>VZTR01024301.1:59966-105580 GCA_013400775.1 Chaetops frenatus
TCTCCCTCAGGCAGGGAGGGGGAAGCAAAAAAACAACCTCAGAGCAACAGCAGCACTGCCTGAGGCGGGGGCGGGGGGGGGCCGGGGTAAAACCGGCAGGGTCCCGGCCACAGCCCCGGCACGGCCGCCAGGCCCTGGGGCCCGGAGCGGCCGGCCGGGCACGCGGCGTTACCTTCCCTGCGAACGGAAGTCGAAGAGGGCTTCAAACTTCCCGCTCCTAAAAATGTAAGCTTCGCAAAGACGCCCCTAATATTCAATGGCTACATGAAGTGCCCATCTTAAAATTAGCCAATCCGTGGGCTCCTCACTTCTGCTGGAAACTGTGCCCCGGCGGAAGTAGAAAAACAAAGAACCCCCCCAGGAAGGAGAAAAAAAGTTGTTGTCCTTTAAACCACAACAACTCTGCATGTCAGAACCAACATGTAAGGCAGGCAGCTCTGTGGCTCTTCTGATGGTATTCTATCTAAAACTACCAGAGATTTAGTGACACTTCTGACTATCCAAGGAGTCAGGCCACTTATATTTCCCCTTTACATAACAAGCTTTATCACCACTTCACTTGGATTTTGCCTGAATTTTATTGATAATGTTATTGAATACATCATATGCTTGCAAATATGAAGTACAATAGCATTTCCTAATTTCATTCACAGCCAAAGTTACAGTTAAATGAAAGTTAAAGCTCAATGTACCTATTTGATCTTAGTTTTTCTTCTTGTGATTCAGGATGTGTCCCCACTGCACATTCCCTTGTGTTTTACACAGTGGTGTTCTAAGAATACCATTTCACGAAACCTTAGATAGAAGAATTGACAGAGTTGAGGTTGGTTTTTTGGGAGTTTTGGGGTTTTTATGGGAGAAAACCAGCAGTAAATAGACAATTCTACACTGAAAAACTGTTTTGTGTCTCTGTCCACTAATATTCTTTGTCAGAGGAAGTCACCTGTTTGTGATAATTTCTGTCTATAGTGTTATTGACTCCCTTTTACAACAGGAATTTTTGAAAACTCCTACTTCCACTTTCCTATAAAAGCTTATCAACTAGTCCAAATAAAGGCATCATAGTGAAGTACATGCTCATGCATTAAGCTATACTATACAGTGTTATTTAAACAACAATCAAACTCTTGTGGTCATTGGAGAGTGAATTAATTTCTTTTTGCATGTCTGATCAACTTATTCAAATTTTAAACATGAACAGAAAGTGCTTAGTAAAATAAATAGGACAAAGGTCTATTATGAAAGAAAAAGTTGTTATGACAGGGAGAAAAATGAGAGAAATGGCTGAGAGTCCCACAGGACATAGGTCATCCTCACTCATGGCATATTTCTGTTCTGATTAACCTAGCTGTACTAATTTTTTCACATCGATTAGATTACTTATCTTGCATTTTTTCACATCCAATCTGAAAACAAATGTGTCCCTTATTTACTATGAAAATAATGCAATTTGTTGCCCCTTGACTGATAATCAAAATCCAATCAGCCAGCTACTCCCTGGCTACTACTTTGTTTTGGTAGAAATCATAGTGTACATAAACCACTGATTTCATTGAACTGCAACCTGGTGGCCGAAAATACATCATCCTTGTACATAATCTTGCAGAGCTTTCAAGTAAAACTTTGACCTGGAAGCCTGGCAGTCTACAGAATTTCTGGGGGGTTGATAACTTGTATTCCATTGCTCAGAAAGTTTGAAAGGCACAGACAGAGCAAGAGTTGGTCATGTTTGCTTTGCCACTACTTCACCAAGATAGCAGAGCTCTCAGCTGCAGGCCCACTTGGGACTCAGGGGAAATATGCTTTGGTAGTTAAAAATAATGCCTGCTGACATTCCTAGAATATGATTACTTCTTATAATATCCATGTAGAGTCAGAAGCTGATTCCCTTAATCAGGTTCAGGGAATGATGCAGTCAAGTTTTCCTGTGTTTTAGTCTGATTTCCTAAGAAAAATGGGCAGCAGCACACACTTGCCTGTGTACGCATTTGGCTCCTTCGACCTTTCCTTTGAAACCTTTTGAACTGTTTCAGCTCTGCTTTATGGAGGAGTAAAATGTTAAAGAGGGAAAGGTCCCACAAGCCCCATGAAGACAAGCAGAAGACTGGGAGTGCCCATAGATTGGGGCTTAGAAGTGAGTTCTTTTCCTCTCGCCAGACACCACTTCACCAGACAGCAAACACAGGCTCCCAGACTTCATCTGGAGAATCCAGGCTTTATTTAGCAGGGGTGCTGCTCATAAGCCACAGGTGAGGGCACAGGTCTGCTGCCCTTGGTGCTTTTGGAAAGATACACACACCAAGGTACTGACTGGAAAGGACGGAATCAAATCCACAAGATATCCTGTCAAAAGTAAAATAGAAACATTTTCCCCCGAATATTTTACAGTCGCAGGAGTCATGATACTGCTTGTAACAGTAGTAAGGACTACTCTTTCATTTGTGCTGTGATTTATACAAACATAACAGCCCTTTAAGGTTGGAAAATTTAGAACTGTGACCTTCTGCTTTCATATCAACAGGCCTAAATTTAAAAAAAAAATTTTACAAGTGTATTTAACACAAATTCAGCTCTGTAAGTTGAATTTTTACATGCTGCTTTGTTCCAGTTTTGCCTCCGCTTACACGCAGCTATGTTTTTTGGCTTTTTTTTTTCACTTGCCACTTCTAAACAAGTGAGACATTTGGTTAGTTACTGTCAGAACAGACAGATATAAAGCACAAATCAATACTGAGCATAAAAGTTCTAGTTGGTAGTTGCTGTCAGCCTAGAAGATTCTCCCTAACAAGATAATTTCCTAAATTTCTGTGAAAGGAACATTTATCCTTCTTCCTAATTTATGCCATGTAAGACTTGGTGGTTACTTTTATTGATTACTCAGACAATCATAAAAAATAATATTTTGTTTAAGCTGATGCTGAAGATGTAGACCAATTTCAAATTGCCTAAAAGTTATCTTTCTTTTGATGCTAATAGTATTTTTAATCAGAGAAACCAGCTTCTTTTCCTCTCTAGCTGGAACTGGGAGAATGCACCTGGCTGGGTGACTCAGTGGGAAGCAAGAGGGGAGCTAAAGGAGCTGTGCATGAGGCTACCAGGGTCAACATGTTTCACTGCTCCAGAAAGAGACTGGCTGGTAATTCCTGGCATCTCCCAAGGGGATCTAGCCACCAAAATATGCTTATTGCCATAACACCAGCAGCAGTGATGTGGAGCAGCTAGTTGCCCTGTGAGGGCTGGGGCTGAGCTGGATGTCTCCCACAGATGCAAGGGCCAGGAGTAAGGAAGGCAGCAGCAGCAGCAGTCTCCAGTTTGCATGTTGTTCTTCACTTCAGGGTTTATGCCATTGGTGGATAAGGTGCTCAAGTGTATTTCGTTCTGACACTGATTAGCAAAATCTTTTGTTCGGAAACTGCAAGTGAAAAATGTGCAGAGTGGAGACGGATACAAAGCAGCGTAGAAAGATTCAATTCACAGGACTGAATCCGTTTAATTCACTTGGAATAGCTTTGCCCGTGGCAGTGGTGGTCTGCAGGTCTTTGCGGGCACAGCAGCATCTGTCGCTGTCGGCACGCAGAGTTACACACCGAGAGGTACACCCATCACTTCTACTGCCTTGCAAGACATTATAATTAGGGCTGAAGCGCGTTTGTTTGGGTTTTTTCCCTCGCCGAAACGAGCATCCGAAGGGCGGGGAGAAGGCGAGCGGCGCAGCGGCCGCTGGGGGGGGATGTTCCCCCGGGCAGCCCGGGCTGGGAGCGCCGGGAGAGCCGGCGGGCTCCGCGCCCTGCTCCGGCACCGGCACTGAAAGCCTCCGCTTTGAGGAGGGACCTCTCGGGGGGGCTCCCAAGCAGGAATACTCCCAAACGTGTTTTGCACCAAAGCAGAACGAGCTCTTTGAAACGCTGGGAAATGTCCCCCAGAAGTCTTTTTTTGGCAACGAATTGCCCGTGAAAGCTTTTAACGCTTCCAGCCACGCGTGGAGATTAATGAAGCAACAGCTTTGGAGGGAGTTTTGAAAGATAGTGGTTAGTAAATGGGAAAACTGCCATTATATTACCTTTGCATTTCCTGGTGTTAAAAGCTCCAATCCTTGAGGATATCTGTAAGTCATCAAGAGTAAGATGGATACTCTCATTACACTTGAAATAATGAAGTGATAGTCAACCCTTTAAGATTGCCAGGAAAAGAAGTATTAGCAATACAAAAAGCAAAGGTCTCTGGTAAAGACCCCTTTTCTTTCTCTTAATAGATTTAAAGGATGATGGAAAGCATTCATAAGTATGATGTGTTTGGACCAGATTTCAAGAGGCTTAGAATTACATTAAGATGCATCACTCTCCAAACAGCTCTGCTGACCTGCTTGAGAAGTTACTGTTTGGTGGGAGAAGATTCATTCCTCTTGTGCTCTGCTTGGAAATTAAAGAATTGAAGGTGTGCTGAGACTTAATCTTCTGGGTGGAAAAACAGCACCATGCAGTCAAATATGGGAACAAGTGGCCTTGGGAAATCAGATACAGTACAAATGCACAGCATTTTCATATTCATTTCCATAACCAAAGTGTTGTGGAAAACCAGTTTTGTGATGTGCAGTCCCTGTTTATAACATGATACTCTAAATATCCTACAGAAAGGGTTACTTTTCACCCTAAAATCAGGTAGTGTGCTATTCTCTGGACCCGAGCACAAAGTGGCCAATTTGAGGATGACAAAAGGTAGCAGCAATGTATTTCTGCTGCAGATATGTCTGATATATGAAGCCCCTCTCCAGTGTAACAGACTGGATAGCCATAGGAAATATAGGTACTTTGCATTTATGTGATGAATGACGCCTGAGAGTTTTGCTGTAGAGTTCGGTAAGTGCAGATTATTGTTTCAGAAGGCAGAAGCGATTCCTGAAATTTCTGCCATCATCTCATTGGAAAAATAAATCAGAATAAAATGCTGAGGAGGCTAATAGATGCCTTCTCAAGCTCTCCCACTATCTGATTAATTTCTTATGATTTTCACATAAAACTGTGGATCAGCACATGAAATATGGCCCAAGTTAGAAGATGAGTTCCCAGATATCATGAACCTCTTTTATTAACTGAGCTGAGATCTTACTGTTCAATTTCTTTGTTCAGATGTAGACTAGAAAATAAAATCCTGCTTATTTCAGAATTCCCCTTGGTGTTTCCACAGGATTTGTGATACTTTCACAATGGTTGGAGACTTAGAACAAAAGCACAAGGGCAGTTTTAACTCCTTCTGAATTTAAACCTTCATTTATGCAGAATCTCTTGTAACATAAAGAAATTCCTTACTGAGGCAATCTTCTACTTATTTATTTCAGGATCACACGAACTGGTAGAGAATGTCCTAAACTTTCTTCCTAATTCCCAGTTTGACAAACTGTCCAGAGTCAGAATAACCCTGGCCTCATACTTCTTCCTAGAGTCTCCTGCTGAGTGTAAAATATGGCTGTCCTGTGGTTTGAATAAGGCTTTTAATGTGCCATGGGATGTCACGGTCCACAGAAATGGAATACAGTGTTCTACTTGATGAGAAACAGAAAAAAAGCTAACCAAACTGGTTTCTTCCTCCTAAGTACACAGTGACTGACTGGAAATCCAATCACCGAGACTAAAAATATCAGCCTTGATCACAAGAAAAATAAAAGCACCTGACAGATGGATTTAGTCTTCCTTCAGCACAAACATCTATTTGCTGCTGAAAGTTTGTTGAGCGCACTGGTCCTGTCTCCCAGCACATCACAGACAGACTGTGGGGTGAGGTGGATGGTATTTCTTCACAAGAGGGAATGGTCAGAGCTCTCATGGAAAAACTGGTTTATAGTTTGTACATGGCTGGGGGAAAAAGAAAATTTTATCTGATCATATGGAAGAAACAACTCCTAAAATCAGGGCTTGGTCCCTCCTCACTGCAGTGTTTAGGGGAGCTGAATTGCTGGCCCCATAGTCCTCACACCTCTGCCTACAGGCACAGACTGCTCTGACGAGTTTAAGCAGTGATTTCTGTGCAAATGCCAAGGAACACAGAAGCACTTCAGGAACAGCACACAGGGAGTGCAGCATCAAACACCTCCAGTGCTGCTGAGCATTCCTACAGATTTCTTACTGCCTTTTTCTCCTTCCTTCTTCCTGATGCAAAAGTTGCAGAGCCAGGTGAGAGGTGAGATGGGCAAGTTCTATCCAGCCCTTATGAAGACTCTCTTGTGAAACTGGCCACCAGCTGATGATGAGATTTCAGAAGCAAAATAAATCAGCCTTGTTTTGAGTCAAATTTTGTCCAGGGGACTGGAAATGTCAGAAAGTACATGATGAAGGCCATGGCCACAGGCTTTGTTCCTAAGTGCTTGAGTGTGTAGAGAAGTTGGTGAGACAGCTTAAAGATATCTTCTAGAAATCTTTCTCTATCTTACTCCTCTACTAAGGTGGACCGTTGCACAGTCCTTACTCTGAGGATAATAATACTTTTCAGCACTTTCTTATTTCCAATCCAACACTGAGCTATATTTTCTTCTAGGCTTTACAACACATTTTTTTACCATGTAGGACTCAACCAAGGCTAGTCTCCATTTTAATAGATGTCTTTTCCACAGGAAATTAATGTATTGTTTCCCCAAAGCTATTTCAGTCTCTAAACTACACTGCAGTCTGCCCAGTTGCACGATATTTCAGCCAGCCAAACAAATCTAGTGCCCCTGACAGTCCTTTTAGTAGTGCTAGCCAAGTGTCAGGCTCAGATTTACTACTTGGATCCTCCAAATGACAGTACCCTGCAAGAGATCTTATGGATGAATATCCCTGTGATTTTTTTCCCCAGCAACCCCGTATGGAGGGAGCACAGTGTTTTCCTAATTGTGTTAATTTTCTGACCACATGTGTGCCATGGTACCTACAGGTACCAGGATATATGGCATTTATGGACTGTATGTGTATCACGGTACCCATAGACACCAAGATATATGGTATTTTTGGGCTGTATGTTTATACAGATACCAGATATTCTGTCTGTGACTGTGGATTCGTCTCTTCGTAAAAGTCTTTTCATTCAACATTCTGGGGATTTTTAAAACTAGCAGGGGTAGTTTGATCTCTCCCTTTTCTCAGGATGCATTAATAAAATGGCAGAGGGGGTGCAGCCTCACTTTTAGGGTGGCAAACCCTTGGAAGCAGTGACGATCCCTTCCCTGAGCCATTCTCTGTCAGGATGACAAGTCACTGGCGGCTGTCAGGTCTGCGTAGGAAATCTCCACAGCGGTGCTGAGAATGTTTATTGTAGGGAGAGAACTTTTGCCCTGTGAAGTCACCTCCTACTAGTCACCAGTAGGTTTCTGATATTCTATCACAGGAAATTCCTGGTGGACCACAAAAGCAATCCCCTGAGTCCAGCTGCTGGCGGGGAAGAGTGGTGCACCACACAGCCCGGCTGAGCCTCAGCCTCCAGCGTGGGGCAGAGCACCTGTGCCCTGCAAAATGCAAACTCTGTGCTCCTCAAACAATGTTAAAATGAACTATACAGAGGGGCAAAGGTCAAGTGAACCATTATTGTGCTGCATTTTATGCAAACAAAAAAAATGTATTAGAGGATGTGCTTTGTATTGTAACAAGGTACTGTAAGATTATATTTAGGCTTTGTGTCTTTGAAGCCCCTGGTAACACAACTGTATAATCACAGCTCTTGATGTTAATGAGGAAGTTATATTATAAGGTACCCTGTCTAACTGGGAACAGTGTAGGAAGAATTAATAACCTTTAGGAAAGCATATAAAACCAGCTCTCAAGACCTTTAATGCTAGCTGTATCAGGTGTATATATACACATTTCTACAAAGGAGAAAAAAAGAAAAAAAAGCAATTTACAATTACTTTTGTCACCTTTGCATACAAAGGCATTGCTTGGCAGGTGCCAGTCCTTTTTTTTGCACAGCTTGGAAGGCACAACCCTCATTAACACTCAATTTCCCTCTGCTCTTTTGCCAGGGTTTGAAGCATTCAGTCACAGTAGCAGGCAAGACTGGATGAACCTTTATCTGTGTGAGAGAGTGTGCAGCAGGGAAGCAGCCTTGGAAAAGATGAACATCATGTATGTGGCTGGATGCTATGGGGCTGTTCATCCTGTAACTAGAAGACATCAGACTCCTTTCTTTATGAAGATAAGGATGGAAGCAAAATAGTTACCCCTGCTAAAAATGGACGAAACAACTCCAGAGAGCTGCTATTAACCTCTAATCAGTGCCTAATTTCATCTGTCTGCAACCTCAGGTTGTGTAAGCCCTCTGAAAAGGGCCATGTCTGGGCCTTTTAGGATTTTGATGCCACGGTCCTTGTTTGGTTCTTCTGAAGTTCTTCCCTGTTCACTGACATGTGCATCACCACACCATGGCTGACCAGCCTCACCAGGGCAATCTGTGCCAGGGTGTGCAGGTGCAAGCAGCAAGGAGCCAGCACTTCAAGCATTGGCTCCTTTAATCAGAGCAGTGCAGTGGAACAAAAGTATGCTTTAAGATGTTCTGTGGTCTGGGGTTTAGGTGGTGGTGCATTTTTTTGAGTTAATGAGTATGGGCTGTCTCATCTGTTTGTGCAAAGAATGTTTCTGGAAGGAGAAAACTATGTGTGGCTGATAATGAACACTGGTAACCTGCAGCAGCTGCACCTGGTCCTTGTAATCCCAGAGCATCATATTTCTAGATCCGGGAGAAAGGCATTATAAAGATGTTATCCAGAGTCCCATGTGGTTTAGAGACACATGCACCATTTTTAAAAAGTGACTTGCTGAGAAGTGATGGGCTGGGTAGGGCCTGTGGAGAAGTCAGATGGGCATTTTTGAAAACTGTACCCCTTATTTTAAAAGAAAGGAAAACGTGAGGCAATCGCAGCTGATTCAGCATCCGGCAGTCTCAGCCAAGTCATATTTTACCTCTTCCCTTCCCTCCCTGCACAAAACTTCCAGGAAAACCTGCAAAGAAAAGGCATATGTGGGTAGGAGGAGACCTGCTTTTAATTTCTGCACCTCCTATTCAACACAATGCCACACAATGCACAGGATGCGAATATCCCAAGGCACCTTATACAATACAAGTAACAAAAGCACACACACATGCACCAGAAAAGGGGGAGCAGCAAGCATGACATGGTTCTAAAACAAAATGCAGGTAAAGCTGTCTGTAAAATGCTTATGTAAAGGGGATATGTAAATAAAACCATCTTGCAAAAGAAGGTTGATGCTGAAGAACTCTTCAGGTGGTCACAAGAATTTGATTTCCATTTCAGAACAGGATTTGTCTGGTTTTCCCTATCATGTTGAAAGCAGTGGTCAGATCTGGATTAACAACAGTGCTATCAGTGCCTCCCCAGTGAAACACCCACTGATGCTTCTGTGATACCATCTACAGGCCAACCTGGAACCAGCACTGAGTCATGTAATGGTTGTAATGACAGCAAGCTGCAAGTGCCGTGGTTGGAAACCTATCATGGCTGTTCCTTGTGTCCCCTTCTTTTGCCTGTGGAGAGAAAGTGTGTATAGGAGCTGCTGGCTCCCACAGACCCACCCCCATCTGTTTAAAAGAGATCATTAATGGGACAGGACCAAACCCACTACTCTGCTCAAGTGATGGAAGGTATTTAGAGAAACACCCAGTATTAAAATTACTGTCAACACTAAATGAGTGCATCAGAGCCAGAACAAAGAAATATAAGTTTTCATCAGCTCTCTTGCTGATGCATTACTCCACATTTCCATTAGAAAAACAGTGTTGTGGATAAAGCACCTGGAACCTTGCCTGACCTGCTCCTGCTTGCAGGCTCATGAACAAGCTAATGATGAAAGAGCTCACAAAGTCTGCAAACATACAATCTACGAAAAAAAAAATCTACAGTCTCCAAAAAAACCCCATGTAGTCTTGAGATATTTGCAGCAAGAATGTATTCTTTGTTTTTGAACAGGAATAAAAGCAAAACGCTTTAAATAAAGAGACAAGATCTTACAGTCTTTATTAAATGCACCATTTTTTAATGCAAAGGGGTTTGTTCCTACATAAAAAACATTAGATGATTTTTAGTCAAAACAATGTTAACTAGAGCTTCAAAATCAAATGTGAACATCCAGAGACATAAAGGAGAAACGTCAAGAAATTTAAGTGGTGTGTAGCCATCAATCACTTCTCCCTGTTACATGTGGTCTGTCTGGAGCTGGCACATTTTTTTACATTTGCATGTTTATGGGGAGTTGCTATCAGTATAATATAATTTTAGTGGCCAAATAGGATTGTTTGCAACACCGTAGCTGCCTGATTCTGAATCCATGTAAAATGAGCAATACAAAATTTTTCTTTAGTGGGGGTTTGGTTACCACATTAAATCCATGCTTGTTGTAACATTAATAGGAAATTTACTAGGAAGGAGGGCAAAGAACAGCAAAAATACCAAAGTCTTTTTTTCATTACACAATGAGACAAGACAGAGATTTTATGCATTGACTCTTGAAATCATGACTGGAAAAACCAAATAACCCAAACCCACCCACAGTCATGGTATGGCAACTGTGCCTTTTGTGGGGTGTAAAGCTGTGCTTTTTAAAGCCACATCCAAGTTTTCTGTAAAGTATGTGTGCTTACTATATAGTATTGTATACCACTACCCCTTGCATAGCCCTCTAGCCTTTGCATTTGTTTTCCTAAAAAATGGGGGGAAAAAAGGTAAAAAGTGAACCAAGTTTTTGTTTTGTTTTGTTTTTTTAATACTAGGTAAGTAAATGTTACTTAAAATAGTATTTTATCTTTGGTGTGTGTTTGTGCATTGTATCCAAAGTTTTGTATTTTGGCAAGAGATTAGATAAATAAAGAGCCTCTCCTTCAGCAGGGTCTGGCCCTACTTCCCAGTGAGCCCCTCACCTATGGATTGTAGGTTAAAGGCTCTCCCTTCCCACACAGCTCTGCAGAACCTGGCTTTGTCTGGCATCTCGTAGTCCTGACCAGCTCAGGAAAAGGAGTCATTTGTTGCCTGGACATTGGACTGAGTGGTGAAAGTGACCAAAAATGAATCAGTAGGTTCTTTCCAGTAAGTGATTTCATTATTCTTGTGTTTAAAAATTTACTTGGCTGAAAACCAGTGATTTGCCTAGAAAGGCACTGAGCAAAAATTATGTCTACTCTGTGAAAATTAGTTTGTACTATGCATCAACACCCTTTTAGCTGTTCTAGTGTCTGTAAGTGAGCATTTATAAATCTATCTTTTCATAGTAAAATAGTTCCCAAAGCTTATCCCATGGATACTCTGCTTACAGTTCCTTGCAGAAGATAGAACTCTTATCTCGGCACAACATCTGTTGATATATTTCCAGTTATCCAGAATCCAAATTCCCTTGTGGACAAGTAGTTTTATGCAGTCAGTTTGTGGAGAGTCTTGTCTCTTCTACAGGAATTAGATAAGCCAAATGAAAAATTATGTCTGATTACCACTAAACTTTTCTGCAGTTTAAAGTTATTCCTATTCTGCACAGCTCAAACCAAGACCTTGTGGAGGGACTGAAACTGTTGGATTTTGAGTATGTAAAATCAGAAAGACTCACCTCAAAGCAGCCCTGGGATATGAGGCCCATGAATTTAAGCAATATTTCAAGATTATGTCATGATCAACAGAGCCCATAAAGGAGCGGCTCTGTAGAGGAGCCAGAACTTCTCACTCATGGGCTACAGTGTCACTAAATTACTTTAAGAAAAATTTACTCTTTAAAGCAATTAATCCTGTTATTTTCTATACATCTACTTTTGAATGGCAAGATAACCTTGCTCTGTACAGAGTGCTAGCTACACTGGATCTGCTGTGCTGTCATTCCAAATTTCCTCCATCAGATTCCAGGGCAAAGAAAAAGGAACAAGGTTTAAAAAACTGAATAAAATACATAAACCCCACATAATGAATAGCTGATACTTGTAATCAACCTTAAGAGAAAAAAGGGTTTTCTCTTGGGGCAATCTGCACAGAAAGGAGCAAACTTCGTGTGAGCAAAGGTACAAGGAGAATCTTTCTGAGATCTCTGGAGTGTAATAAAGCATAGCCTAATCAAGGGTGACAACTCCTCACAACGAAACAGGTCTGACACCCCAGTGTTTCTTTGGTGCACGCAGAGCACTGATGCTGTCCCTGATTAGATGCAGTCTCACCACCCAGATGGACATTAATCACTGATATCGACAACCTCAGCCTGGCAAGGCAGTGGGAAATTTGTCCAACCCCCAAACCCTAATTTTGCAGTTAAGACTTCTCTTTCATTTTGGTTTGCTCTGGAACCACAAACATAAACATCCCAATTTTTGTGGGTTGTTAACACACAGAACCTGAACTGAAGATCAGAGCCATCTCCTTCCTCTACTTGTCTGCACTGGGTTCCACCAGAATCTCACCTAAGAATGATGACAGTGATAACAGTGAAATTTGGTTTCAACCACCTATAATAATGTCTTCAGATCAGAAACAGCACTTTGGCAGTTTGTGACCCATATTCAGTTTTGACTCATGCTTGTATTTCTAACTAATAACTTAAAAAAGCCCCCAAAGAACCACAAACCCTTCTGTTTCCACCCCATCCCTGCAGCACAAAAATGTCAGAAAAAATGACGTTTTATTCTAAAGCTTCTTCTAAAGTGTTGGCTTTATGGCTTTATGGTAAAGCACCTGGCTTATGCTTAGGTACAGTGCACACCACCACAGACTTTAGTGCCTGTGCCAGTTGCTACTAGGGGAAATGAGCAGTTGGTCATATTACTGACTCCTACATCTCCCAGGAGCAAAATATATTTGAATAGCTATGTGTGAATTTGAATCCCTTTCCCAATCTTGAAAAATTAATCTTGGGAAGGCAGCATAAGAACACCCTAAGTGTGTCACTTAACTGCAGGTGGGGAGCGTGTGATATTCTGTTTTTAATACAGGTTTTGGCCAGGAAGCTTCATTTCCAATGGACATTCTCGTATTTATATAATTAGAAAAAAAATCACAGTGTCTATCTAGGATTGTTTGGACAAGGATTGTACGTTATTGTCTCACTGCAGCAGGAATGTCAGCTATGAAGAGAGGAATTCTTTACATCCCACCCTTGGGAACAAGAGGGAATCTCTGGCACATCCCTGTGTCCAGTCCAGCAGTGAGACAGCTTTCTGTTGTTGGACACAGCACAAATTAAAACTGAACTACAAAGTAGGGGGGAGAATGGGTGTGTTTTGCTTTGACTGCGCTGCAGTGCACAAAGGACACATTTTCCTCCTGATTTTTTTCCCCTCTCTGCTTGTGTTTCTTTTGTTTGTTTGTTTTTTTAACATCGGGAATCTGAGTTTGTTTGTCCCTGGAAGACTCTGTGACTAAGCTGAATTAATAATAATATTGCAGTGAATGCTGAGAAATCAGATGGAAGCAATTTAGTGGTAGATGTGGTAGCATTAGGTAAATGGTTTCACTAGATTTTTAGGGCCTTCCAGCCTAAGTGATTGTATGATTTCTGCAAATGGGGCAGTGCCAGCAATCCTCACAAGGCTCAGCACATTACAAGCCACCTCTGCCTTTGCTAACATTGCACTGACAACTGGAATACTAAATTTCTTGGCCGTATACCTGTGGGGTACTGGGGTGGCCAGTTCCGAACACTAACAACATTAGGTACCCTATGATGGATCTATAAATCATTTTTTATTCAAGCATCCTTATGATGGCCAAGAGAGTTGAGCTCTGTGTAGCTTTAAAAGGATCTACTCCCACCTTTAAAATTCTCGTAGTCAGGCATATTTGATTTTTTCCTCTCTGCTGCTTGCCTTGCACCTGAAGTGCTAGATCACGCTTCAGGAAGATACAGAGACCACTATATGCAGAGTAGTTCTTCTGCATGGAATCTGCCACCACAATGCTAGAACATTCTGTGAGGCACATTACTGCTTTGTGGGGGTTAGACACCATCTCCCATTTCCTCTGTATTTATCCAGCTCCAGAAAACGCATGGCCCCAGGCCTGATGTCCAGCTACAGGTCCCTATTAGCAAAACAGAAGCCAGGAGTTGTTGTCCCCTGTCGTGTCCCCACTAACACCTGCAGTGCTGAGCAGAGGGCTGTGTGCATGGGCCCAGCACAAGGGAAAGGCTAAAGGAGCTGTGCACTCACACCCCGTAACAGCTGCCCCCAGCCCAGATGGGCCACAGCTGCAGGGTGCAGCGTGCATCCAGCCACACACGCTCCTTGTTGGCTCTTTGTGGAGCTGCTGGTGGGTGTGTCTGTTCCCTAGAACCCAGGCTGTTTCCATGAGAAGGAGCTGTGGAAGATATGGGTCATCTGACGAGCAGTGGCCACCACCTCCAGATTTCCCAGGGGGAAGCAGGCCGAGATGGGTGACATTGGAGAGGAAACTCTTCCTTCATTTTCCTTCTTGCAGCTGTGGGCTGCTGAGTGCCATCAGAGGGGTGGTCATGGGCTTCTCCAGCAGGTCAGTGCATTGCTCCTGCTGGGAGAGTTTTAACATGTTAGCTGGATAAAATGTCTGTGCCAGAGCAGCAAAAGCAAGGAGTCCTGTTGTGGGAGCTGGACACCTTGGCACAAAGAACAGATTCCTTGGGTAGACCCTGGGGCAGCCGATACAAGTCTGTTTCTCCAGGGGAACTTTGAAGCCATAAGGAAAATAGAGACATTTTTTTTCCATTTGATCTACTTTGTACACACCAAAAGAGAAGAGACAAATAGGTGATGCAAACTACTTCAAGTAAAAAAAAAAAAACAAACCCCAAGAGGGTTGATCAATTTATGTAGCTTTAGAAGTGATTATTAGACATAATAATTTAATTTCTGTTTCTGTACCTATGATTGCTGGTCATAGGTATAAACCCTCAAGGATAAATCTGTACAGGGAATCCTGAAAAGCAGATCACAGGCAGGATGGCAGGCATAGGATTCCATGGGTGAACAGTGGCTGAGCTGGCTCAGCAATTAAATGAGCTAAGATTGATTAATACTTTATAATGTTACCCGTATGAAACATAAAGGTTTTTGCCATTTAATTTGATATCCATTCATTTGTCATTAGCTTAGTAGCAAATTTATGCTTTTCCATGCCCAAGTACTGCCTTTATATTCTATTATTTGTCTGCCTGCTGTTTTTACATAATTTTAAGTATAATGCATCCTATATGAACTATTTTCTTAAAAAGTGTTTTGGGGAAACTTACAGATTACTTGGAAGGTGAGGTCTACCATAATATCCTCCAACTCACATACTTCTTGTACCTAAAGAAAACCTACAAGAAGGATATAGATAGAAATGCTTTTTACAAGACCATGTAGCCCCAGGACAAGGGGGAATGTTTTCAAACTGAAAGAGAGTAGGTTTAAATTCTATTGGAAAGAAATTCTTTACTGTGAGTGTGGTGAGGAACTGGAACAGGCTGCCCAGAGAAGCTGTGGATCTCCTATTCCTGAAAGTGTTCAAGGCCAGATTGGATGAATCTCTGAGTGATCTAGTCTAATGGAAGGTGTCCCTGTCCATGGTAGAGGAGTCAGAAAGAGAAGATCTTTAGGGTCCCTTCCAACCCAAACCATTCTACTGTTCTGTGATTTCAAAATCTTTGTATTTAATCTCTGTTTGAGATTTCTGTGAGATTATTTCAGTTTTAACAATGATGCTTCTCAGAATTCAGAATGCAGAAATTCAGTAGCTCTTTCTGAATCTGCTTGTTAGTCTCACCTACCTGGAATGAGCTGATTTGGGACCTTGATTGCTCTATACATCTTCTTTATCCTGATTTTTCATTTGCTAATTTAATGTCTCGTGTAATGTAAGGCTCTGAATACCAATGGTATCTCATTAATAGATTTTTTTTCTTTCTTGTACATTGTTTTGACCTTAGATCTAGTAACGATGGGTCACTACCTGTAATGAATAAATTGGAAGTCAAGAGTTTTAGCTGACAAATTCAACTAAAAGGCTAGGGCTAGAGTGATGAAGTAAAGGACACAGTTCCTAGTGTCATCTTGTTTTTCAGTACTTAAAGTTTTCAATAGGTGTACCCAAGTATTTCTTTCAGGTACACCACTATGCAGTTAAATACTTATATTCTGGGACTACAAATTTAATGTAAAAATATTTATTAGCAACATCCAAAAAGAAGTTAATTAATGCATGGTTATCTGTTCTACATGGTCACTGCATGAGAATGATCTTTATTGAAAACCAAAATATATCACTCTGCCATATCTCTTTAAATCCAACTTGATGGTTTCTGTCTTTATTTAGTTTGCAGCCACATTACCTCATCCCAAGCTGGCAAGGCTGGGCCACCTGGGATCTCTTGGGTGCTTTGGGAAGTGTTGGTGATTCAGCACAGCAGTTGGCATGCTTCCCCCTGAGCCTCCATGGAAAAATCCTTCACTGCTGCACCTGGGCACCGTCTGTTGAAGGAGTTGACATCTGTCACGTGGAGTATAAAACCAACCCTTGGAAACTCCAGGGTGTTTTCTCCAGGTTGCTACACAGACCATGTTCTACCTAAGGAATATTTTCATGAGTATTTCGCTTGAGCTGCTGAAATATAGATCAGCACTCTCATCAGTAGCTTCAGTACCTTCCACTTTCAGGAGATGCATAAATTAATAGCAGTCCCGTGGATGCATTAACTCTTTTGAGGGTTTAGCATCATTCCAGTAAGTATTGTTTAAATTGGGAGGATAAAGAAGGCAAAAATCTTTCTTTTCCTGTATAACAAAAAGGGATTGAGCTAGGTTTAACTAACATGCTAGTAAACCCCAGCCAAAATTCCTCTTGTTTAATCAAGACAATATCCAAAGAGTCAGATTTTAAAATGTGACTCCTAACTGGGCTGCTGTGAACAAATGGTATTAACAGGCAAAGGGGCTTCTTTTTGGCTATATTCAGTAGTGAGTGTGTGTTAAAAATGTGAATGGCCACAACATATCCTACAGTGACTGTCACATCTTATTATCCAGTTAGCTTGTGCAAATGCTGTGGGTTTTGAGAAGCATTTTTTGCTTTTCTGCTAGCAAATATTTTGGGTTCTTTATATGTTCTGTCAAGGAGAGAAGGACTTTTCTGGTCTAGCCCCCGTTCCATGGACCTCCTGCTGTACCCCTGTGTCTTCCTTTCCCTTTGGTCTAGCTGGTGTAGGGCACAGTGATTGCAGGGAAGAGGTGGCAGGGGGTCACAAGCAGCCCAGAGGAGAGACAGTCCCTTCAGCCACCCAAATCTTTCCCTTCTCTGGGAGGTGCTGCTGTTAGGATCTGGGGAGACAAGAAGGGCAGAAGTGAGCTGGGGGAATGGCTGAAGTTTGTTTGGCCTCCCTGGCTCGGCTCCCTCTCCACTGATGGCTCCATGTGTGAGCTTGGAAGAGCTTTGCACAGTGATAGGCACAGAACCACAGAGTGGCCAGCTACAGGGGCAGCCTGTCTGGAAGGGAGCAGTATTCTCTGCATGAGCCAACAGAGAAAAGCAGAAATGTCCTGCATCCTCCATAATATGTACATTTTTAGTTTGTTTCTGAAGTCCACACATCCAAGAAGTGGCATATTTTAGCTCAAAAGCTATAATAGAGACACAAAGTTAGGCAAGTGAAAAAAAATGAAATTTAACACATGGCAAAGGTGTTTCTGGTTTTAATTCAAGGGGTTTTTTTTAAGGATTGTCAGTTCTGCTGCTCAAATACAATGAGCTGATAGACTTAAAATACCTAAATAGGCATAATCTGTGTGATCATGTATTTGAGGAAGATTCATCTCTCTTTTATCTGCTTATCTGAGCCTGATGACTCCAGTGGAATTAATGCTCTGGATATCAATCCAAAGATTCTCCTAATGCCTCTGTGACACTGAAGGATTCTAGCACGGCTTCTGAACTGTAGTCTGATGGTCATAATGTAGATAACACACCTTTAACCCTACCTCTGCAGAAGGGGGGTGCATTATTCATTATTACTTGTCTCTATCCAGTCCGAGTTCACGGTGATAAATCTAGCTTATAAGGCACTTACAAAGATGGGTGTGGTGTGCTGATAGCATTCATGATTAAGTGCTTTCCTGTGTCAAATATAGCCTGTAATATACTACAAACAGGCAGTTGATTTTTATACAAACTGATCTGGCTGCTATCAGACTCTGACATTTTATACTAATACTTAAAATAAATCTAGAAACAGGAAAGAAAGTACAGAATTATTGTTTTAAGCTAACTGTGAGGGCTTATCTTCAAAGTGACAGAGCTTCTATTGTATTTAAAGAAACTGGTCAGTATACTGGCATAAAGGTTAGAAGTACACTTGAAGCTAGAGTTAAGTTCCAGACACAGTTTTCACTTTTGATATAGACCTTCTAAGATGCTTTTTGTTCTAACATGAAGATTTAAAAATACATTTGCTTTATTTTTTTCCAAGCTTGCCAACTTTGCGTTAAAACCTACTCCTATTGAAAACACTGGGAGTTTTGCCATGCATTGTAAAAAGTCTGGGATGTGGCAACATGTACTAACATCTGGGTGATTTGTTGGACTACTTGGACAAGAGCTAGGGATGTGTGATCTGACATCGTCAGCCTTTTCTTTCCACATCTTATCTCATGTAACTTTTGCATGTCTATTTGAGTTTAATGGCTAATAAAAGACCAAAAGTTTGATCCCCTTGAAAATGAAGAAGACAATTTTCTATCTGAAAGTGCTCACTTTAATGTATTTTAAAGAGTTGGCATTTCACCATATGTAAGGACTAGTGAGACACTTCACCCAAAATCAAGCTGAAGACAAAACGGATTAAGCATAGAATATTTTAATGAAGGTAATAAGATGGAGCACACTTACACTGTCATGTGATCTGAGCTTCCTTTCCCACAGGCTGGACAGATCAGGTGTGATATTACAGACCCTGGGAGATTTCTTGAGTCTGGCTCAACGTAAGCACAGTATGGGGGTTTGGAGTTTCAGCTCCACCTGGGCTAAAAGGCAATGGTAGGGAATTCTGAGTGAGGGCCAGGAGAGTGGAGTTTCCCATTGTGAGCCTGTTCTCAGGCCTGATGATAACTTTGTGGCATAGATGTTTCTTTTGTCATTTGGCCTAGTAGTGAAAATTACTAACTGTGACATGTGAATGTCAAATTCTGAATATAAGGAAATGCGATACTTTAACACAAAACGATGGAGAGATAAAAATTAGGAGCTTCTTTGAAATGGGAAAATTTGGTGTCTCAAAAGAATGGAGTGACACACTGCTTGTGAAACTTGTAGGATCCTAAAGAGTCTGTTGAATTTATACATAATGACCTTTTCTTATTACTGTTGCCATATGTTGTTACTCTTCTCATAGGTCCTAAATCTATGAAACATCAGCAGGGAACAACTTAAATGCTAGAGAAATCATATTATTAGAATTGCTTGCAAATGCAAGGTTGCTGATTGGTTTATATGTCCTTGCTTACAGCAAGAACAATCCAAACTCCAACACTTCTTTAGCAGCTTGTTTTGTCTTTTGGTGGGTATTATCAAAAGAAAATAATTTTTGTCTCCAACTGACAAAACTGAAAATCAAACTCAATTTTTTTTATATTAGTGTAAAATATTTAGGGTCAATGCATGTATGTGGAGTTGCATGTGTGGGTGAGTGGCTGATGAAGGTATAAAGCTTCTCTAAGGCATGTTTTTTTATATGAAATTAGAGCATACATTCCACCAGTTTAATTACCCAACACATAAAATGCTGTTACTACAGCCTTCGACTTTCTGAAGTAATCTGAATAATTTAAATAATCTTTAGCTAATAGAAAGAGAGGAAAATATTTTTCGTGCAAGTCCATTTGTTTCTTCTTGCTGACCAGTGTTCTAATTGAGGTTAGAAGTGGGATTTATGTGTAATTGGTAATTTTACTAGAGCAACAATTCCATCCTCAAAGGCAGACATTATTTCCCATGAAATTATATTAAACAATATTAAAAATATTGTAAAAATCATATCCTTATTCCTGGAGTGTGGAAATTTGGTGAGACCTTTTAACAGGCTCTGCTTAACACACTGTGATGGCAAGGGGTGAGGCAAACTTGAAGGAAAAAATGCCTGACTGACAGCACCCCACCCAGATAAGGCTGCTGTTTAGAGAAACTTGGGAATGTCTCAATGCAAGTGCTGTGCCAGGAACACACGCTCCGCTGCATCCAGGAGTGATTTTCAATCACCCAGCTCTTAAAGAGGTCAGCAGTAGCAACAGCCTGCAGGCTTGCTCTCTCCTCTCAACACAGGAAAGACGCATGCCCCTCCTGAATCTGATTTAGCTCCTTTTTCTTGCAACCTCTACCTTATTTATAGAACCACAGAATAACTTAGATTGGAAAGGACCCCTGAAGGTCATCCAGTCCCACCCTTTGCTCCTGACAAGGCTGATTTAAAAGCCAGATGAGGTTAATCATGGCCCTGCCTCATCAGGTTTTGAAAGTATCTGAGGGTGGAGATTCCCCGACCTCTCTAGCTGGGTTTAACCACTCTTACCCAAATTTTTTTTCTTCTTATCCATGCTGAAAATTTCCCTGGACGCAGGTCGTGGCCATTGCCTATTGCCCTTTGGCTGCACACCTCTGAGACAAGTCTGACTCCCTCTTGTCCCTTAAGCAGCTGAAAATCAGTCATATTCCTCTCCACCCCCAACCTTTCCTTCTCCAGAGTGGCAACCTCTGTTTCCTCAGCCCTCCTTGCACATCAGGGCCCACAGCCCTGGTGCTCCTCCACTAGACCCGGTGTAACACGTTTGTGCCTTTTACTGGGAAGCCCAAGGGTGGACATGACAGAGTACTGGAAAGGTGGTCTCACTGCAGGGGAAGAGCTGTTGGCTGCTCTCTGCCGAGGCAGCCCGGCGTGTTTTAGCTTCCATTGCCTCAAGGGCGCACTGCTGACTCATCCTCAGCAAGTTCTCCACCTCAGGTGCCGCTCTGCAGAGCTGCTTGCCCTCCCAGGCAACCTCCAGTTTGCACCGCTGCAATGCAGGAGCTTCTTCTGTCCCGTCTGAGGGACCTTGCATCTGTTCTGATGAGCTTCATGAAGTTGCTGTCAGCCAGAAATGATATAGGGTGTATATCAGCAAATCCATCATCCCTTCCTTCACAAGGCCTTGCCTATCTGTCTGCCTTTGAGTTTTAGCTTTCTGACTTTTGTCAGAAGCCCATGGACAAGTAACTAGCTTGCACCCCTTACATTTGGCTCTGCACCACAGAATCTCTGTGCTTTATAACACTTCTTACTGCCTATACATAGTCTCGGACAGGATTTACCAGGTCCTTCACAGATGAAGGTAGATCTAACTCCTTTTTGCTGTTAGGCCAAAAAGCAGCAGAGGGGACTGCAAGTGATTGCATCACTGGCCATAATGAAGGAAAAAAAACAATGAACAGAAAGCACACAGACCTAGTTAAGTTATTTTCAAGCCTCTGGAGAAAGTATTCAACAATTAGGGAAAACTTACAAAAGAAATTAAAAAAAAACAAACAAAAAAAAACAAACAACAAAAAAACCACAAAAAACCCACAAACAAACAAACAAACAAACAAACAAACAAACAAACAAACAAACAAACACCACCACCCAGTCAAAACCTGAGGACTATCATATATGAATTGGTGTACAAGAAACTAGCATATGAGACATTGCCATCAGAGTATATCAGTTAGTTCACCCTGACCTTTTTCTATGGAAATGTCAATGCCCCATCCCTGGAAATGTTCAAGGCCAGATTGGATGGGGCTTTGAGCAACCTGGTCTAGTGGAAGGTGTCCCTGCCCATGGCAGGGAGAGTTGGAACTAGAAGATATTGAGGATGCTTTTCAATCCAAGCCATTCTATGATTCTGTTATGGTATGGCATGTCATAAGCTGCACCCTGTTTCTGCCCTTGTAAGTGAGAAAGAGTGTAATAGCAGCTTCTTCTCCTACTGGAAAACAGAAGAATTTCTGGACACATGTGCATAAGAAATTAAGAAACATTCATTATCTGGGAGTATGTTCTTTTTATCACAGGTGGTAGAAAAAGAACCTCAGAGGACTGAATTTTACACTGAATTCCATGTCTCCTATTCTGGTGATAGTATTCAGGAGAATGTTAAAGGAGTCTATTGAGAAGGCCTAACTTTGAGGAAAACCAGGACATTTGCACACCTGATGGAAATTCTGCCAGGCTTGTCCCTGGCGAATAGATAGTGGTTAGCCACAGACTGTGTATCAAACAGCTGAATATATAGTCCACAGTCTCTTAAAAACTTAATTTAGGTGCTAAACTTTTAAGCAAATCTTGTATAATTTGTGTTAAACTCTTAGCTTTTCACTTGAAAACCCAAAATGGTCCCTTGCTGCCCCTTCACATGTGATTATGTACATTTTTGATGCAGTATTCTCAAAAAATATTTGAGATTTTTGGAAGACTAAACAAATCTAGATTGTCATCTCTTGTGTCAGCAATACATGATCACTATCCTTATTAGAAGAGGACTGATAATCATATTAAAATCTGTGAGAACTCTGCTGTAGAATTCACCTGGGACAGATTCAGTGTCTAAATTATAACTGAATTTTTGCATGATCAAATAAGAGAGGTGAGCAGAGATGCAATAGCTCTCTCCATCATAATTATTTGAATGACCATGTGTTCCTCCTGCAGGAGCAGGAGCAACACAGATAAACACGGGAAGGGCACGAAATCCAGATGTCCTTTGTTAATGGCACTGTGAGGAAGAAACTTGAGAAAGCCTCAGTGCCTGACTCATGGCAGACCACCATGGCATTGAATTTGGAGTGAAATTGAAAATGTAGTTTCTGACAGCAGCAAAGATGGCCAAAGGCATTGACAGGGCTCAGGGGTCAGACTCAGAGGTGACAGACTGATCTAATTTCTGGGATTTGACAAAAACAACACATCTGTTTTAAAAAACAAAACAAACCAAACCAAACCAAACCAAAAAAAACTTATGTGAGGAAAAAAAGAGGGCTTGGAGTGTCTGAAAGGGCTTTGCCAGACGCTCTCACTCAGCAGTGCAGTTCTCACTGTTCTGGATCACTTCTTTGCTGTTTATCTTGAGTAAAGCCCTTTGTAATTAAGTTAATACTGATTTAATCATGACAATCATAGCTGGTAGATATCCAAGGAAATGATAACAAAAATTAAGCAGCGTGCAGATCGCATCTATGACAAGAGATTGAAGAATAAAAGAATACTGCAGGGGCAGGCCATACTGAAGCTTTCCTTTTGAAACTGCTGTTAAAAACAAAACCAAACAAGCCAGAAAGCTAGGGCTGCCCCTTCTGCAAGGTTACACACTATTTGTGTAATATACTTGGACTAGTTTGTTAACACCATCCCATGAAGTGGTGAGGGTTTGACAGTCACGTTATTACATCGCAGCTTGGCTGAGAGGTTGCGGGAGACGCACTCAGCTGTGTTTTAGATCATTTGTGTTCATTAGCAAGTGCAAAGTCATCAAAGCCATGTTTGCCTTCTGCTAAGTGGAGCTGCAGCTCTCTCACCTGGACTCAGCATCATTCAGATATGCAGCAAGGTTGTCCCATCTAACACCTCATCTTCCAAAGAAAATGAGTTGGGATCATGAGGCATTAGGCACAGCTCCACTGTTTCCTCAGGTTTTCTAATTACCTGGCAAGCTGTTGGCCCAACAGAAGCAGTGGATTGGAAGAATCGTGGGGGCAGCTGGTGGAGCCACTACCTGCAGTGCCAGTACAATACTTCATCAGGCTTAGGTCCCCATCCTTAGACTGGAACTTGCTTAGATAAGGTAGCCAGTGGTAGCAGAGGAAAACCCTTTAGCATGATTCATGTGTTACCTGAAACAATGTCACAGCGCAGTTTCAGATTAGAAAATGTAATTACCCTGATCAGTTGTTTACAAAGAAATTGTTTGAAGCTTTCCAAAGACATTGTTTGCCATCAGGGCAGTATCACTTCCATTGTGTGTTTTGTGTACTGGCCTGATAGATAATGATGGGAGCTCCCAGAAAATGACTCTCCCTCAGAGCATCAAAGTTTTTGTAGTATTTGTAACCCAGCTACAGAATCTCAAGCAAGATGCAAAATATAACAGTCTTTATAGCTGTAACTATTAAGCTCATTATGTTTTAATTTGAAAATTGGACACTCAGTTTTCAAAGATTTATTGGCTTATCCTGAACACACTGAAATCCATTGAAGTTTTGTCCTTGGCTTCACTTGGAACAGGATAGAGTTCTTGTGATGTAATGTTTGATCTCCAAGCAATAGATTCAAGAAATAACTAGATCTGAGTAGTTATCGAGATCACTTAGAGCTAATCAGACAAAAACTCTACAGTTTTGAGGGAAAGGATGAGAGTGTCAGAAATTCAGGGCCACTGAATGCCACAGNCTATCATATATGAATTGGTGTACAAGAAACTAGCATATGAGACATTGCCATCAGAGTATATCAGTTAGTTCACCCTGACCTTTTTCTATGGAAATGTCAATGCCCCATCCCTGGAAATGTTCAAGGCCAGATTGGATGGGGCTTTGAGCAACCTGGTCTAGTGGAAGGTGTCCCTGCCCATGGCAGGGAGAGTTGGAACTAGAAGATATTGAGGATGCTTTTCAATCCAAGCCATTCTATGATTCTGTTATGGTATGGCATGTCATAAGCTGCACCCTGTTTCTGCCCTTGTAAGTGAGAAAGAGTGTAATAGCAGCTTCTTCTCCTACTGGAAAACAGAAGAATTTCTGGACACATGTGCATAAGAAATTAAGAAACATTCATTATCTGGGAGTATGTTCTTTTTATCACAGGTGGTAGAAAAAGAACCTCAGAGGACTGAATTTTACACTGAATTCCATGTCTCCTATTCTGGTGATAGTATTCAGGAGAATGTTAAAGGAGTCTATTGAGAAGGCCTAACTTTGAGGAAAACCAGGACATTTGCACACCTGATGGAAATTCTGCCAGGCTTGTCCCTGGCGAATAGATAGTGGTTAGCCACAGACTGTGTATCAAACAGCTGAATATATAGTCCACAGTCTCTTAAAAACTTAATTTAGGTGCTAAACTTTTAAGCAAATCTTGTATAATTTGTGTTAAACTCTTAGCTTTTCACTTGAAAACCCAAAATGGTCCCTTGCTGCCCCTTCACATGTGATTATGTACATTTTTGATGCAGTATTCTCAAAAAATATTTGAGATTTTTGGAAGACTAAACAAATCTAGATTGTCATCTCTTGTGTCAGCAATACATGATCACTATCCTTATTAGAAGAGGACTGATAATCATATTAAAATCTGTGAGAACTCTGCTGTAGAATTCACCTGGGACAGATTCAGTGTCTAAATTATAACTGAATTTTTGCATGATCAAATAAGAGAGGTGAGCAGAGATGCAATAGCTCTCTCCATCATAATTATTTGAATGACCATGTGTTCCTCCTGCAGGAGCAGGAGCAACACAGATAAACACGGGAAGGGCACGAAATCCAGATGTCCTTTGTTAATGGCACTGTGAGGAAGAAACTTGAGAAAGCCTCAGTGCCTGACTCATGGCAGACCACCATGGCATTGAATTTGGAGTGAAATTGAAAATGTAGTTTCTGACAGCAGCAAAGATGGCCAAAGGCATTGACAGGGCTCAGGGGTCAGACTCAGAGGTGACAGACTGATCTAATTTCTGGGATTTGACAAAAACAACACATCTGTTTTAAAAAACAAAACAAACCAAACCAAACCAAACCAAAAAAAACTTATGTGAGGAAAAAAAGAGGGCTTGGAGTGTCTGAAAGGGCTTTGCCAGACGCTCTCACTCAGCAGTGCAGTTCTCACTGTTCTGGATCACTTCTTTGCTGTTTATCTTGAGTAAAGCCCTTTGTAATTAAGTTAATACTGATTTAATCATGACAATCATAGCTGGTAGATATCCAAGGAAATGATAACAAAAATTAAGCAGCGTGCAGATCGCATCTATGACAAGAGATTGAAGAATAAAAGAATACTGCAGGGGCAGGCCATACTGAAGCTTTCCTTTTGAAACTGCTGTTAAAAACAAAACCAAACAAGCCAGAAAGCTAGGGCTGCCCCTTCTGCAAGGTTACACACTATTTGTGTAATATACTTGGACTAGTTTGTTAACACCATCCCATGAAGTGGTGAGGGTTTGACAGTCACGTTATTACATCGCAGCTTGGCTGAGAGGTTGCGGGAGACGCACTCAGCTGTGTTTTAGATCATTTGTGTTCATTAGCAAGTGCAAAGTCATCAAAGCCATGTTTGCCTTCTGCTAAGTGGAGCTGCAGCTCTCTCACCTGGACTCAGCATCATTCAGATATGCAGCAAGGTTGTCCCATCTAACACCTCATCTTCCAAAGAAAATGAGTTGGGATCATGAGGCATTAGGCACAGCTCCACTGTTTCCTCAGGTTTTCTAATTACCTGGCAAGCTGTTGGCCCAACAGAAGCAGTGGATTGGAAGAATCGTGGGGGCAGCTGGTGGAGCCACTACCTGCAGTGCCAGTACAATACTTCATCAGGCTTAGGTCCCCATCCTTAGACTGGAACTTGCTTAGATAAGGTAGCCAGTGGTAGCAGAGGAAAACCCTTTAGCATGATTCATGTGTTACCTGAAACAATGTCACAGCGCAGTTTCAGATTAGAAAATGTAATTACCCTGATCAGTTGTTTACAAAGAAATTGTTTGAAGCTTTCCAAAGACATTGTTTGCCATCAGGGCAGTATCACTTCCATTGTGTGTTTTGTGTACTGGCCTGATAGATAATGATGGGAGCTCCCAGAAAATGACTCTCCCTCAGAGCATCAAAGTTTTTGTAGTATTTGTAACCCAGCTACAGAATCTCAAGCAAGATGCAAAATATAACAGTCTTTATAGCTGTAACTATTAAGCTCATTATGTTTTAATTTGAAAATTGGACACTCAGTTTTCAAAGATTTATTGGCTTATCCTGAACACACTGAAATCCATTGAAGTTTTGTCCTTGGCTTCACTTGGAACAGGATAGAGTTCTTGTGATGTAATGTTTGATCTCCAAGCAATAGATTCAAGAAATAACTAGATCTGAGTAGTTATCGAGATCACTTAGAGCTAATCAGACAAAAACTCTACAGTTTTGAGGGAAAGGATGAGAGTGTCAGAAATTCAGGGCCACTGAATGCCACAGGAAGACATAGTGGAGAGCATTTCTGTGCTGACAAAATTTAAATCAGTCAGAACCATTCTAAGCTGGCTCAAGCTTGAAAACCCACGGCTGACTTGCAGAGCTGAACAGCTCTGAAGGACTGCCATTTAATTTTAAATTGCAGCTCAAAACTGGTGCTGAACTTAAATGTTACTTCACCCTGGGGTCAGTATAAGAGCCAAATCTCTCACCAGTTATAATTTGGAAGTAAAATCTATTTGGAAACATTTGAATGCTGGGGATTGCCATGTTTGAACACAGAGAGGTTCGGATTTTTTCTTTTTTTCCTTCTTCACATTAATGTAAGGCTGCTGGGAGTGAGGATAGGGGGAATTGGCAGTAACTGCTACACTGATTTTCTGGAATGGGAATTTTTTCTAAATGGGAGGAGCTTTGTAAATTAATTAACCAAACACAGTGACAAGAGCAGTAGAACACAAAGGTGAAGAAAACATCCTTAACCTTAATTGTGCTTTAACATGGCTGATTTCACAACTACATGGCAACATTGTGCGCTGACTTATAGTGCTTTACAGATATGCCTTTTGAACTTCATCCTATCCTGGTGCAGGCAGACCCTGGCTGCCCTTAGTCTCTTAAGATGCTTGAAAACAGCAAGTCTAGCACATGCAAGGTTTTGTGATATTTAATTCACTAGTTTTCAGCTATTGTAGAAGAGCCTCAGGTATGTGTAAAATGTATAGGTTTTGATTGAATGGATAATTTTATTGTCAAAGACCAACTGAATGTAGGATGGGCTGCTCAGAAACCCAGCTAAACTGAGTTAACTCAAACTGCCAGCAAGCTCATTTGCTATCCAGTGACAAAAGTGCATTGCATTGTTTCTTCTTGCAACGGTGCTGGTGGCTAATTGCATGCCCTGAATCAGTCTGATGTGACACAAAGATGGGGCAGGGATGCATGTTTGTAAAATCTGGGATTCAAACCTGAAAATAGCTAGTCTGGGAGACAGGTCCAGAGAAATCTTCCTGTATGGCATTTAATAACTATTACTTTTCAAGGGTAAGTGAGGGACATTTATGATAATCTTTCACCTTTGCCAGCAAAAGAAGGAGTAGTTTCAGTTTTGTTTGAAACCCACCAGATTTCCTGTCCCTGTGCAGAGGTCTAGAGAGCCACCAGAGCCACGCAGGCATCCCCCTGACATTTCTCAGCAGCGGTTTCAAAGATCTCCTCCCCTTACACACACCCTTTACCTCCCCTTCACTCTGCCTTCCTCCTCCCCCTCCTCCAGCCTGCTCCCAATGGGTTCCTTGCTGGAGGCTGTGCCAGAAAGAAAATGCAGATGCTTATTTTAATCACCCTTGATGGTTTGGAGAGCCACCGATACCCCACCATAACCACTTGTGTCAGAGATCTGCCCCATGAACACAGCTCCTGTTGGAATTAATGACAATTAAATGTTGGCTGCAATTCATGAGGCTGGTTTTACAAATCCAGAGCTAGATCTCACCTTCTCTGCAGTAGGGGAGTGGAGATCTCTCAGCTGGCACTCCTGATGCCACTCCGATGTTGATTCTGTCATCAGCCTTCCACTCTTTTTTGGTAATCAGATCACAGCATTTTCACATCCTTAGGCTGTCAGTAGGGAAGCAGTTCTTGTCTCCCTGGGCTCGTGACAGCATTGCATAAAGCCACTTCCTACACACAGCATAATGAACCGGAATTTCTCCTCCTACAGAAGGCCATATCCTCCCTCCAGCTGTACACATAGAGTCAGAGCTTGTAAATGCATGCTAACCCATGGCCTTACACGGTGCTAGTACTCCTGGTCTCTGTTGGAAACAGCCATCCACGTGGAACCATTAGTGAAATCCAGATTTCATTTTCCATGTGCGCAGTATCTTTCCAGTATTCCAAAAAGAGGATTTCTTTGGAAGAGGGCAGGATAAAATTCTTGAAGACTTGAACCCATTGATCTGAGCTATTTCTCCCATTGCCAGAACAGCATAGACACAGCCAATAGACCACATACAGGTGTGAGTGTAGCAGGATCATCCAAGTGGTTGCAGCATTGGAAGACACTGAAAATGTGAAGGGGTCTGAAAAACTGGTATTTAATGCACTGATCTTTGGAGCCTTCACAATGAGCATTGTTAGATATAGGATCTGCTAAACAATGAGTCCTTGATAGGACATAATACCTATTCAGAAGCTCAGCTTTGCACACTTGCTCTTAAAACATCCTTAGCCCAACTTAAATTTACCTTTGTTACACACAATGCACATGTGACAGACGGTTTCATTCATTCATCTACTTTATTTAGATCTTTGACAGGCTTACCTACTCTCTGCTGTAAAGCTGGGATTCTTAAGGGTTCCTGAATCAATGTTATTGCTAATTAGTACCTTTTGAAATTGTCACTGTCATATGCTTCAGGTGACACTGAAATAACATTGAGGTAAAGTTAGAAACCTGGAGGTCTGTGAGTGAAACCTGACTCTGCCTAATTGCCCTCTGTGCTTACCTTATATTCCCTGCTTGGACAGTTTCTCCTTTGAATAAGAAATGTAATTTCCAGCACATACCGTACTCATCTACCAGCCAGTAAAGACCCAAAAGTACTGCTTGTTGTTAGCAATCAGTTGAGCACCTCCTATTACCTCAGGCTGGCAGCCAAGTTGGCAGGGATGGGAAAGGTATGACAATCCAGGATGCTGTATCCTGACTGGACATAATGTACTCTGCTAGCCAAGCAGAGGCTTTCTGTAGTGAGAGGCATTCCTCTAGTAAGGCACTCAATGACAGGGACAAAAAAAAAATGGCAAAGTTTTTCCCCAGAAACACTCTGTTCTGCTTTAGTTTCTTAGCTGGAAACTGACTCATAAACAAAGCTGCTTTTATAAGCTTGCCTGATCTTTCAAATTTTGCAGGTAGCTCCTACAAACACCTGAACAAAAGTGACCATTGGAAAATATGCAAACTTTTAAAATATCATAAATTGAAAGAAAGAAATTTCAGGGCTTCAAAACTTATAAAAATATGTTTGTGCATTTTTTTCAGCTAATTTTAGAAGAGTTGTTAACTATTTCCAAGATCTAAAGAAAAATTTGAAGAGTGGTGATGTTTGTATAAAATGTTTGCTTAAATTATAGCTGTCTATGGCAGTTTCTGGAGACTGTCACCTGGAAAAATATTATCTGGAGGAAGTGCTGACATGTTGCAGTTCCAAAGAGCAGATCCATAGTGTGGCCAGACAGTCCCTTGTAGTAGTTAAGGTTTTAATTAGAGGTAAACACTGCTTAGCTCATCTGATAGAAACTCCTCCCAGCAGCTAAGAAGTTCACGATTCAGATTTCTGTCTGCCACTATAAAGTGCAGTGTTAATGGGGGAAAGAAGGAAGAGAGGAAAAGAAGGACTGCTAAACAATGCCATTCTTGTCCTTTGGACAAGCCTGTTCTTGCTTACCTAAAAAGACAGCTTGCATATTAGTTGAAACAGGAATGCCAAGCTAACCTTTCAAGGAGGGGAACTCATGCAGTAGAAGTAATTTCTGGTGTGATTGGCCAAGTGACCATCAGAATGGTCTGAAAGGTCCTTCAGTGTGATTGTGATTTTGATCAAGTACAAGGGTGAGGAGGAAGTAATGCATTTGTTCGTGTTCCTTGTTTAACAGCTAATAGAATAGATGGAAATTAAAAGTAGAAACTCTGGAATCTCCTGGAAGCAAATTTTAAGACATTTGGAAATGAGAATCTTTGCTCAAAATTTGAGCAGAAGAGATTTCACTCATGGCACTTGGGAGCCCTCTAATTGCTCACATCCAGTTCTAATTTGTGTGCTGTGGTAGAGAAACAAACTAGCTCAAATTTTACAGCTATTGCTAGTCCTTTCATGACTCCCACTTATCCCTCCCCTTCTGCAGTGCTTTAAAATGATATTGGATAATTATGGTGTTGATAGTGAAAAATATAGGCCTGCATTTAAATGACCATCACTTGCTGTGACCAGGCAGCCTTATTATCTGTGACTGAGGAGGGTGGAAATCACTGACATGTAAACAAGGTGCTTGGCGAGGTGGCAGACGAAGGGGCTGTGGATTGACATGCGCAGCCACCAAGGGGGAGCCAGCGTCAGACACCCTGCCTTGTCAGCTTTGCTTGGAAGGCTCGAAATCTATGAATCACAGAGCCATGTAGGCCCTCTTGTAAAGCCCACAGGCAAGTCCACCACTAAACCGTGTTCCTCAGTGCCACATTTACACATCTCTTAAGTACATCTAGGGATGGTGCCCTAACCACTTCCCTCGGCAGCCTGTTCCAATGTTTGACAACCCCTCCTGTGAAGAAATGTTTCCTAACATCTGATCTAAACCTCCCCCGGTGCAGCCTGAGACCATTTCCTCTGGTCCTATCTCTTGCTTCTTGGGAAAAGAAACTTACACCTTCTCTACAACCTCCTTTCAGGTAGTTCTGCTTCCCCCTAACAAGCCCCCAGCCTCCTTTTCTCCAGGATTAACAACCTCAGCTCCCTCAGGCTTTCACCATCTGACCGTTTTCTCCAGACCTATGATGAGCTTCATTACAAAGGGCTTGTTTCTCTTTGGACTCTGGCTGCCTCTTTGTCCAAATCTAGGAGACAATTCTAGAAAATTACAAGATCTTTTCTGCCAAATACTCGTGTATCTTAAATGTCGTTTTCACCTATTTGTAGGAAGCATACTATTTCATCCAATTAAGGATGAGGCTAAGTGCTAATGTCTTTATTTTTAGAGACTAAGTCAGCTGCATTAGAATTTGTCTTTTGTTTGCTTTGTTTACACAGGGTTTTCCGACCTGGTTTTCTAAAGGTTAAGGAGGAGAGTTACTGAGGCTTTGAGCATAAATCTCAGCTGCTCTCTGTGCTGGGCTTTACAAGCTCTGTGGCACTTACTCACAGTGATGCCTTTATTATCACTTCACCCATCTTTCCTGGTGCAAACTGGAAAAGAGGGAGTCAGAACTCACTGTGCCTGGATTTTACAATGCTTTCACCCTGTGCTGGATATTAAAGGCAACTGGAAAAAAATCTGTTTGAATTATCAGAGCACAAGTCCACACAAACAACAACTTATCAGATATCTGTATTGTAAAAGAATCACTTGCTAGTACTGAGCAATATCACTAGAGACACATATTTCATGTGCTTTATGACTCATTGTTTTTCAGCTGTCATATTTAAAACAAAACCTTAAGTATTTTGAATCATTTCTTCACCAAAACTGCAAAAACTTTGGGGAATTCTTTGGTTGAGAAGTCTGATGCAGGTGTTAATTATTTTTTAGGGATAGTTAACTAATATTCTCATACACTGAGGTAAATAGGACTGACTGATTCATGGTTACAGCATTCTCTGCAATTCTTTTTGAGTACCTCACAATGTTCTGTTAATTATCTCACCACTCTTTAAAAAATAAAAGTTGATCTCCTGTATCACTTCAGGTTGCTGCTCTGTGGCATAGGGAAGCTTGTCCACGGTCACACAAGATGTCTAGATCAGAAACCCCAGTGTCGGTCACTTAAGTGCTTGATTATCCCCCTAATCAAGAAGTTTTCCTAACAGGGACATACAAACTTTCCAGACTAAGTCCTCACTTCTCTTCTATAGTTTGACACACCCCCCACCTTATCTGACTGCCATCCCTACCTATCTGTGTGTGACTGCCATGGCTCCTGCTCCTGCACCCCCAGCCTCTCGTACCCAGCAGTGCCTTCCACCGTCAAAGAATCCTCGTGCCTTCAGCAACTTTGCACCCTCTTCCCAAAGCTCCACAGTACAGCATGGTGGCAACATGCAGACTTAGATAACCAGTCCTATATTTGCCTGGGGCCAGGTCAGCTCAGAGCACCCTGTCACTGCAGCACCTGGGCTGCCAGAGTTGGCTTCAAGATTCCCTGGTCACTGAGCCTCTTGCTTATGCCAAAAATTTTATAAGGAGTCATCATTCCCACAGAAACCTGACTCTGAGGATGTGTTTGGATGTTCTGACTATCCTGACCCAGTCTGAGCACCCCCATAGCACATTGCTGGTCCCATGGGGCCAGGGCAGCTGCTGCCCTATGGTTTCCCAACACTTAAAAAGGGATAGTGGGGAAAGAGAAGAAAGAAGTTAAGGGAGGAGCAAATCAGCTGCTGCCAAACACGTGTGGTAAAGTATCCTGTGGCCTAACTCACCTGGCTACTCCACCATGCATTCTGCATCAATATAGTGTGATGAGAATTATGCAGAGCTGGGGAAGAGGAGAGCACTGGTGGGCCAAAGGGGAGGGGAAGAGAAACAGGACACTAAGAATGGAAATTAGGGGAGAGGCAAAATCAAGGTGGAAATGTTTCACTGCTGGGGTTGATTGTCCGGTCCTCCTATGAAAAACCCTATCCCATTTTGAGAACTGTTTCTGCATTGGGGAACAAAGAGAAAGACTGGCACCATGATGATAAGGGCCAGGGCAGGCTGAGGCAACTAGCTTTTTATTAGTACTGTGAGTCACTGTTGTATGGGCAAGGCCAGCATTTTGTCTGGGAAAAGCTTTCCCTCAAGGTAAGGGACAGAAGAGCTGGCTTTATTGCTGGATCTTGCACAACATGCAGAGCTAGGAAAAGAGTTAGAGAGACCAGCATTAATTACTCCACAGCTGGTTCTGTTACTGCTAGAAATCTCTGCTGCACAACTAAAACTAAAGTATTAGAGTAAGGGGTGGGGCCCAGGATGCTGTGACTAAGATAATAGGGCTTGTACTAATTGTTTGGTTCTGATTTTTGTTCTGGTTTTGGGTTTTTTGACTGGATCCTGAAAAAGCTGCAGGGTTTTTAAATACAAGTTTAGACAGTACATTTTGGAAATGTGTGTGGATCAATAGACAATCTGCTATCTTAGCCCTAATAGTAAACGTGTTCTGGGTCGTTTTATAATTGTATATAATCAATTTATCATAGACCAGAAACTTCATTAATCTTTTTATTTAGCCACTGCTGTAATGTGATGGTAGTCTGTCTCAGTAGGAGCCTGTGACCTCTTTATGTTTTTAATTCCTACTGTCCTGAATTTAGAGTTCCCTCTTCAATGCCATGCTTAACTTACGCTTGTGACATTATTGACATCATCCACATTAAGAAATTTGGAGCCTTTGCTACTGCTTTCAGCCTTTGTTGGGCTTTGCATACCACCTTCTGCTTCAGCCAGTTCTAGCCCCACTTTTATAGGTCATTAAGCCCAACCTTGTCAGTGCTGGTTGTTTCAACACCAGTCTGCATCTTATCCATTTCAGGCATCTCTCTGGGTGCCTGCCCTCATCATAGCGCTCCAGGTATTGTAAAATTCAGTGATAAAGCAATCTTTTCATCTCTTGTTGTGCCCAACACTAACTGTAGGGTAAGGTACAGCACAGCAGACTTGTTTCTGCCAGAACTCAGCACTCAGTCACTTTTTTTTTTTTTTTTTTTTTTTTTTTTTTTTTTTTTTTTTTTTTTTTTTTTTNTTGCTTAGTCTTCATCCTACTGTAACTCTGCATGTCCAGTAATAAAATCAGGTCTGTCCTGCTTACAAGCTCTAACCTCAAGGTGCAACTGTAGCCTGATTATGTTTATAAGGATGATGGCAGAGTTAGCAGAGCTGTATGCTTTGAAGTATGCATTTTATATCCTTGTTTATGCTGCAAGCTACACAGAAGCACTCTGCTATGATTATGCCTTAACCTTGTGCCACAAAAATGAAGACAGTTCACTGCTGGATCCCATGAACCCTGAAGTGCTAGGATGAAAGTTCAATCTGACAAGTGAGAATAACTTAAGGCATCTTTTAAAATATAAAATTTTTAAATCTAAGGTTCAAGATAGGGCTTGGTAAAGCTTCTCACGACGTGGAGGATGTGTGTTTGTGCTAGGTCTTGCTAGAGTCACAGCTCCTCTAAGTACTGACAGGGGAAGTTTTCTTGATGTGGATAGGTGCTGTAGGGCCATCATTAAATTATGATTATATTGTCCATAAAAAGAGGCTGAAGAAATGAGATTTTTACTGGATGCTATGCCATTGTTTTTGTAGGAAAAATTGGGTGGACAACAAATTGAAGAATTCTGTGACAGCCATGAGATACGTGGGCTTTTGATTGAGTCTGGGCTTAAGTTTAGGATGACTTATAATTAGATGGATAAAGCTCTTAGACATAAATTGAAGACCAGAACCATTAACATATTTAAAGAACAAATATGTGCTGTTTTTATTTCTGCTGTGGGAAGGATTTCTGAGATGCAAGGGGGCTGTCCTGGAGATTAGAGAAAGGATTTAGGACAGCCTACATGTATTTCTGAATCATTCAAACTACTGCAAGGATGTGGGCTTTTGCTAGTCACGAGAAAAGTCTTCTGATTAGTGCTGGAGCAGGTATAAGTCACTGGGATAAGGTTCAAGGTTAGTCTATCCCTAAACACAGCTTTATTCTCCCTTCATTTGCCTGTGGACAACAGCATATGCGCTTCCTGTTTGTGACTTTTCTAAAAATGGGTCTGAGCAGGAACAGTTCAGGTTTGAAGGGTCTTCAGGTTCTGAGGAAACTGGGGTCTCTCTTTGAACTATGTGGTTTCGCTCCTGTTCATCTGGAATTTGGAAATGTTAAATATGGAATGGAAAAATATCTAGAATGCAGTGCCCTCCTTAAATGCTTCCTTTTAAAAGGTAAGCTTTACAGCAGAGCTCTATCTGTCTTTTCTGGTGCCTGTTTAAGCTGTGCTTATTTTGTTAGAAAACAGCTTAACAGCTCAGGGTGGAGAGTTAAAGTTTATTTTTATGCTGCTCTGTTTTTAGCTGCGGATTGACATAACTGGCTAGTAGTGGAAGCCCCTTTGTATGAAACATCCCTTATCGTATTTGTCCCTCGAGCATATTGTGTGCCAAATTATCACTCCTAATAGGCTGGTTGACTGTCTGGAGAGAGGAAACATCTTGATAAGTCTGCTAAATATGTTATGTCAGAGAAAGTGCATGGCAGATATTTTATCGTTTGCATAAGGACACACTTGGTTCAGCCCTGAAGTGCCTAATTCCCTAAGCTCACCTGTTGGGCTGCCTGTTATTCACAGCATCTGATTACCCAACTGTGTGCACTTGGCTGCCATTTTTTCCTGAGACACTTACGCAGTGGCGTTTTGCAATGACGTCAATTCTTTTCCTGTCTGACCTAGAAGACTTCAGTGACTCAATGTTGGCTAAGCAGCCTTAAAGATTAAATCGAGGACACTAGCTTAATTACTTTAACAGCTCCTTTAAAGGATTTCCCAAGAATGAGAATCATGGCAAATTGTAGCTTAGGGGATTTTAGTAATTCCTGAAACTGAAGCTAATGATGCAATCCAAGATATGCTCTGCGTTCCTGTTGATATGCTTTTTAAAAGAATAAACAGCACTGTGAAGATTTTTGTGCTACAAATCCTAAATGCATGAATTTTTGAAATAAATCCTACTAGCCCGTTCCTTACCTAAGTAAGAGTTGCAGGATTTGGCCATAGCAGAGTGTTTGCAAAATATATACACAACATTCTATAACATTCTATAACAGTCTAGTTATAGCAATTTGTGAAAAATTAAAAATGATTGTCACTGTTAAATATTCACACTTGGCATCTAAAATTATCTTCAGATCTTATTTTCATCTGCAGAACTTGGCCATGCAATTTGGAGAAGCTGTATTTACAGTTGTTACTAAAGTGAGTGCCTCTGCTTCTCCCCTTGCTAATAAGCACAGCAGACCAGACACCGATTTCTGCCATTCCTGCTTAAATGAGAAGTAAAGCCTGTGATTTTCACCTAAGTTCTCAATTATTTTACTGCTTTAAAAAAATACTTTGCATTTACTATATCTGAGCAGAAATACTGTGGGGTTTTTGGGTCCTCACACTAAGACATTCTCTGTTGGTGTTAGATGATCAAGAAATAGAGCCAAAACTTTGCCTCATTTACAGTGAGGTATTTCCAAAATAACTTTGCTACAGTTTGTGAATTTACTCTATATTTATAATGGAGCAAATTTGAGAGATTATTAGCAACGTATTTATCATTATGATTGGAAACTAATCTTTCACAAGTTTGATGTTTGTTAATTCCGCATAGGTTCTCACTGTTTGCAACTTGCTCCAGCTTGCAGCATCGGAAGCTGCAGGAGGAAGAGAATTTAATTTTGGAAAGCTGGAGAGAAAGGAGGCTGACTAAATATGAAGGAATTTTGGGAACTTCTATGCAATGCTTAAGACTGCTCATCACCTCAGAAAAAACTTCTTCCATAGTGAAGTTCTCCTAAAGGCAAATGAATTGTTCTTCCCATAGCATTGCTTGGGGGAAAAAGCTGTGGTAATTTCCTTAAAACACTTTTCCAAAGGTCAATTAGGATTGACAATAATTAATGGTGATTAAAACATAGTGTTGCTGAAGGTAGTAAGTTCTCAAATCCAGGGAACTCAGAGTAAGATGAACAGAAAAACATCCTTGAATCTGAGGTAGCAAGATCCTCATTGAAAAGTTGGGGGTGGAGGAGATATTTTTGAAAGATTTTTAGATTTCTGTGGTTACTTTTAAAGTAAAACTTTTAAGATGTTTGGCCTTTTTTTTTAATTTATAGGTATTATCTGTGCTATTTAAAGTATAGTTTCTTAAGATATAGAGTGACAAACTGAAAATAGGACTGGGTGGGAATGCCTGGTCATTAGCTGCATGGCATGTCCATAAAAAGGCAAAGGAAAGCCAGAAGTTTCGGGCTCTTTTGCTAAATTTAGTAAGTTGAAAGTATTCAATATTTAATTTATGATAACAAATCAGATACCCAAATTATTTACAATGGTTATAAAACCTAGATAGGTATGTTTTAGCTTGGTATCAACCTACCTCTCAGAACTGTCTGAAGAAAAGATATCTTTCAGAATGTGTTAGTTTGAAAAGTAGCCCCCCAAACCTATAAAGAGAACAGCCTCTCCTTCCTTAGATGGGGTCCTCTGGCTTGACCAGATATTTTAAGAATATCCTCAGAAAACCCTAGACTACTACAAAATGCCCAGCCTATTTACCTTTGATAAGAGCAACAAGAAATGCAAAGAGAATTGTTTGCTCTAGGGGAGAGGCAGAGCTGGATGATCTGAAGAGTTTTATAGCCAGCTGTGTGTACGGAGCATCCTGAATTCCACAGTAGCCTCATTTGACAAGGATGGAGATTTCTTCTTTCCCAGCACTGAACACTTACTCCTGCTGCCTGTAGCTTCTTTCATCCACAGCAACCACATTCGGCCTCAGTAACACTTTTAGGAAGCATATTATTAAAAAAGTGGTGATCACATTAATTCTATTATATCCAGGTATCTTTTTTATTGTTTGGGGGTTTTTGTAGTTAGACTTACTGTGAATGAAATGAGTAAGTTAGGGTATAAAATAAGTGCTAAGCTTGGGTTTAACCTGCTTATATTCAAAGCAATAGTGGGAGCAGGATTTCAAAGATACTGTCCCAAGACTCAAAGGAGTTGCCTTGGAGTTCTGTGGGAACAGACGCAGAGGAAAAGAGCACTTTTGAATGGTTTGGTATCCCGGGAGCACACTAAAGTATCAAAACTAGCTTTGAGGAAATTGCTGTGTCCTGAAACACAGTCATTATTTCAAAGTAAGTAGCATGAAAGAGTCACAAGGAGATGGCTGAGTGCTGGGTTACGAAGGTAATATGCACATGTCATCTTGGGGGAAAACAGATTCTGTCAGAAAAGGTCTTTGCCTTTCTGTCTGACTTGTCATTCAGACATGAGGTATAAACAAAGAGTAGTCAAAAGGGACTTAAATCAGGAATAAACTGATATATGACTCTTCATGAAATATTCCTATCTTCACAGCTATTGTGTTCTTTATCTAATTTCCCTGGCTATCTGATCAGAGCTGTTTATTTCACTGCTGAATTATTGCCGAAGTCTGAGAGGGCGCTGCTTTAAACAATGGAGCTGGTCAACAGTGTTAGCAATTCATTTCCATAGTATCTAGTCCTGTTTGGGGCTGCAAAGGCTGGGTTTGCCCCTGAAGCTTTCTCTCATACCTGATAACTTCTGTGGATATGACCAGAAGAGCACCAGAGTTTTAAGAAGGCAAGGCATATACATAAATACTATACATATAATATATATATATATACACACATATATATATTAGGGGGCTCTTGGGTGATGAGTACACTTGATATTGCTTTAAAATATGTATTTGCTGCTGGTGGCTGTTAAATTTGAACAATAAGGCTACTTGGGTCCTGATCTAGTTGAAGGTTTCCCTGGCCATGGCAGAGGGATTTGATGAGTTGGCCTCCAAAGGTCTCTTCTAGTCCAAATTATTCTGTGAATAAAAAGAAGAAACTTCCAACGTCAGAGTGCCTTATGTGATATTCCAGGCATTCTATTGCATGGTTGTCTCCTGGTTTTAGCAGCAAGGAGATGGCAATAGGGAGTTCTTGTCTGAAGGATCCTTTGTTACTGAGCTGGCTTCCCGAACTCCTCCAAACCTGTATTTACTTAAAGTTCTAAAGCAGTATTGCCATAGAGACTGGGGAAAGGAGATGCAGATGGAGGTCCCCATTTTTGACTTTGCAAAGATATGACTAGGCAATGTCACTCTTGCATCATTTAAATCCTGGACTGTCTGAGGATTAGGAAATTATTTAAAACATAGCTGTATTTCCACTTGCCACTTGTCAGCAGTGCATGTCTGATGGTGAGGTACCTGCATACAAAAGGTATACAGGGCTGAGGCTGCATCTCTTCCTTTTTTGCCTGGTCTAAATTGTTATATGGCATAAGGCTGAGACTGGTTTTTAAAACCTGGCAGTTCTGGACAGTATTTCTAGTAATAACTAGTTGGTTCCCCATCATTACCACTCTGAAACAATACAAGCACTTCTAGTATGTGATCTGAGAATTTAACCTGCTGCAGATGAGGCACACAGCTGACAGCACCAGGGATTGTAGAATAATAGAATGGTTTGGGGAAGGGACCTCAAAGTTCCAACCTGTCTGCCATGGGCAGGAACACATTGCACTAGACCAGGACATGGTACAGGTTGTTCTCAGCGCTGATCAGCCAAGCCAGGAGATATTGTCAGCAGTTTTCCAGTTTTCTGTAAGTTTGAAGCAAGATATAATGAAGTAGCAGACCCTCGGAAGTACCCCTGTGTATGTAGGGCTATATGGTACTGCTATTTTTATACTTTATTTTGACAAAGGCAAGGCCACTGTCGTCTTCATGAGAGCTTTAGGTGCAGATGGGCCAAGGCAGTCACTAAATACTCAGTCACTGCATACAGTGGAGTAAGTGCCAGCTGCTCAGGCCTCTGGAAGCACATTATGGGAATGCTGCTGTCCTTAGCTTGCACTCCTGGACAGTAGAGCAGGCTCTTAATCTGCTGTCCCTGCTGAGGGTCTGTATGGCACCAGCAGGGAGTTTTCCTCCAAAGGGAGCAGCAAACTCCCAGGGAGAGGCCGAGCCCTGACAGCAAGCTCAGCTCCCTGCCCGCCGTGCCTGGGGAGACCCACTGCGACCTCGTTTGTTGTTTTATCTCTGTTGATCTGACACCAGAGGCGGGCTGGGAGGTCCTGTTTCTCAGTTATTCTTAGGGATTTTGACACCTGCTATAATTATCCCAGTGGTCATTTGCAGGGGGTCTAAATTCAGCATCTTTGTGCATTGTTCTAGAAGGCAGTTTCGGCTGCTTCCCTGGACACATCCAGATCTAGTGAAAATAGAGGGAAATTTCCATTAATGCAATGAGGCTGCATCCTGGTTAAGTTTGGGCTGGTTTTCACACCAATTCTTTCTGGAGGAAACTGTCAATGATAATCAGTGCTGATCTGTAATCAACCTCACACGCTACCTGCATTGTGCTGTGCCCCACCTTTTCTGGTTTTGGACAAAAATAAGGTTTTAAATACTAACAGTAAAGGAGGTCTAACTGGGTTTCCTTTGCAGATGGAGAGCTCTAAATTGGTTTATAATAGCTTCGTTTCTAAGTCTTGTTCCTCAAAGAAGCCAAAATTCCTGAAGTTTACATCAAGGATATTTCAATGTGCTCAAATTTAAACAAAATAGGTAACTCCTGGCTCTTGTTTGCATGGAAGTAGAGTTATTTCTACACACTATGAGCTAAGAGAGATGGCACACTACCTATAAAATGACATCTTTGGGAATTAACAAGTAATATCACTTGTTTTTCATCCTGAACATTATACAGTACAAATAGGAAATAAAGTATTATTATTGGCAGTGAGAGACGACAAGCCTTGGTTTTTTTGCTTGTACACAAATTGTTTCCATGTTTCATTAGCCTCTGGAGGTATTCTGCTTCTTTCCTCTCCTTGGGGACAAAAAGAGGAACTTGAGCACAAAGTGTAACCCCTTCCACGCCGTCCTCTCTCTGACTGCAGATGCCCATGCAGAAATTTAAAGAACTATCATGATTTATCTGACTTTGGCTTTACTGTATATTCGTGCAGGATTTAGAAAAACATCAGGCAGGATGGAGATAATTGCAAGTGAATAATTGCAAAGAATAGAAAGGGATAGATGGGTAATTACAAAGCTTCTCTTAGGGACAATATTGCTTGTCATTAAACTTGATGGACTGATTTTCTTTAGCATAAACAGGCAAACCTGCCTTCCTAAACACTTAAAGTTACTTCCTAAGAAACATATATTTTGTTTAGGCATAATTAACCCCTCCTGAAAAAAATAAACATCTGGCTGGAATAAAATCCTTGACCAAATTCCTAAAAGTTACATGTGGATTATAGAAAGCCAACCAAGTGAATAAAATTTTCAATCTGTCTGACTGAGAAACAGGAAAAAATGAACTTATTTGTTATTTTGATTTCAGTGGAAAATGTTAATTTTTTTTTTTTCTTTCAGTAATACTACTTGTTTTGTGATGATTCCTAAGATGGGCTGACCCCAGGATGTTACATCTGAGCAGTCAAAACATTTGAGGAATCTGAACCCAGATGTAGATCAATATTTTAAATCTGGTTCCGTTGGACTGAAACCAAATCCCATTTACTTTCAAGACATTTCGGCTGCAATGAGTACAACACAACAGGAAAGCAATATAAGACTTCCAAGGTGTTTGTGCTTATACTTGTGGTTCAATCAATTCCCTGTTCTCTACCTCTGAAACTGATAAAAATTCTGTCTTTAGGCAATTCAGGGAGTACTTGCCCCTTGGATTGCTTGGCCTCAGTTTTTAATCCGTGCCCCTCACTGCATCCCTGCTGTGTTTCCCATGCAGTCTCACCAGGGCACTGGGCATTGGGTGCACTGCTGCCCAGGTCAGTGGGCTTGGAGGCCCATGCCTGGGGGCTGGAGGCCGGCTTGGCGTGGTGTGGTACACCCCACATTTGAGGCCCTGACAAGGCACACATAAAACAGACTCACTGTGGATCAGGACCATGAGTAGGTCACTACTTCAACAGTAGTGTCCTAAGGCAAGAAGACTTTCACATTGTCTTGATGGCAGAATCCTTATGGTGGATTCACGTAAATGTCCAGTCCTTTTAAATCCTGGTAATAGCAAAAGGAAGACATCCTAGAACTGTCATTTACAATAATAACCAAAGAAAGAAGTTTTAAAAAAAAACAACCACAACAAGATAAAAATATACCATAGGGCAAATCTGTTGCCATGCTGCTGTTGTGTGATGGTTTCCACTGAGTCCCTTGGCAGTGCTGACTTGTGAATAAGGTACACATCCCCAGTGCCTGGCAACACCACTGCAAGGGCAGGGGCATGTGCGTGCACCGCCTCACACCGCTGCAGTCTGTGCACAAAGATAATTTTTTCCCCCCTCAGGGTCGCAAAGAGCAACTGTACAAAAGACTTTTTTTTAATAGAATATGTTCTTATCTTTCGTAAAACATGGACCCACCCGACACTTGGACTGGTCTGTGGGCCCCACCCTTGCCCTTTTGTTTGGAGCCTGGGATCATACGATGAACTAGGTTAGTATGTTGCTGTTTATGTTCTTCAAACCTCATCTATTTTGTTTTACAAGCATATTATCACACTGCTCCTGACTTCTGCAGTAGTAAGAGCATTAGTGGGTAGCAGGGAGTGGGGTCCAGAAAGGGGAAGGAAGATGTGAGACATCTGTCATGAACTGCCAATATTTCCAGGCTTGGAGTTGGTGACAGCACAATCTTGGCATTTTAAAAATTAAAAGGCTGGAGCCTGACCTCACAGTTCTAAAAATCAGGATCAATTGCACTGAAATCAGTGGCTCCTGAAATCATGTAAGTGAAATCAGATTCTTGCCTTTGAACTCCCAGGTTTTTGAAGAGTCTTTATGTGTTACAATCAGATGGCTTATGATGTTTCAGCAGGCACCTGGAGCAGGCAAAGTGTGTGTCCTTGGTCTGTTTCTGAGGCTTTTTACTTTGATCCATTCCATTCACCAGCCAATGCCCAGCTCATAGTGGTGTTACTGCAGTGTTTCTGGAGCCCAAGGCCTGGCATTGGAGCTCTAACACAGACTCTGGATGTTGTGCTATTGATCATGTTCTGGTATTTACCACTAAGCACTTTTCCCACAGGACAATGGACTACTAAATCAATACATTCAGACTCAGTGCCAGACACATGGGGGCTGATGCAGGGCCTCTGTGGAGCCAGCTGTCACAGAGGAAGACCTGGGAGGAACCTTGTCTCCAGAGATATAACCCCGTCTGTCAGAGAGGACAAATCAGCCAACCCTACCACCCTGAAGGAGAAGGGCTTTGTGCTTTGGCTGAGAAAACAGAGGAAGGCAACGAGGTAAAGGATGGCCTTTCTCACCCTCTGGCCTCTCTTGGGTGGGGTGAAGGGGAGAGAGGAAGGTAGGGCTTTTGCCCAGTTCTGGGATCAGGGTCCAGCACTACCCCTGACATTGTTGTGTCACAGCACAGAAGTTACAGCAGGTCCTCCACTGGACAGAGGGGTCCAGGTGAGGGACAGTTTGCACTGGAAAGGAAGGTGTTGAATTAACACTGATGTTCACCTGGGGCTGATTTTTTCTGCAGGTTTGGGAGTCTTCTTTGCTGTGGTTCCCATCCAAATCGCGTTTCAAATGACGTCACAGTGCAGTTTGTTGAGAAGGATGGCAGCTTGGCGTGAAAACCCTCCTTAGTTCCTGCCACTCATATGTGACACAGACCATCACATAGTTTTCCTGAGGGTACATGGGATCCCGGGGCAAGAGGGTGGCTTTAAGGAAGGTGGAGCACCCAGAAAGTATTGTCCTGGCTGCAGATCCATGAGGCCAATGGTGGTTGATGGGGAACCTGTAACCTCAGCCTCTTGAACAGTGGTTTTGGAGCCAGGGATTTTAGAGGTGCCTCTGGCATAAATGAGGAGTTGTACTGTTGAAGTTGCTGTATTCAAACCTTAGACCTCAGAAGTAGAGAGTCTTCTGCTGCAGCATGTTGGAGCTAGAGCCAAGGACCCAAGAGGGCACTAGAATCACTGGTTCTAAATTAGTGTGTAGAAGGGGCTGTAGAGTTCCACTGGGTGCTTGCCTTGGGCTTGGTGAAAGCTTTTTGAAATACATGCAATGTATAGAAAGCATTTTGCACTCTACACCATCCCCAGCCACTTCTAGCACTGACACACAAAGAAAAGGCTTTCTATTTTTCAGCCAGACACTGGACAGCACAGCTGATACTACATAATCTTGCAAAATCCTATGTCCTAAACTCGATCAATTCCTAAGTTTTGCCAAAATATCAGATTTGTTTAGAAAATAGAAAGATGAAGTACATTAAAAACAGACAACATTAGGATTAGCCTGGAACATGTCTGATCCTACCACAAAAGGATTTGTAGAGTAAAATGAAATTATTTACCAGAGAGTATAAAACTCTAAACAAAGTATTGCTGTGTCAGTCCTGTGGTACCTGTTTCAGAGGGCATCCTTTCAACATTTGTTCCACACTTGATTTTGGTCTGGCAGGATAGCCATGTTAACAGTGTGCTTCCAGGTATTCATCTGGGTGGGGTGTAGAGCTGGACACCTTCCAAAATTCTGTTCAGTGCTCTTAAGACCCTGAAATCCAGCTTGCGAATGCTATAAAATGGGGGAAAATAAGGACTGGAAGGGTGAGGAGAGAGGGAGGGTAACCCACCATCCTACAGTGTTTGAATCTTTTAACCATAATAAAATTCCAAGTGAGGTTTCTATATCTTGTGTAAATCCAGAGTTCATATGATCTTAAGACTTGGAGTTTGCTGTAGCTCAGGTGAATAAGGCTCATGCAAGAGGATGTGATGCTTGCAAGGTAAAGACTTGGGGAGTCTTCAGGCATAAGTAAAATAAAAGATGATGAAGTAAACATAACTTTGAGAATATATAGCCTGCCATACACACATCTTAGTTTATTTATTTATTTATTT
>VZTR01024305.1:0-15360 GCA_013400775.1 Chaetops frenatus
CTCTTGGCCCGTGGCAAATGTGAGGTGAAGTGCGTTAGCTGAAACACCTTTCATCTTACCTTGCAGATGGTGCTTGCAGGGTGGGCTCAGCTTCAGGTTCCTGCTGGCCAGACCTGCCCCTGCTCCAGGCCTGTGGGAGAGCAATGCCTAGCTCTGTTTGGCTGCAGCTGCTCGGTGTGAGGCACTGTGAGCTCAGGACGTCAGCGCCTCTCCAAAATTATTCCTCGCAGCCAGACACAATGTTAACAGCCATGGCATTAGGACAATATGGGATTTCAAACTGGAATAACCAGTAACATTTAGCTAACCTTTGACTTGCTTCTTAGCTGCTATGTGGATGTGCCAAACCCTCTCCACCTTGAAAAACTTTGGTGGATTTTTCACTCACCTCTATATTTCCTCAGAGAACGGGTTTTTTTTACTATTTCCTTCAGCTTCTTTAAAGCTGTTTCTGCTTTAGTCTCAACTACATCAGACGTCTTTGCAGTATCTCTGGGTTGTGGATATGAGCTAATTTTGTTTGGTTTATACTGAGCTTCTTTAGGTTCATTTCCCCACATCAACTGCTTCTCCAGTCAAGGCAGCAAAGGAGCCAGTTCTCAAAAAGTAATTTGCACTGTGGTCCCCATATGCCTGTCTGGAAAAAGAAGAAATAAGCCTTGCTCTTGCTGCCTTTATTTGTTTCCCGCTAGAGAATACAGGCAGCAGTTAGTAGTCTTGTAACTCTTATTTTCTTGGAAAACAGAGGAGAAAATCGATGTTAGATCCACTCAGGTCATGAAGTAGGATTTAACTTCAGTTTTGTAAAGTCTTCAAAAGAATTTGTGTCATCTTAGGTGGCTGCTTCCTCCTGTGCCTCCAAGGGTTGTTGTATTCCAGAGTCACAAAAGGCAGTGTTTTACCACTCAGGGATGGGCAAAACCCAGCACAGAGAGCACTGTACCCAGCAACCACTGGCAGTTCTGGTCCTCCAGCCATTAGCATCTGCTAAAGACCTCAGTATTTAAAGCTGTGTTTTCAGCTAGGTTATCTTGTGATGCGCGGATATTTCCCTTCCTTTTTTTCCCATGGGGGTCTGAAGCCTTAGCCAGACTTGGAGGAAGCAGCACTGCTTTGCTCTGCCATCTAACAGCTGCTGCTTCTGTCAGGCAGTCTGTGGCAAAGGGGCCATTGGCTGCTGCACAGACATCCTAGATCAATCCTGCAAATCCTGGTGCTCTAGGATTGGTCCACATCAGAAGAGAAAACATGCTGGGGCAAATGTACTTTTTTTTCTGCAAGTATATCTCAAATTCTAGTTTTTTGTTAGTTAACCTTTTCCTGGGCTACCCTTGGTGACTTCTTGCTCCCTATTTTCTCCCTTTGTTGTTATTTCACCTGCTGTTCCACAGACTGAGTAAACTTGACCTAGGCTTTCACTTTAGAGCTCTCTTGAATGCGCTGCTCAGCTTGAAATGAGCTGAGGACCAGAGAAATTGCTCTTTTCAGGAGTGATGAAGAGCACAAATGATAAAAATGCTGATAATGTTATTTAAATGCCTTTGCAATTTTTGAAAGGTATTGGGTTATTGCTTTTCTTTAGATGCTTTACTCCTTTTGTAAAAATGTCTGCAGTGACTTTGGGGAGCTGCTTTTTTAGAGAACAAAAAAATTAGTATTTTTTAACATGGAATTCCTACACTTGGCCTTTGAACCACTTAGTCAGATGCAGACAGTGGAATCTGGCACCAAGGATAATCTTCTCCTGATATGGATATGGGGGGAATGGCAATGAGAGAGGAATGCAGTGATAGCTTAATATTTAACTATTTCAGGACTGATGCAAACTACAGCGAAGTACAGAGGAATCTTGTCTAGTTATAAGTCTCTAACAAATAGAATAAACTTCTCAGTAAGACTACAAATGGCTGCTGCCACTGGGATCTGGATGATAAGCACCAAAAGCATAAATTTAAAGCATAATACTAGATATCAGTAAAGCAAGAACAAACCCCTTCTCTGTATTAAAAGACAGTTTAGCAGTTTTCATTCTTACCCCTTAGTGGAGCTGAAAAGATTGGAATTCGGAAATGTTTCTCATAACAGCTATTAAAAATGTAAAGATTGGATTAAAACTTGATTCTTTCTTTTCTTACTTTTGGTGACTGTAAAGCCCTTAGTGCTCTAAGTGCAGTTATGTCATCCTTGAAGCTGTTGAAAAAAGGGAAATAATAAAAGCAAAGGAATAGGGGGTTTGTTATTCCGTGATATCATTAGAGTAGCATTGTTTTACAACAACATTTCATTTGTTTTCACTGTTCTGGCACCTTTTAAAATGTATTTGTCTTTATATTTAAGCATTCAACATAGGTACTTTGTTCCTGTTGGTCCTCTGGAGTTGTCATGAAATCTAGGAGTTTTACAAGTCTCACCCCCTATTAATCTTCCAGCAAGGTTCGTGCCCAGACCTGATATGCAAGCTTCTGTACACTCCTTGTTTTTGCTGTGTTTCCCTGAAACTCAGCCTGCACTCTGCACCTCCTGAATGGATGTTCATACAAAAGCAGGCAGGTCACTTTGCAGAAAACCTTCTGCAAAGATAAATACCAATAATGAGCCTTGTAGCTGCCCAAGAAATGCAAGATTGGACTTAAGAGTGGTGGCATGCTGACACTTGTGTCTCCCCACATATGTAAATAGTGCTGGAGAGGGTGGTACAGTCCATGAAAGCCCTTCCTGAAATAATTCTTGCTGCAAAATTTGAATCTGTAGAGTTTTAAGAAACATATCCTGGACACTGTAGGTGTCTGAACAAAAGGGTGAAATGTACCTCTCTGTTGCCTCCTTTTAGCCCAGCATATATCAAAATCTTTCCTGGAGGATAACAGGACTTATTCTTGTTTTCTCAGTCTGACTGACCTCTGGACTACCCTTACTTTTAGCTGTTTTCTAGTAGTTCTGTGTGAGATCTCATCACTTGTGGGAATTTTTTGCAAGTCAGATTTAACAGCTTTAAGCCGTAACTATTCAGTCAAAAAATCTTAGTCCTTTTTTGTTGTTGTTTTTAACAAATGGGAAGTTTATTCATGATTATTGTGTGGAGTGGAATTGTTCTTATAGTGCAAAAGTAGTGTTTTCTGTAAGCCAGAGAACTGCATTATTAGTAGTAATAATAACTACTAATAGCATGAAGTTGCATTCCATGTTTTGATTTTGTAACACCAAAACAGCAAATATTCTGTTTACTGCAAGCAAGCTGATATATAGACATGTACTTTCTTATCCTCCTAATCTCAGCAATTAGTGAGTAAATAAAAAAAAGCTCTAATGTTTTCCCAAAGGTTAAAAAAGCTGACAAGAAATCACTCTTGTTTAATATTTAATAATCATAGTTATTTAATATTTCCCCCCAGATTTATGTATCTGTGAAGGAGTTAGCTCATGAACTTTGAGAATATGGTAGTGTTTATGTGTTGGCTCACTCAAAGCTTATAAAATTCTCCAAGTAAAGAAGCCAAGTTTCTATTTAACAAGGTTTATCAAACCATTGAAGTTAAGTGAAAAGCACACTGATACACCATATAAAGTACACAGAAAGGACTTGGAAAGCTTGCAGAAAATAATTGTGCCAAATACTTTCTCCCATGATCGCCACTCAACGTATTGGTTGTTGTGGCAAAAAGAAATGTACGTGTGGGTCATATTTAGAGTTTTGCATCTCTTACGGTAACCCTTGTTTCATATTGAGTGCACATTCCTGTAATTAGGTCCAAGCACTGAAGTGATTGTATTAAAGCACTGCAACACATTCTTCTAGAAGTTCATCAAAAAAAGTTGTTTGGAAAGGACTCGTGGGGAATTTTTTTTGAAAAAATATTTTTGCAGAGCTTTAATTATAGGCAGATATATCAACTTGAATTTGGAGAATACTTGTATGTGTGCACAGATATAACTCAGTGTCATGGTTTGAAAAAAAGTAACTTTTTCTGGGTAAGAACTTTTTGTAATTTCCTGTGGGTATGGTTTCCTGGAGGCTTGAATGACCAATTAATTGGCTGTTTCTCACATTGACATATTGTGCTGCCATTGAGGGAAAGAGTCTGCCTTTGTGAGTCACATCTTGAGAGAAGTGAAGTGTAAGTTTCTCTCTCTTTGGCTTCCGCCTTTTAACCAGGTAACAGCTCTGCGCTGTACAAACTGCGTTTCTAGAAAACAGCAGTGCATTAGAAATGGTACTTTAAGAAGGAAACGGAGGTAGTTTACAAGATAAGTCCCTAATATTTTTTGCAGTATTTTCCACAAACGAGGACTACAGCAGACTGGGAAGAGGGTGCACAGGACACGTATCTTGAGAGTGTGACCCCCCGCTACAAACCTTAGAGCATGGCAGAGAGTTTTCTTCATGCTCTTTGCCACCGTGCTCATTTAGAACCTTTCAACTGCCTGTCTGTGGGCCTGTGGTGCACTCTGCAGTTCTGAAGCAAATTGCCGACTTGTTCGCTGTAGCATGGAAAACAAACAGTATCTTCTTCCCTTGGCACAGTCTGAGGTGAGGAAAGGCAAGGTGGTGCTCCCTGGCTGTGCAGCAGCATAGATAGAGCTCCTAGGAAAGAGCAGTACGCTGCTCGCAGGGTTTAAGGGTGAGTTTACATGGCTGAACACAATATTTGTGTGTAAAGGTCCTGCAAGGCAATTACTGGCCTAGGTCGTGTGGGCTGTGCATGTTTGTAAAGTTTCTTTCATGTTAAATCTTAAAGTTCTTAGTCAAGTAAGCAAAACAGCTCAGATGAAACAAGCATCTTTAAAAATGAGCAGTCCTCTAATACCCGAGTCAGCCTTAAGTCTGAAGCTGTTTTGAGCATTAATATCCTAGACTGCAAGTAGACATAATCTAAAATCTGCAAAGGATTAAAAAGAAAACAAAAAAAGGGATATTTAATTATTTAAGTAGTGACTATTATATTTAGGAGCTCATCAGGTTCCTACAGATTTTGAGCTTTTTAACTATTTGTTTTTATTGTATAAAATTTTTATGCAAGATCTGTAGCCTAGAATAGTACTTTAAAAATACATTAGTTTGCTTATGCTTATTTTGTCCCAATTTCAACTTTTTTTGTTGTGCATTGTCTTCTGGCTTTAGAGGAGCTCTCTCAGCAGTGCTATTTTCATGTTGACCTAGTGCAAGAGAAGCTCCTTCTTAACCTTTGATTTGATTTTCTGAAAACAACAGTCCTTTCAGTCATCTTAATTTTTCTTGTTCTTCTTGTTCACTTGCCCTTGAACTCTATAGAGACACTAATAGTTATTTTAACACTGCAAATGGAAAACATGTCAAGTTTTTAATAGATAAGGCCCTTACAAATACCTTAGGTGTCAGAGGTGCCTATAAAATCTAAGGACATGTCTGAAACACATTACTACTCTTATGAATTATGCACTAGACCTGCCTCTAAAAGAGGAATTTTCTAAGACTGCTCTATTCAGTGCAATCTGTTTATCTCTAGCTGACAGCTGTCCATCAGGCAAGAAGTCTGCATGAGATTTACACAGACTGGCACAGCATCTTCAGAAATAGGTGGGAGTCTTTGTAGCCACCTGACTTTGGCAGCCATCGCTCCCACAAAGACCTCATAAATTTCAGGTTGTCCTGGATGCTGACTGTCTAATAACCTCTGGGCCTCTTAATCACTGAGACCTGTTCCTTCACCTTGCAGCTGGGAGCAGCAGCTGAAGGATAGGCTGTGCTGGAAAGCAAAAAGTATAATTACAATTGAATTCCATCTTCCACTGGAGCTCCTCCTTCTCAACTCCCAGTACAACTCTGAAAATTATTTCTGGAGCTCTAATCCTTTGCAGATAGATGGATGTACCTTCAGCTGTATTTAAAAGGTTAAGTGCACGTGGGGCCTCTTCCAAGTGCTGCTGCCTCCTGTTGAGGTTCTCCTGTAAACCTCTGTGCAAGGGTTGAGTGAGGACTTTCATGTGGTTTTATTTTATTGAGAAACCACTGTCTCTGAAAATGCATTTGGAGAGGAGTAGTGTGCTTCAAGGTTAACATTTTCCCCCTGGTAAAAAAAGAGCTTTCATTCAAAGGGCCTTTAGGAGATTTGGAATAATCTTTTACAGTGCTTAGGTAAATGTTACAACACAAATCATAAATCATAAATGACATCTCAATAAAGTTTATGAGTCTTTGTGTCAAATATAATTAAATACATTGAAATCTCCAGGAAGAGCACAATGCTCAGAGCTGCTCTGCTGGTGTTTGTTAAAAATAAAGCTAGTTAGTGACCTACTTCCTTATCTCATTCATTTTTTCTCACAGTTCCACGCCAGCCTGGAGTGAGCAATAATCTGTTTGAAATACTTGAAATTGAAAGAGGGATTACAGCTGATGAATTTGAGGCAAACGATGACCCAGGTAAAGACCATGTCTCCTATTCAGGACCTAGGATTTATGATTTTTTGACATCTCTTGGGTGTTTATGTGTTTTTTTCAGGACTCCTACATCTTATGCCCTTCTTCTAAACTATGCTTTATAAAACCAACCACTTGCCTATGTGAACCTTAGACTTTTATTTCCTAAAAAATTTAGCAAAAAATGCAGTGAATTATTAATAATACAAGGGTTCTTTTTATTGTTTTAGTACTTCTGCAGATTCTTTTCCTAGGGCTTCTTCTTCTACATTTAATTTTCATACTTATTTGCTAGTGTCAGCCACATTGGAGATTGAAAACTAGAGCAATCTGAATCACTTCTGGGTTTTTTTGTGACCTGCTCTGTTCTGCCAGGTGTGCTGGTGCACAGCTGTGATTTTGATGGTGGATTGTGTGGATGGATCAAGGACAAAGATGATGACTTGCACTGGGAACCAGTGAGAGATGCATCAGGTGAGTGATCTGTGTACAATCACATCCTGCAGTTGAAGAACCACCCAGGCTTGAGGTTGATGACAGTTCCTGCTTTAGGACAAATTACACAGCTTCTGTTCCCTTTAATTCTGGGATATATTTCACACTGATGCCTCTTCTGTATATAAAAAGCAAAATTGAGGATTCCCAACATGAAAGAGCAATTGAAAATGTACACTTTTATCATTGCTGATATCTTTAAAATAGGAATGGCTGTAAAGGAGTAGTAAAAGTAGTCAGCAAAAGTTTGTCTTAAAAGAATCTGAAAAAAGCAAGTGTGGACTAGAGAAGGACTTTTATTTATGGTGAAACAAAGCTTATTTTTCCAACTACCATGTAAACATGATTATTTCCCTATCACTAGCAAAATTATAGAAAGTATTGGAAATAATCTGTGTTTTGCTGCCAGATACAGTCTTCTTGTTTAACCTCTCCGATTGCTGTAGCTTGGAGTAGAATTCAATAAAATCCATCTGTATATAGAAAAATGTTAAGTAACTGGAAGGCAGACAAGTTAAATGCTCAAACACAGAGGCTTCTGAAAATGGGATTTTTTGGGATGGTAAAAAGTGACATTACACCAAACGTTAGAGGGGAGTGTGTCGTAGCTACTTGCAAGACAGGAGACTGGCATCAGCACTGATGGTCAGCCACAAGAACAACCCTTCCCTATCTCCCCACTTGTGCTGCCCCAGGCAGTGGGATGCATTTTGTCCCCTGTTGATTTTGCTGTGGCACTCAGAGGCTGCTGCCCTCCTTGCCTGCCCACCCTTCCCCCAGCAGTGCCTGCCCCACAGTGCTGGGGATTAGACACACATCCCTGGCTCCCCATAATGATGGGATTACTTCATCCCCAAGGAGCAGCCTTTGAAGTGCACAAAGCTCACATTATGTGCGGGGTGGCAGCCTGCAGAAGGAAACGAGGAAACTCAGTGCTCTCAGGGGGCACAGTGGTGCAGGTTAAGATGAGGGAGGGTGGGGGCACTGAGAGCCATTTTCCTCATGCACCACCCTGTCACAGCTGCCTGGCCTTATGCTGCCACTGCTGGGGCAGTCATTTGCCACTGCAGCAGGTGACCTGGCACCTTTTCCAGGCTGTTTGGCTGGCTCAGTGGAAGTGCTGTCTTCACTGTCTGGGCAGGGGTCCCCCCACTCACCCCCACACAGGCTGCTTTGCATCTTCAGGAGCTCCTTGTGACACTTGAAAAGCCTTTGGAATGACTGGGAGAGCAGAGGTCCTTCCTCCTGCACGTGAGAAAACAGTGAGCTGTCTCCTCCTTGCAGAGTGGTGCTTAAAAAAAAATTACACATAATGCATACCTTTTTTGAAACAACCGATGTAAAAATCCATTTTTTCTAAGAGAGTCACTCAAAGCATATTCATTATCTGTGCTCCAAAATTGTTGTTAATACACACAAAGTTCTGGAACTATGCTTTTTAAGAACTATGATTTGTAACTGTGTCTTTTTTGTCAGACTTTTTCCCTACATTGCTTCCCAGTAGTCAGGGACGAGCTCAGCTTTTTATTTCCTGTGTATGTTCTGCTGCTGTTGACATAACCTGTTAAAACTAGTCCCTTGAAGTCACCCACCCACTCCCTCCCCTCTGGAATACCTTGTTGTAAGGATTTGTTTTCACAGCTTGTTCCTGACTGCTTGTTTTCACCTTGCAAAGTTTGCTATTTATTGGTTTATCAGAATTTGCATTTTGAAAGGTGCTGTGCTGCAGCATTATAAGCTTTTCCTGCATGCAGAAAATGCTGATTTGAGGGGACCTTTTCCTGCAGGGGCTTGCCTAAAGATGTTTGCTTTGTGCTTACCTAAATCTGTTTCCTATTGATTGGATTCAGCCACAGTAACTATCTGGGAACGATGCACTTAATAAGTCAGTACTTTTATAGTGATATAATTGTATCTTCAGCAAACAGGTACAGTTATTTAAACTCTATTATGCATATTTTAGCAATTAGTGACCTTGCTGCAAAAGCAATGCATCAAAAAAAAAAAACCTCCCTGAGAAAATACCCACAAAAAGGCTTTAACAGATCCTTGGGCAAACGGATCCCACTTCATGGCTTAATGCTGATCTAGAGGCCCAGACAGCAGCATAATACTTTGCTTTGTTAAATCTCATTGAGAGCAAAGAACTTACAAACTTATGTAGGAATAGTGAATTGGAGACAAGGTTGGCTTTCTTTTTAAGTGTGTGACAAGCCCTGGTACATTCATTAAATCTTACAGCTTTTGAGGGAAATAGTTGTGACTTTCAAAGAGAAGCTTTCAAAAAATCACACTCTGGTTGAGTAGTAGCAGGAAGGCAATTAAAAAATATTTTTTTAAACTTTTTAACTGTGTATGTCAACAATATTACAAACCTCCAATATTTCTAAATCTTTGGTTTTAACTAAGGTGCCTAAAAATGCCACTTTCTTAATGAACTTAAGATAAAAGTGGCATTAAAAAAAAAAAGTAAAATCTAATCTCATAAAGAAAAAATAGTCTTAGATTCAGAGTAGGATAAGTTTGGTTTGGTTTTGGTTTTTTTTTTTAAACTTTTTTCCCTTTGGCAATTTCAGATTTTAAAGGTTTCACCCACCTTGCAAAAGCTTTAATGAAAACTACAAACAACACATACAGGTCTGAGTTTTCTCCAAGATGTGAAATCTCATTTAGCGTAGTTTTGAGTGTTGTGTGTGAAAGGTGCTTTTTTTCTTTTTAGGTTTAATGGATTTTGCCATACCTGAGATTCTCAGCTTCTCATATTCTGAGTGTTCTCTGGAAGGCATCTTTACTTCATACATGATAGGACACAATAGTAGGGTTTTGAATAGGGTATCTATGTTCACTGACAGTTTCCTACTGTTAGACTTCAGGGTTAACAGCCATGTGGAAATCATTACTGCTTCTTGCTTTCTCTATCTAATCCAGATTAAGAGTTTAAATTACAGTTAAATAAAATAGACTGTCTGGGCTGCAAATGGATATGCTTTGAGACTTAACTTGTTAAGACAGTTTGCAAACAAAAGGAAAGGGAGAGAGCCATAGCTCAATTACATGATAGCGTTTATTCTGGTCTCCTTTATCTGTCCAAGAAGAAAACTTTAAAGGTGCATAAATTTGCACAATGGCTTTAACATCACTGTGGTTTTAAAATCATGCAGTCACCAGGGGGTTGTCAGAAATTAAGGAATACACGAGATTTTCATTTTGGAGAGAGGTACTGTTTGCTTTGGCGAACAATAAAGAAATTAGATGGGCAACACCTAGCCTGGTACTAATGTATAGAGAAGACCAGCACTGTAAATCTTACCCTGTAGGGGGCAGATGCACTAGTTCTGGTTCTATGTGCCTTATTTAACATTCACTGGACCTTGTGGACCCCTTTATTTTTTGGGGGTTTTTTAATAACTCTTGTGCATTTGGTCCTGCAACCTAGTAGGATTAAAAAAAACCAAACCAAACCCTCCAACTAAGTGCTTTTTCCACTGCAGGGGGACAGTACCTTACCGTCTCCGATCCCAAAGGCAAAGAAGGAAGAGTAGCACATCTTATCCTGCCTTTGGGTCACATGGCTCAGGCTGGAGATCTGTGCCTGTCCTTTAGGCATAAGGTGCCTGGGCTGCATGCTGGTNAAGAAGAAAACTTTAAAGGTGCATAAATTTGCACAATGGCTTTAACATCACTGTGGTTTTTAAATCATGCAGTCACCAGGGGGTTGTCAGAAATTAAGGAATACATGAGATTTTCATTTTGGAGAGAGGTATTGTTTGCTTTGGCAAACAATAAAGAAATTAGATGGGCAACACCTAGCCTGGTACTAATGTATAGAGAAGACCAGCACTGTAAATCTTACCCTGTAGGGGGCAGATGCACTAGTTCTGGTTCTATGTGCCTTATTTAACATTCACTGGACCTTGTGGACCCCTTTATTTTTTGGGGTTTTTTTAATAACTCCTGTGCATTTGGTCCTGCAACCTAGTAGGATTAAAAAAACCAAACCAAACCCTCCAACTAAGTGCTTTTTCCACTGCAGGGGGACAGTACCTTACCATCTCCGATCCCAAAGGCAAAGAAGGAAGAGTAGCACATCTTATCCTGCCTTTGGGTCACATGGCTCAGGCTGGAGATCTGTGCCTGTCCTTTAGGCATAAGGTGCCTGGGCTGCATGCTGGTGCCCTCCAAGTCTTTGTGAGGAAAAACAGTGCTCATGGCCCAGCTGTCTGGGGAAGGAATGGTGGCCATGGCTGGAGACAGACACACATCACTTTACGAGGACTAGGCATCAAGAGTGTGAGTACTGATGATCGTGTTGGGTTTTTGGGGTTTTGCATGAAAAGCTGAAGACACTTAACTGGTGCAGCACTGCAGTGTTCATCTTCTGGGTTCAGTTTCAGCCCGTTTTACTACTTTGATCTCTGCCAGTGGAATCACAGTACAGATGATAATTATTCTGCATTTTTTAAAATGAGTTTTATGCACTAAGGAAAAAGAAATCCCAGCTACAGAAATAGACTCATAGCACAGGCTACTGTGTCATTTCCTGAGCTTCCTGGTACAGCCCATTTTAAGGGAATCACCACCTAGGAAAGAACAGCCTCATAGACAGAGGCATACTTTATATAGGTTTCAAAAAAAGCCTATATCAAAACTCATGAACAATGCTTTGAATAATACAGTGTCATGAAATAGGAAGAATCATCCCCTGTGGATTAGTAATTGGTTAAACCAGGGCAAAGATATTGAAAATAAGTAATTTTTGTTAATGCAGGGAGATTAGGTGTCCAGTCACATGAGGTTTTATGCCCTTTAGCATCCCTGCAGCTGATCAGGCCAAGGAGGTGAATGATGACCTAACAATGCCCATAATACAAAATGGTTTAATGCAGTCAAAAGAAGCTGCCTGAAGTGCCATGGAGAATCTTTTAATACCTGGAAATCTTAGAAACATTGTGTGATTAACTGGTATAAAATGCTCACTGTTCTTCTTCAACCTCTGAAGGTAGCTTCTATTTCAGATCTGAAGAAGTGGCTTGGGTATTTCAGGGCCTGTTTGACTTAAATATCAGGTGCTCTGAAAAGCTCACACATCTTAATGCTCGTGATGGGAGCAGGCTGCAAGACACACACAGTGTCTAGTTCTAAAATTAATATTAAGGCTGTAATTAGTGCAGATAATTTTCTGGAAACTTTACCTCACCAAAAGTAACAAAGACAACTGACATTTTTAGCTGTAAATGCATCTTGGACTGAGAATGAGGACATTTGTAACAGGTAAACAATATATCTGCTATATTCTTAACCTTTTTTTCCCCCCCAGATCTATCATTCTGGCAGTCCTTGTGTCTGTCTCATTAAGTGTGAATCACCAATGTCTTTTCTGGCAGAAAAGACCTCAGACATGACCAGCAGCTCCCCTTTGCACTGTCCCCTGCCTCTCCTGCCCCCCTGGCAGTAGCTGTCAGCATGGCCTGCCATCCATCAGACCACAGATGGATGTTGGATGGGAGCTGCCTTGTGGCTCACTTGATTCTGGGGTCTTTTCCAGCCAGCATGGGCAGCCAGGGCTGCTGACCTGAACCACTGTGACACTTACCCAAAGATCAGGGAGTGAGGGAGAACTCATAAGTAAGCAGGGAAGGCCTCTGCCAAAAAGAAATAAGGAAGTTCTATTTTATAGCTAATTATAATCCAAAAGCAACTAAAGTGATTTTGGAGGGGCCTACTGGGAACCTGAGGAGAATTTGAATGAAGACCAGAATCCTTCATCACACTTTTTAACGAATTATCTCTGTGTAATTTTTTTTTAATCCCCCACTCAAATTGTTCTATTTCTTTTTCTAGGTTATTTTCAGAGGCGAAAAAGGGAAAGGAGGAACTGGGGATATTGGACTAGATGATGTGGTCTTGAGGAGAGGACGCTGCTCTGACGAGCATTAGCCAAGACAATGGACCAGCAACTATCTCTTCTTGCCCTTCTCATGCAATTCCTACCAAACTTTGAAACAGAACTGCATGGACAAGAAGAAAAAGTGGGAGAGCAACAAACTTCTTAGTGGTCTGCTAAGTGCAATCTCATGGAAATTTCACTTAAATATATGGAGAGGACCTCCCAGGATTGAGGAAATCCAATCTCAGGCTGGTTCTTTCTATTAATCCTTACCCCTAAACCATATTCTGTATGTAATAACTTTGTCCCCTGTTAAGTCTGGTGAGTGCTTAAAGAAAGAGCACTTGTGAAAAAGGGAGAATTAATTACAAATGGTAGCTAAAGAAAGCTCCATCTCAAAATTTCAGTGTTTACTGACAGTCATTATCTTCCCATACTGCTACTCTTTCATTGATTAATTTGTGTCAGTCACATCAGATTAGTGAAAGCCTGGACCTGAACTTTGGCTTATTACCACTGACTTTTGAAGAAGAGTTTGTCATATATGAAATAGCATTTATTTTGCTGTTGCATCTGTATTAACCAAAACCAGTTGTAGACAGTAGGCATTGCATCCTGTAATATTGCTACTGCTGTGTTTTGTGTATATGTGTATGTTTAACCTATTTATGTTTTTAGTATTTACAGACTGTAGTTGCAGGGTAATTGGCAGCTGTACTTTCTTTTCTGTACAAGAGAGGAGTTCAGCATCTTCTTCAATACTGCTGGTCATGCCAAGATACCAAAGTCAGTTAATGGTGCTTATTGAAAAATGCTGGTGCAGTTTTTCATGCTAGAACATCCTAAAGGCAAAAGACCAAACACTCACCTGATGTATACTGGCATCTGAAAATGCTGCACAAGTTTGCATCCGGCTCACAAGCAAGCCCTAAAGAGCTCTCAATCCTGCAAGAAGCTCCTGGTTCAGCTGAAGACTGAGCAGCCAGGAGAAGATGAACTTGGACCTTGTGAGGTTGAGCCCGTTGACACTGCCAGGAATGATCCCTTCCCACAGGTGCCACAAGCCTATGCATAAGGAAAAAGGGCAGCTGCATTAACACTGTACAAACAATTCAGACCATGAAATGCCTCGAGTAATCTTTGTCAAATGTCCATACTCCACCCAAACTTCTGTATATAATAAGCATTTTATTCTTTAGAACTAGAAAAACTGTTAGCTTTAGTGGGAACTAAGTATTTATCAAAACTTTGGACTAATTTTATAGTTATGTATCATGCATGTGCTATGCAGTTTCCCAGGGAATTCTTCTGTTTGGTTTGGAATTTTTTAAGTTGGCATCATCATCATCACTGCTAGCAATTCTGAAATTGTAACATTTAAGAAAATGAGAAGAGACTGGTAAAATATTGTTAGTGGTGCAGCCTTAAAACTTCCAAAAAAAAAAATACAAGAAATAGATCTCAGTTCTTTTGAATAGTTAAATACAGTGTAAAACACATGTCAGCTGTGTAGCATGTTCAGTCTTGTACAAAGTTCACAGACTCAAATTTGCAAGACATTAGAGGTCATATTCCAAATCCCTGTTTCTGAAAAAGTACCAGTCTGAGAATACTTTTCCCATTTGTCCCCTTCAACAAAATGCAGTGTGTAGAGCAGGAGTGTATGTGACCAAACAGAGTCTCCTGCAAAACTGTATCAGCAAACATTCTGAAAAGGAAAAAGCAATGTGTTTGTAAGCATTTAATTTTAAACTATTTTGCTTCAAATATTATTATGGTCTTTTTCTCTTATGTTACTTCATGATATGTCAGAAATATCTGTGAATAGTTAAAATACCTTGTCCTTATTTTAAAGTAATCAGTAAAAGAGACTGTTACTTGCTACTAATCGGGAATCTTGTTTTCATTTCTAGACTGAGAGTCTCAATTTTCATTGCAGTGAAATGAGACAAAAGATGACAATTCCAGAGTGAAATAGCTCTTATTACCAGATTTAAAAATCACAATACATTTCACTGTAATATGAAGAGACCACTATATGTATTATTCAGAAGGAAGAATAACAATGTTCAACCTAACTTTAAGAGAAGTCTCCCAGGTAATTTAAGAGCTTCTGCAATATTAAATGTCCATTTTACAAGAAGGAGCAGCTACCACAGTTCCTCACTCTGGTTCAAGCAGCACAAACTGCTGTTAGATGCCAAGGAATATAAGGTTAACACATTGCAGTCTGGTTCATCATATTACTACAGCCTTCTGAGATTAAGGCTCCCTGGTTAAAATGGAGCCCCTGTCGATGCAAGACTGTCAGGGTTTCTTTGCCATTTTTACAAATGGTCCCTAGAACCCAGAATCTGAATTAATTCAGAAGGTAGACAGAAATAAGTACTCAGGTGATAGGGGGAGGATTCACATCTCTGTTTTATCAATGCATTTCATTGCTACAATCAAACATGGACTTGTAAAGCCTAGTGACAGCTGCAGCCCCAGCAGACACCAAGGCAGTGTTTTTGAGCTCTGGGGGAGCTGCTGTGGCTGTAGGTGACTCACCTCCACAGCTGGCTGTGCTGTTACTCTGTGT
>VZTR01024309.1:658-12581 GCA_013400775.1 Chaetops frenatus
AGTAGGGACTACAGTTTCATTTTCATCTAGCTCCTTTCTTACCAGGTCAATGTCAGACTTCCTTTGCTCTTGCCCTGTGACTTTTTACTGCTTGATTGTAAACAAACTGAGTGTTGCAAAACTCCACAGACCCAATAGTTCGAGCACTTTGTCAGCATGCAAGCGTTCCATCCCCTCTTGTTGAGTAGCTTAGGACCTAGAACAGAATTCTACTACTAGTCTATATCAAACCTTTATAGGAAAAAAAAAATTAATCTCAATCAACAGGCAGCATGCCAGAGGATGCTAAATATAATCTCATAGTTCTTATTTGTCAAGCTTCCTTAAAGGCTTTGACAGAGTTAAGGTGTCTATATGTACTGCCTGGTGTGAATGCAATTTGTATATGTGGGCAATTAAAATTAAGCTCCCAGGGGACTTTAACATAAAAATGAAAATACTGTATTTAAATGCCTTAGGAATTAGACTATTTCAAAAAGTACAAGAGTATTGGATTTCTTTTAGGGACTTTAATGGGTTTTAGGCAGAGTATATGTCATCTTGAATTCCTAGACTTGAATTTTCAGAAAAACTTCAAAAAGGTGCACACAAAGAATGGATTTTAAAAGTAAGTTGACAGGTCACTTGTTTCTTGCATATTAACAAAGTCCTGTAAATAGTCCTTTTTCAATGTAGAAATAACAGTTTTATCTAAAATAATTTTATATTTTTCTTAATAAAACATGAAGTTGTTTATCTTAACTTGTGCACACATACATGTGAATAATAATACACTTTTGTGACATAAGTTTAAGAGCTAAATAACCTATATAATTTATTTACTATACAGTTCAGAGCAATCCACTTTAATAACTTCTATTTTTAAATACAAGGCAACTAGGAATGGATTAATGAGGTCTAATATTATGAAAAGAAAATTAATGATACATGTGGAGATAATACTTCACAACACAAGCCAGCAGGGGACTATTCTCCGTTAGAAACCCGAGTTCTGTGAAGGTTCAATGATGCAAGTGAATGTATTATAATATTAGCAGATAGTTACAGTTTGTAGAACTGTGGAAATTCTGTTTTCTTACAGGATGCTATCAACAGATATTGGAAAGATCACCTAAACACCTTTGGTCCTGCTGAAACCCCTGAGATAATCATCTTGCCCAAACGTCAAAACAATAATATGCAAGGTTAAAAGAAGAACAACAAAATTGTCAAAAACATGGAATTCCTGCACTAAATGAAATTAAAAGAGCCTACTCTAGTAGGTCCTAACCTTGTAAAGAGATCACATTCCTACGTTTAGCTGTGTGAATAGTCATATTGATTTCATATTCAAAAATCTTCACAGGATTAAGGTTTAAATTGGGGTCAGATGTCTCTGGTCACTTCTGTTACCCTTCTTGAACTCCAAGGCACTACCCACATGCTCAAAATTAGATGTTTGCAAGGTCAGAGCTTCAGTCTGGGAATGACAAAAGTAAAAGCAGATACAATAGAGAAGTAATTTTGTATGGTACAATGATTGAAAAAAATAAACAAAAAGCAAAAGCTTCTTTTTATATCCAGTTATGATGATGCTCACACTGAGTTGCATAAAAAATCTTGGTGAATGGTCCCTCAGGAGCATATTTCCTGGTACCAGTTTGGATTCTGTCTCATGAGATTTAGAAAAGGAAATTGGGAAGGTTCATAGCAGATTGCACGGTAGTCTTCAGGCATGTGGCTACTTAATAAGGTCAATAATTCCAAATTCTACACAGTAGATGAAGATGCATTTGTTTCACATGTCCAAAGTAATCAGGGCACCTAAATGAGGACACAAAGCCAAAGTGAAGTGGCTAAATCTCTGGTAGCCTGAACTCTAATTGCTGGTCTTGCTTTTTCCTCCACTGTTGGGTAGGATTTTGAGTGCCTTCCTTACTTCAGCTCTGGTGTTGCTCCATTATTGGCTTTATGAAGGTCCTTCAGTGCACTGATCAGTCACTTTTATTGTCTAATTTTCTGTAGATATACTCAGTTGATATCATGCAAAAAAAGTGTCCAGGTGCCAGAACCTTTCAAAGGAACTCATAGAAATACCTGACCACAGGGAAGAAAATGGAGTGCAAAATTTTCCAGCTATGGACTTGGAATATCACAAGACTCTTGAAGAGCTCTATTTCATCAGAAACTCCTAAAATATATACTCCTCCAAAGACATAAGAATCACTACTTCTGATATCTGTTCAGCTTTCAGAAATATTCACTGGTCTTGGATTAAACATTAACATTAAGATTGACGCCTTTAATATAGATGTTTTCCCTCCTCTGCCTTCTTTATCCCAGTTTAAGAACTCACAATATAGCACGGAATATATAATTCCCATTCCCCCTTTCCCTTCCCTCTTTACTAAAGTGGTATAAATAATCATTTACTATGTAAATGGAAATCACCTGGTTAAAGAGGAAGGAACACTTACATTTCTACCTGATGAAGCTGTTTCATTCTTTTGGGATCATTTATATTCCCTTGAGAAGGGGATGATCCCACATTCCAGGTGAGTGCTCAAACTGGCAGGCTGGCAAATTGTTCTGCTCTACCTCTGGCTCCTCTGTTATTCAATTATTTCCTGGTAAATGAGACAGAAAATGCTGAGAAACTCCATCCTGGAATACTTTATCAGTGGTACCCCCAGGCAGCTTGGATTCAGTCAGAAGAAAATTCAAAATTTACCTCCCTCACATCTCACCAACCACTGCATTGCCCCTCTAACAACACAGCAGCTTTGACTTTCTTATAGACTGGGTACACTGTGGATCTATCCAGGTAAAACTGTTCAGGAAATGCTTGTTTTATTAATCAAGCTGAGATTTAGGCAGGACCTTGGCACCTCACTCTTAATGCTAACAGAATTTAACTACTGTGCTTGCCAGGATTAAGTGGCTAGGAGAACTTCACTAATGGGAATTTAGATGCTCAAGGGCTTAAACTTCGGCTCCTGCAGTAAGTTGTGAGGTGGAGGGTTGTGAAAGCCAGCAGTGCTATGGAGAAAGTTGTGATTTACCACTCGGATATGACATCCTTGTAGCATACATCAAAGTTTCATCCAGAGAGTATCCCCTTGTCTCAGGAATGTAACACAATAGAACACAATATTGCATCCTATTTTCAGGGAAATTATATTTAATAATCAAATAGAGATGACAGGTATGACTGAATTCAGCTTGTAATTTTCTTTAGCTAGTGTATATACAAGAACTACTTTAACGACTTGGACTATAAAACAATCGCTGATCCCTAGTTACAGAAGGAATTTCTTTGTATGTGGCAATGCAAAATCATTGGGGTTACTTTATCTTTCCCTGAGCAGGTTTATTGAAGGTTCTACTATGTTTCTTCTTCTGTTATACTTTTGAAATCAGTATCCCCATGTGGATACATAGATCTTCTGCATTGCTAACAAAAAAACAGGCAAGGAAATTGTAAGTTATGCTTTAAAAATGCACTGAGAATTTAAGGACATAATCAGCTTACTTCTATTTCTGTAAGGTGCTTGTCTATTCATTTTATTGGAATGCAAATAAACTCCAAATATAAGTAATTGAGAAACACAGATTTCTGGAGATCCTGTGAAGTAAACACAGAAGTCATGTAAGCACTTTTGAAAATCTCACCCCACAGGTGGGATTCATCCCTCTTACTGCAGCTATGTAAGAGCTAGCCTAGTCTAAGAAATCTGTCAGGTCTCCTTTTATAATCATTGAAGAGTGAGAGACATATCCAGAAGGCAACTTTCCTCATTTCTAAGTGCCCATGGAAGGGGAGGAGAATTACAAGAAGTCTAATTTTTATTTGATCACTCTTAGATAGGTCCTACATTTGACTTTTTATAACACTCAATACTTGTCAAGATTAGGAGGGTGAATGTTTTTTTTGACTGGTTAAAAACTAATGACCAAAACTCATGTGATTCTCTTCTATTTCATTCCTCAGTCCAGGCTTCCACTGGTACAAACTCCTGACACACACTGACCATTGTGCTAAATCATTCACAAGTTTATCAAGCTTAGGATGATTAGTGTAGGAAGTGGGGACTCTACACTTGTTAAAAGTTCAAAGATGCTCAGGATGACATTCTTAATTTTCTCTGTTTTTTTTTTCCCAGTTTCTAACAAGGTCAATAGTGTATATAGTGTAAGACAACATTTAAAAGTAAAAAAAAAAAAATAGCATTGGTATTCATTTATGTATTATTTTACATTTAAGAAAACAGTGTATATGTCACTTACAATGTTAATTTTTGCTGTGTTTTTAAAATGTATTTTTCTCAAAGTATTCCTCCAAGTTTTTCAGCCCAAAGCAAAATAACAGCCTATATATACTGACTGATAATCAAAAATATTTACAGGTGCTCTGCATCTTATTCATGCATTGGTTAAAAGCATCCTTTAAAGAATTTCTAAAGCTTTGTAACCAATGCAAATACTTAGTAATAAGTATTTTTGTATGACACAAAACACTCTCTGGCACTTTGTAATAGCTTTTTCAATCTGTATTTCCTTTGTGCTCACAGCTTCACAGCACTGTTATTTGTGTGTGTGGTTATATCTGAATCTGGATGCAGCTGTGTGCAGGATTCAGCTGACGGTAGCATAAAACTTATCTTTTCCAGATTCAGCTGTGACAGAAAGAAGTTCAGATTTCTATAGCAATTTCACCAGCACAAGTCAAAAGAGACTTCGATGCAGTCAGTGAGGTGACTTTGCATTCCCTATGGTCTAAGTAGTATATTTAGCATAGGACTGAAAACCTGTATTAGCTGAGCTGCTGGAATCAGGTATCAGAGGATCCAGGAATGGGAGTTGAGAAAATCTGGGGATAGAAATTAGTGCTATCTGTCTGTTTCAGGTATGCTCATTTAGTTCATGTGGCAGCAAAGAGACTCCATCCTTTCTGCTATTTTTAACACAATTTTGAGCAACCTCATGGATGCCTACATTTGTGTTATATTTCTTATTTAAAATCTCAACAAATCTTCAGCAAGATCAGACTTTGTTTCTTATGAAAAACCCTGATTTGACCTGGAAGAAAAAAAAAAAAAAAGTCAAAAAAGAAAGCACTTTATTTTTATTTTTATCCATTAATGTTATCTTTCATTATTGCTAATCCCTGTCAAATCCCATCTTGCTGGTTTCTTTCACCCTGACTGAGCATCCTCCCCACCCTTGCAGAAGTGCTTTCTGGCTGCCTATCACAGGCAGGCAGAAACACCTGGGTGCTCGTCCTGCACAGCTGTACACATGCCACTGCCCAGCCGTCTGCAGAGCAGTCCATATGGCGACTTCTCCCGTAGAGTGGGCTGACAGGCAGCTCCATCCAAGAGGGAATGTTTATTCTATAATTAGAAAACTTTGCATTAGGATTACTTACAGCACGAGCAGTATCGAGCCTCTGCCCCAAGCCCAACCTTTATCCCAAGTTCAAGGACATTTAGCATACTAGTTTGTTTGTAGGGGGTGGTTTAGTTTATTTTTTCAGTTTCTGTACCTTTTCCTACCACCTGTGTGTCAAAGTGCCAAAATGCCATTAGAGTGGCTGTCCTTGCCATATTTATTCTGAGTCTGCAAATAGAATACATTGAAAAGTCCATTTCAGAATTCATTCTGGTGAGTTTAATTCTAGTCCAGCCCAGATAATGGGTAGGGATGCTGTTGTCTGAAGAGTAAAAAGGAAGGAAAGAAAGAATAGATCTTGTAACAGCAATAATATGTGCAGTTTAGACAGCTCAGGAAAAAAGTTATGTGTGAGACCGCGTCTTAACACCAAATTTCATACCCTTACAAGTTTGTGGGGTCTTCCTTGCTGGCCATTTTGTGCACAAGATAAACGATAGTATAGAACTATTAACATCATCAGAGACACTTTGGGATATGGTGGGGAGAAAGGGACTGAGATATTGGGAGAAAGAAAAAGGGAGAGAAAAAATCTCAGCTGATGTAAATATGCACCCTTCAAAAGGGTTATGATGATGTCTTCAGTCAGATAAATTAACCTTGTACTTCCTACAAGTGTTCATATTGCTGAGTTACATTTTCCCTCACCTCCTCCACTTGTTTTCTTCCTGAATTTTCACCACTGATTTACCACATAAGAATTGCAATTTTACTGTATATTAGAGACAGCATTTATTATTTTTAACCTACACAGTCATGGGCACTAGAAGGTTTCTCTTCAAAACAGAGCTGCAAGATATTTTCCCCTCCTCTGGCTCAATTAAGAAACAACATGTTTTTCCTCTCAATGTTTGTCTTTTATCTATTCCTCTTCTCATGTTTCTCTGTTATTTTTTCTTCTTCATGGCATAGCAGTGGTACTGAATGCTGATGAGATAATACTGATGAAATAATAGTTCATTTAACCCCTTTCACTAATTTCTTCAAGAACTAGAAATATGACCTGAACTTTTTAAGGTTCCCTAGTAGCCCACAGAACTGATACAGATGTCACAATATTCCCACTTTCTCCAGGACAATTGAATACAGAACAGTTCCTGCAGACAGAAGCAGTTGGGAAACAACATACTCTGTATCAAAAGTAACTGCTGGAAGTTGTTAGACTTTTTGATACCTTCTTACTCAGGTGATACTCGTTTTCAAGACAATCATTATTCCATTCAAATTCTTTCTACCATGGATTTACACAGAAAAAAATGAAAGCCTGTATCAGAAAATATTGTATTAATTATTTTCATGAATATCAATTTTTATACTCACTGAGAATATAAAGAAGTGTCCTATGTCTGGATTTGTTTAGCTTTTATAATATTCAAATATGGCTATTTGAAAAATGGTAAATATAATGATATTTTTCCTTTTTTTACAACAAAATAAAAATGGCAGAATATTTGCTTGGCTGCTGATACTGCAAGTAATGCATTTTGTAAGCATTCTGATTTGGGGATGTTACTGAATTTAGAAATTCTACTTCAATTGTGTTTATAAAAATTTGAAAGTTAGTAGAGTGAAAGGATTCCTTTCCTGTTATGGATAAATATATTAATTTCAATGGAATGTTTTTGCTATCATAATACATACACTTTCTGAAGCATCTGCTATAAACTATAGTTTTCTCCATGCCACTTAAATCTGCATGATAATTTCAAAAGACCGTTGATTAAAACACATATAATAATCAATGAGAATTTTAACAAGGTTTTTTAGCTTCTTGCAGAAAAGTAGAAAATGCTCTTCTGAACTGTGATGTTTTCATCATTTTCTAACAAGCATTGATTGCAAATTAATATGTGTTATCAAAGTTTTCATGAATAGGAAGAAGGAAAGAAGAAAGATTGGGTGGTTTGAATTGTCAAAATAATATGAAAAGTTTTAATCTTCATTGAAAATTATCTGAGCTGTATGGTTTCTAATTCTTCTTTTTATTTTTTTAAGATTACTGAAATACAGGTCAAGGAAAAGCATAGGTGAAATAACAGGAAAATTTTCAAAAGTGGAAAAAATACCAAACCACCACATCAAAATACTTTTGTTCCAGGCTCTCAGAGTTTCTTATCATTCTACTTTGTTTTATTTTCTCAAATATCTCTGCAAATACAAACTTTTGCTACTTTTAGACATGTTTTTAGCACTATACATCATAACTAATCCTGTGAATTTACTTACAAGTTCATAAATCACTGAGCTAAAAAATATATCAAAACATAGAAGAGTAAATTAAATTTGTAAATTGTTATGAAGGATTACACTACTGGAAGCATTGGTCATCTGAATGTGCCTTAACAGCATTACTGTACCAGATAACAATCATCTGGCAGGAAGTGACACTGTTGAACATGCTGCTAAAGCCTTTCAAGTTTTCTTAGTGACCATGCAGAAAATCCTGTTGACTGTCCTTACATTGTATCTCAGTTTGAAAATATTTGTTAACAGAAAAATATGTGGACAGAATTATTTGGTAATGGGGGACCCAGTCATTTTTCAGCATGCTTTCTGGGAGCATTGGGAAAACTGAAGAGTCTCACTCTTCACTGCAGGGCTTATTGCCAGGTAGAAACTCCCATCCTAACTAATAACACAGGATATTGGTTTCAGATACACTGATGACAGACTGAAATCTAATGGTCTACAGGTGATAATGTAGAAAAAAATAACCTGGATATATAGCAAAATTTCGTGTAGGTAGTAACAGCCACTGTGTCAACAAGGGAGACAGGAATAGAGTCCTTCAATTTGAATATGTGTGTGTATATATATGTATGTATATATATATATATACACATATATATGTATGTCTTTTTAAAAATACAAACAGATGAGATCCTTTCTAACAGTACTAACAGTGTATGATAATGCAAATTCTGACACTACTGTATAATTAATGTATGTTGTACAGATGTTAGAGAAACTCAACCAGCCATATAGAAATAATGGACCTTTAGAGAATGGAACAAGTAATTGTCATTGCATTTGCCAGTGAAAGCCTACAGAAACAGTTATTTTTTAGAATGAATTTAAACTTTCAGTTTTAGAAAAAGACGCCTGGCACCTAATAATTAGCAAACCAGAATCTATGCACCAAATTATTATAATGTACATATTCATTTCATTAGATTCACACCACCCTGTGGTGTAAAGCGGGAATAATTAAACACCAGATGGTGGTGTAAACTCCAATAGCGAGAGCTTATGCATAATGCATGAGAATGGGATTTACTGTTGTTTTTATCCATTTGGAGGCATTATGCTGCTCTTGGACCCCAAACAATGTCTCAGAGAAAAAGATCTCTCTGTATTAAGCATTTCTCTATGCCGAACAATTTGTTCATTTGCCTTGTCATATCCTCATCACTTATCTTCCTGCTCAACTTCCAGAATTTCCGAGAACACATTATTTTCTGGCAGCGCTCACAAAACTCCTGAGCTTTTCCATCATACAGAAGCACCCGCGCTTACGGGATATCATTTTATGTTTCTGCCAGCAGTATAAAGTTTAAGATTAGGACCTTTGGAAATTGAATCTGATTTTTAATGATTGTAGTGTCACATTTCCAGCCTAAAATACTTTTAAAATGTCATTAACTGATGTACCATTAATCATTTAGAATATTTTTGACCATTAAAATATCTTTTTTTTTTTTCATTAAAGAAGTAATGAATATGAAAGTGAAGTGGAGACAGGATATGTAGTATATTAATGGCTGGAGAGCAGATTAGTATGCTTAATTCTCCTTCAGCCATGACATTCCCACTTAGGTGTTTATACTGCTCCTGAGTAAAATAATGGCAGTGAAAAAAAACAAATGAGTAGTTCACCTCCTAATCAGTCCTGGTAAAGGAAAACAAGGAAGTTAACACCAGACTACTACCAAATGAGCCAAAATCAGGAAGGTTAGAAATCAAGGTATACTTTTTTTAACTTCTGCATGAGAAAACATATTCTTGATAAATACTTTTGTTACCTCCAACATTCACAGAAGTCGTCATCCCCCCCCCACAACAGAACTTCACTTTACTTTCCATGCTACTGGATGAAAGACATGGGACCTACAGCTCAGTTGCTGCTGATTAGTCTTGCTTCTCCCCATCTAAAAGTTTCCCTTACCTTCTAGTACCCTGTTTATCTGTCTGGCTATCTGTCCAGAAAAGGAGAATCAAGATGCCAGAAGGTCCAGCTGTTGTACAGCTATAGCAGCTACATGTAATAGCAACAGTTCTTCAGTTATTATTTCTCAGCAAGCCTTGTGAAAGATGTGTGCCTTCCAGCAGCCTTTTGAAATATGAGGAGCTCCATGTCTGGATGACACAGCACACACCCATAAAGTTATTGGCTGAGAAACAGGGATACTTTTAAGACATTTGTTTTCAGTCAGCTCAAAAGTAGATGAAGCTCCACTTCCTGCTGGAAAGAGAGGCAGACACACCATTACAGCTGCTTCCCTTAACAGAGGATGGGATATTATGGCTCCCATGGACCTGAAGGGAATATTACAAAAAAATTTCTAACTAGCATCAGGTATCTTTAAATAGGTGACTAAATGCATGGTGTACATCATAGTAAGTGCAACAGTAAACGTCTCTTGCCTCTAGCTTGTATTATCTGAAGTTCCCAGAAACATTCACAGGGCTAGTTACAGGAGTTAGAAAATTTTTCTCAGATTATCTCATAAGCCTGTGCCTGACTGTGATTCATCCTCTACCTCACTGGCCCTGCTGCAAAGTAGGACCATTCAGAGTGAGGGTAATTCAGGACAAAAGATTTTATTTTTTGGTCCTTCTGCACTGGAATAACCCATAACACAATGGGAAAGCACTGTGACCCAGTGAACATTGAAACAGAGCTTTCCAAAGTAACTTGGGCTTCCCTGCAGGGTTGAGTTTCAAGCTGCTAGTTCCATTTTGCTAAAACCAGCTACTGAAATCACAATGAGGTCACAAACCATCTACCAAAGAAGAGTTTATCATGTCTCACTCACCGCTTCAGCTCCACCTCTTTAGGACACATAGCCTCTGCTTGTCTCAGTAGGGTGGAAGTGTCTTTTGCTTTGCTCATTCTGCTCCCAGTCTTTTGTAGGGATAATCCTGAGTCCTGCAAGGCTCCATGATGACCACAGTCAAGTGTCTCAGTGATTTAGTAGCACAGTCCTTTCTCCCCAAGATTTTTTTTCATTTGAACAGGGTTCACACTATCTGCACTTATGTCAACAGTAGCAATGTTTTACCTCAATATTACACTGGCAAAGAGCTTCTGTGTAGATGCATCTGTATTAGCCAGATAAGCCCTCTACAAGTATGATAAAACCATAACACAAGCTGTGCTGCTGGTGTAAGCATAGGTGCTCTAGGAACATTAGAGGTTTCTGCTGCTGCAGCTGTTTCAGCCCTTGGTTTTGCCCAGACTGCAGTACACAGCTGTACTGTCAGGGATCAGCATCATGGACTTAGAGAAGAACACTGACAGAGTAATATTCACTGCTAGGATTATCACGGTTTTCATAGTCATGGGTTTTGAGTCAGTTGGATTTTTTTTTTTTTTAATTAAATTCCTTTTCTCAAAAGAGTTTTATGGAAGTTGAATTATTTTAGTGAAGCCTAAAGCAAAACAAAATACACAGACTCCATAGAGTAAAATATAACCAGAAAATCTTGATTAGGAATTTTCTCTGAGAAGGACTTTTGATGAAAATTGTAAGTTCTGCAATGCCAAAATTTCTGAAAGGATTAAGCAAAATATATTTTTTTCTTGTGAAAATCTAAATTCAGTTATTTCATTACATTAAGGAGTCTCCTATTCAACTTCCAACTGCTTCTAAATGTTTAGTTTCTAATTAATGACCTAGTTGTGTAAGGGCTTATGGAAAGCGCAGCTCAAGTCACTGTGCTCTTCAGAAAAGTGCAACTTTTTTATCACAAGTTTAAGGCTGTAGGTACTAGAGATTATACTTGGCCCCTGAGGATTATAATTCCCACAGTCCACTGTCACAAAGCTCCAGAGAGAACACTGTTTTCTCTTGGGTTATCTTGAAACATTTTTTAAGAAAGCTGAATGTATTGAAATAACACATTTTGCAAGTGTAGCTTCCTTGTGCTTAGGGTGCAAAAATGATGCTGTCACAATTGTGATAAGCCTTAACTTGTGCTTCGTACCACTCACTGAGCTCAAGCACAAGCACTGCAGCCACAGTGAGGGGCATGCTGCTGGCTCTCAGTGCAGCAGTGTGAGGACATCTCTTTGTCAAGGCCCCTAGGAATGCATTCCAAGGTCAACATCCCTCACCAAACATGACACAACAGCTTTCTAGTGCAGTTTAGTATGTGGAATTTGCCTGCATTTTGCCTACATGGAAACTTTTCTGCCTCTGAAATGTTCAAACTACACTGTCCGTTTGTTAAACAATTTCCCTTCCTTCCCTGCTCTAAGCCAACTTTTTTT
>VZTR01024324.1:0-10759 GCA_013400775.1 Chaetops frenatus
GGAGAGAGGAGAGAGGAGAGAGTCCCACACAGGCTCAGGGACAGCTCTAAGCAAGGGGCAGCTGACTGAATTTAAGGGTGAAGCTTCATCAGCTCAGCAAACAAGAAGAGGAATGACCTGAAAGTGCATCCATGAGCAGTGTGGTTGTCAGGGAGCAGCAGAAACAGCGGTCAGGGAGATGGAATTGTGTAGGAAATGGAGACAAGGCCATCAAGGAGCAGCGGGTAGGGTTGCACTGTTGATTTGAGATGGGTGCCCACCCTGGAGCCAGCCCCACCCAGCTCCCTTTGTGTGAAGGCAAAATCCTGGGTGAGTCCCCATCCCTGGAGGGGCTTAACAGCCCTGTGGATGTGGCACTTGGGGACACGGTTCAGTGGTGGCCTTGGCAGTGCTGGGAATGGTTGGACTCAGTGATCTTTAAGGGATTTTCCAACATAAATGAGTCTGGGATTCTGTGAGCTGGGATTTATCTGCTGTGCTTGGGGTGGGAGCAAAGATGCCAAGGGTGGGGTCCCTTGGCTGCAGGGAGAATCTGAGGGGGACTCTGAGGGCAGAGCTCAGGGATCTGCAGCCCCTCCCGAGGGGCAGCTCCCATCTCTGCTCCCTGGGACAGGGCCAGCAGCCAGGGAAGGGCTGGAGCTGGGCCAGGCCAGGCTCAGGCTGGAGCTCAGGGAAAGGTTCTTCCCCCAGAGGCTGCTGGGCACTGCCCAGGCTCCCCAGGGAATGGGCACGGCCCCGAGGCTGCCAGAGCTCCAGGAGCCTTTGGGCAGCGCTGCCAGGGATGCACAGCCTGGGATTGTTGGGGGGCTGGGCAGGAACAGGGGGTGGAATCCGTGACCCCTGTGGGTCCCTTCCCCTTCAGAGTAATGTGGGATTCTCTGAAACACCTGAGGTTCTGGTGCATTCTTGCTTTTCCCCTCACAACAGGATGGTTTTCCAGCTAAAATCCAGCTTTTACTGGAACACGGACAGGCAGAGAACACCCCAGAGCCTGGAAGAGCTGAGAACAGCCCGGAGTGTGGATGAGATGAGAAGAGCCCAGAATGTGGGTGAGATGAGAAGAGCCCAGAGTGTGGATGAGATGAGAACACCCCAGAGCCTGAGCACATGTCCAGGGTCTCCCTGGATTTCGAAGGCCTGGAGGCCCAGACCTCTGTCCCTCCCTCCCTCCCTCCAGCCAAACAAACTCTCCAAGAGCTGTTGCAGCTCAGGGGCCCAGCCAGAACCACATCCAGGCCCTGACAAGAGGTGATCTACGAGCAGTGCTGTGCTTGATGGCTCATGGCAGAGAGAATTCAGCCGAAGGCAAGAAGGGAAACATCAGGAAAAGCAGGGGAGCCCTGCAGGAGGCAGCTCTGTGGGTAATGCTGCCTTCTGAGCAAAGCTTCAACTGCTGCAGAAACAACAATAAATCCAGTGCCACTTCATCCAGAGGACTGAGGAGAGCCCACTTGGCCTGGCCAAGGCAGAGCTCAGTGTTTCACCACAAGAAAAGCCTCCTGGAGCTTCGTTACTGAGGCCTGGGAGAGCCCCTTGGGGAGGAAACAGCTCTGGGATTTGCAGCACCAGGGCTGGGGGGGCCTTTTCTTGCCGGGTCCTGTTTGGGGAAGAGGGCCAGGAGGAGATGCTGGGTGGGACTGGGGGATGTTCCCATCTGAGCCTGTCCCCACTCCTGCCCCACTCACCTTTCCTGGAGCTCCCGGGGCGAGTGCAAAGCTGAGACCCCCCCAGTTTTCCATTCACCCCTCAGTTCTGGAAGGACCTGGAGGGGCTGGAGTGAATCCAGGGAAGGGAACGGGGCTGGGGAAGGGGCTGGAGCCCCAGGAGAGGCTGAGGGAGCTGGGAAAGGGGCTCAGCCTGGAGAAAAGGGGGATCAGGGGGGACCTTGTGGCTCTGCACAACTCCCTGCCAGGAGGGGCAGTGAGGGGGGGGTCGGGCTCTGCTGGCAGGGAACAGGGACAGGAGGAGAGGGAACGGCCCCAGGCTGGGCCAGGGCAGGCTCAGGGACACCTTTGGGACCCTGTGGGCTTGGTTTGGGTCACAGATTCATTTTGCTGTTCAAAAAGGGATGATTTTGGGCCAAGGAATGGCATTTCTGGAGGTCAGACCCTCCCTGGTGGAGCAGCAAGGTCGGTGAAGGTGGAGGTGCAGTGTCCTCAAGGATGGGTCTGGCTGGAGAGAAAGGTCCAGAAAGATACACAAGACACTGAAGAGAATTTCTAGAATTAAAGAAATTAAAGAAGCAGAGCAAAACATAACAAACACAAACCCAAAACAAAATAAAACAAAAAGAAATTGAGAACGGGAAGGAGAAGGAAAACAAAAGTGAAAACAAAAAGGAAAAAAAGAAAAAAGGAAAAGAAAGGAAAATGAAAGGAAAAGGGAACGAAAAGGGAAAGATGAAAAATAATTTAAAAAATTAAAATATTAAAAAGAAAAAGAAGGGAAAGGGAAAGGGAAAGGGAAAGGGAAAGGGAAAGGGAAAGGAAAAGGAAAAGGAAAAGGAAAAGGAAAAGGAAAAGGAAAAGGAAAAGGAAAAGGAAAAGGAAAAGGAAAAGGAAAAGGAAAAGGAAAAGGAAAAGGAAAAGGAAAAGGAAAAGGAAAAGGAAAAGGAAAAGGAAAAGGAAAAGGAAAAGGAAAAGGAAAAGGAAAAGGNTTTTTTCAGCCCAGAATTCTCAGAATTTTGATTTTCTATGTGAAGAAATACTGAATTTCTCCCGATCCTTGCCCAGGGAACAGGGATTTTGATTTTTCTGCCCACCTCTGTCACCCCACCATTTGTAATCTCTCAGCACTCCCTGCTGGGGGAGGTCCTGGGGCTCCCACCCCTGCCAGGTGCAGAGAACACCAGAACAGCCAAACCCAGTGGGCCCTGGGGTACCAGAATTAGGGAGAAAACTCCTAAAACTCCGTGTCCTGTTGGATTTTGGGAGCCTGGTTTGTGAGGCAGAGCCGTAACTGGGTGATCCGTGGAGCTGCCGAGGAGAGCTTGGCTTTTTCCCTGCAGAGCTGCAAATCCAACTGCTGGCCAGGAAAAATATCAAATAATCCCTCTGCTCCCCATCCCCGGCCAGGGAACAGCATCCAGCGGGCACCGCCTCGGGACAGAGCGGGATCAGCCAGGCCGGGACTGCTCAGAGGTCCCAAAAACACGACCTGGCTTTGTTTAGTCTGGGAGTGCTGGAGGGGAGACGTGATAACAGCTCTGAGCTATGTGTGAGGGGAGGCACCGCAGGGAGAGAGACAAAGTGTGCTCCACGACATCGTGGGAAGGGTGATTTAGGGTCCTTTAGGGTCATTTATGGTCATTTAGGGTGATTTAGGAGGAAAACCCCGATGGGAGGGTCAGGAAGTCCCAGCTTTGCTGGTGGAGGTTGGTTGGGTTTTGTCAGAGGTTGAGGGCTCTGGCCAGGGTGGTGCTCACCAAAAAACAAGGTCAGGGGATGGCTGATGCCACCTTCTGGGGTGTCCCCAGCCCAGAAATCTTTGAGCCCAAGGTTACTCTGCAAAAATTTTGGGGGGTGAACCCCGCAGGTGTCACCAGAACCCCACCAGTCCCCAGCCCAGAAATCTTTGAGCCCACGGTTCCTCCCCGGAAATTTTGGAGGGGGAACCCCATCAGTGCCACGGTGCTGCCCACGAATTCCAGGACACAGCCACAGATCCCCGAGCTCCCCAGAGTTCTGGGGACAGAGCAGAGCAGCAGGGACCAGGCTCCTGGAGAGCCCCACCCCATGTCCTGAGAGGGGAAAGGAAGCAGGAGCTACAGAGGTCACGATGTCACAATGTCCCTGCAGGATGCCAGCAAGAAAAGCCCTCAAAAAAAAAAAAAACCCCAAGCAAACCAAGCAAACAAACCCCCAAAAAAAAAAAAAAAAAAAACAAAAAAAAAAAAAAAAAACCAACCCCACCACCACCAAAAAAAAAAAGAAAAAACAAACAAACAAAAAAAACCCAAACAAAAAAAAAACCAACTCCCCCCAAAAAAACCCAAAAAACCAAACCAAAAAACCAACAAACAAACAAACAAACAGGGACAGGAAAGGGAAAATCCCTGCATTTCTAATTCCTGCTGTGTCCCTCTCCCTCCCAGCCACACAGGGCACCCCTTGGGATCAGCACTTGCTCCCAGCTCTGACTGCAGAAAGGATCAAGCACGGAAAATCCCTGTTTGTGTTCGGAGGCCGTGTGGGTTTGATGGGAAAGTGCTTTGGGAGCAAAACTGGAGCTGGGTGGCCCTTAAAACCAGGGGCAAAATCAGGGAGAGCACCAGACAACACATCCAATAAAAACTGGAGTAATTATTGCTCGCTGGGGACATGGGCAGGGCAGGGTGACACCGCCTGCCCCAGCCACCCACGGGCCTGTGGCACTGCTGACAAAGTGCCACCAGCAGCTCGATTTCAGAGCCCTGTGGGTAACTGATGTGACTTTGGGGGAGAAAATGGAGCTGGGTGGTTCCTAAAATCAGGGGGAAAATGGGGGAGAGCACGAGCCACCACATCCGTTTGCCACACAAGAGGGTGACACCGCCTTGTGCCAGCCACCCACGGGCCTGACCAAGTGTCACCAGCAGCTCCATTTCAGAGCTCTGATCCCAGCTGGACCTCGCCTTCCTGAGGGAGCAAAGTGGGAATTTCTCCTCTCCCCGAGCTGCTGTCCCCTCCCCGTGGCCCAGGGCAGGGATTCTGAGCTGCTCCCTCAGCTCTGCTGTTCCCAGATCCCGGCCAGGAGCACAAACGTGGCTCTGCAGCTGTCCCTGGTGGCCCAGGACATCACCGGGAGGGAGCTGGCTGCCCTCCCATGGCCGGCCACTCCCGCAGCAAAGAGCTGCTCCGGGTCTGAGTGGGGCTGCACAAACCATCAGGCACCTCATTAATCTGGTGCTGAATTCTCTGCAGGAGGCTGGCTGCAAGGAGCAATTAATTCTCCGCTTTAATTACAAGGGGAATAACAAGAGTGGCCTTTCCAGCTCTTTTTCCTGCCTTGCTGGTGGCAACCTGTTTTCAAAGTTGTTGTCCCTTGGGTGTTTTTCCCCTTTTTCTTGAGCCCTGCACAGCCAGGGAGCACAGACCAGCACTGGCTCCACCACACCCCAAAATCAGTGGCTCCTAAATCCTGGAGAAACCCTGGAAAAACCCCCGGACACGAGCTCAGCCTCCTTCAGCTCCTCACCACCACCAGGCACCCCTGAGGCTGTAAATGCTGCAAATCCCCATCTCTGCCCTCTCCTCCCTCAGGGGGAGCTGGGAACGGCCCAAGGAGCTCAGGCTGGAGCCATTCCCAGTGCTCTGACTGGTGTCTCCAAGCTGTCCCAGCTCTCAGCTCTGCAAGGGGCACTGCCAGGCCTTGGCAAAGGTCACAGCTTCACTTTTCCTGGGCTTCATCCCATCTTTTGTCCCGTCCTGGAGCTGCACTTTCGGAGCTGGCTCTGGATCCACTGAAACGGCCCCAGCACGGCCCTGCCTGGCATTCCCAGCTTCCCTGGAAGCCCCCCAGACCTGCTGGGATGGCATCAGCTGGGCAGTGCCCTGGTTCCAGCCCCAGCACCAGGCATTTCTCCCTTTGGGGTCCTTGCTCTCTCCTCCTCTCCCCTGCTGCTCTGCTCTGAGAACCGACTCTCACCTGGCAAAATAAAGTGCAACAAGCACTGCTGGAACAGGGCTGAGCTGGACACCCTCTGCCCTGCCTGGCCACAGGATGATTCCATCGTGGTGGGGACACAGCCCAGCCTGCCAAGACACCCTCCACGGGGCTAATTAATCAATTAATCAATACAGCTGTGGCTGCTGGGGCTCACACCCAGGCAGGAGCTGTTGCTGCTGCACAGACACGAACTCGGGGAGGGAAGACCCAGCAGGGGCAGAGGGCCCCCAGCACTGAGATCTGGTGTTTGTTAATGTCCCTCGTGTCCTCAGAGCTCCCCCAGCCCTCAGAACTGCCCCAGAGGATCAGAATCCTGAGGAAACTCCTGTTAATGATGCTCAGCCTATCCCCAGAAGAAGGGAAGGAACATCACCCCAGGATTTCCTGCTGCTGGCCAGGGGCACCCTGGTTTAAGGTGTCTAAGGTGGCTCTGAGGTGGTTTGGTTGGCAGTGAGGAGCAGGAGGGCTGCTCAGGACTCCCACGTGAGCCCAGCTCTGCTGATGACCATGGATTTGTGAGGCTTGGGCTTTAATCAGGCATTTCCTTTTCTTTCTGCCTCTTGCTTCTGTTCTTGAGGTGCTGGTAACGAACCCAGGGTTCTGCAGTGGGGAGAAAATTCATCTAAAAAAATCATAGAATATTGTAGAACATCCTGAGTGGGAAGGGATCCACAGGGATCATGGATCCAGCTGTGTCCTGCCCAGACCTCCCAACAATCCCACCCTGGGCATCCCTGGGGGTGGTGTCCAAACACTCCTGGAGCCCTGGCAGCCTTGGGAATGTCCCCATTCAGTGCCCAGCACCCTCTGGAGCAAGAACCTTTCCCTCTTCCCCACTATCCCTGGCTCAGAGTCTGCCAGAAACAACATGAAGAGGCTTAGTCAGGGTTTAAAGCTAAACCATCTCCAATTTAACCCTGGGTGAATCTGTGAACATCCTGTGCTGCCTCCTCTCCTCACACCCTCTTACAAGACAATGAAAATGCTGCCTCAAGGTGACCTTGGGCACAGCTTTGTCCCAGCTCTGTGTCCTAGAGCATCCCCAGGGGCATTTTGGGCAAGGGGGGCAACTTTGGAAGGAGCTGACAGAACTGGGTGGGTGCTGGGTGCAGGTAAATCATTCCCTTTCCTGATATTTCCCAGCTCCAGGCTCACCTGGATCTTCTCCAGTGGCAGCACCAGTTTGAGTTTCTCCTTTGCCTCCCAGCTGCTTCCTAAGGATCCCTCAGCACCCTCATTTTTGGGAGGCTCTGCTCAGCTGCAAAAGGGAGAGGGGCTGATCAGCCCTTCCCTCGGAGCAGATTTAGATCTGTTAAATTCCAGCCCCAAAACAGAGCCAGCTGGGTGTAGGATTGGCCTGGGGGATGGAGCATTCCGAGGTGTGAACATCTGGGAATTCAGCAGCTCCCTGCCTTCCTGCAGGATGTTTATACAGGATGGGTTAAAACCCTCCTTGGGCAGAGATGAGGGATCAACACCTCGAGAGCCTCCTACACTGCCCAGAGGGATGGAGAGGCTGGAAGGGAAAAACAAAATCCCTTCTGCTCCTCCTCCTGCTGCTGCTGCTGCTGCTGCTGCAGAGTTTGGAGAGTGTGGCCAGAGCTCAGTGCCCCAGGGGCAGGGCTGGGAGATCCCCCTGGAACTCCCTCAGTGCCAAATTCCCCTCCTCTGGGTAGCCCTGTGTCCAAAAGTCTCCCTCTGCCCACCCTGCCAAACCCTCCCTGTTCTTGTACCCTGCAAAGCTCAATTCAAAGGGGACACCTCCGAAAAAGCTGCCCCAGGCCACATTTTTCTCTTTTTCCACTCTGTCCTTTGCCACCTGTGTGTGCCTGGGTGTGCAGGATGAGCTGGTGGGTTTTGAAATGATTTCCAGGCAAAGCAAGCAGAGGAAGTGAAGTTTTTCTGTGAAGTTTTTTACAGAAAGGGTGATAAAATACTGGAATGGTCTGCCCAGGGAGGTGGTGGAGTCACCATCCCTGGGTGTGTTTAAAACAAGACTGGATGTGGCACTCGGTGCCATGATCTGGTCGAGGTGTCAGGGCATGGCTTGGACTCGATGATCTTGAAGGTCACTTCCAACCCAGACATTCTGTGAATTCTGTGAATCTCCCCCAGCTGTGCCCAATTTAGCCACCCCTGCTGCTCCCAACACCCCCGAGGTGAAAGGACAAAACACCAGCCTTGGGGACAAACAGCACCCAAAAAATGCTGGGAGGAGAATTTACCCCTTCTCCTTGTGGTGGCTTCTCCCAAACCACTCCTGCTCCTCCAATCTCACCAGCAACACAGCACAGCAGTGAAATCCCCTTGGAGATTTTTTCCCCCCTCTTGCAGCAGCTGGGAGATGCCCAAGCCAGAGGTGGAACACCAGGCACAGCTTTCGGCAGGGGAAAAAGAAAACAGTTTTCTTTTTTCCAGTTTGTTGGGGATTTTTTTTTTTTTTCTCCACTTCTTTGGATCCTCTGCGTTAATTACGAGGCTCTGTGGCCGCTGCAAGTCTCGGCAGGGAGGGGAAACTGTCTCACACACGTCTGGAGAGGGGGGAGGTTGGGGTTTTCCTCAGCTGTGTGTCCACAGACACCTCATTTCTGAGCACCACGGGGCTTTCTGGCCACGCTGGGCCTCCTTGCCTCATCCCAGGGCAGCAGGTGATGATGATGTGCTGACCCCAGGCTCCAGGGGAAAAGGCAATTATTTGTTTTGGAGCAAACGTGGAAAACTTGAGCCGTGCAGCCTCAAAGCCCAGCGGGTGAAGAACAGCAGAGCAGCGAGCAGGGGGTTGTTTTTGCCAGGTTTTCTTGCACAATGGCTGTTTTCTCCCAGGCTGGGCTTGCAGGACCCGGGTGCTGCTGTTGGACACTTCCAAACTTCCCCATGAGCTGGGACTTGGCTGGGCTCATCCAGGAGAGCCAAGCCTGGAGCAAATCCTGTCACTTCATCAGCTATTTTTAACAGCAACCGAGATCTTGGCTTTCAAGTTGGCCTTAGGATATTTAAGGGGGGCGGGGGGTCACTCATAACTTCTGAATTTTTGGCTTGAAAAACCCGATTTTTTTTGCTTCTTTCTCCCCTCACAAAGGCAAGGGGAGGGTAATTTTCCCAACTCCCCACCCCGGTGTGAATTTCCTGCAGGGTTGGATGCTCCAGTCTTCGCACGGGGCTTTAGAAAGCCAGCAGGAGAGCCAAGGGCTGGATTTTGGGGGAGTGTTCTGTGCTGGGGGGAAAAGGAGGGGGTGAGGCCTGGTTTGGGATTGTCACCACGCCAGGGACACCAGCCCAGCCTGGCACTGCCCATTGTCAAACCCTGCACAGCCACAGGGTGTGGTTTTGGTGAGCTGAGCTGTCCTGGAGCCAGGAGGGACATCCCTGTCCTGGGGGCACCAGGAGCAGCCAGGCCAGGCCAGGCCAGGCCAGGGAGGGATTGTCCCGCTCTGCTCTGGGCTGGGCTGGTCTCACCTCCAGTGCTGGGGGTACTTTGGGTGCCTCAATATAAAACTGAGCCATTAGAGAGTGTCTAGAGGGTGGGGAAGGGCCTGGAGGAGCAGCTGAGGGCACTGGGTGTGTTTGGCTGGAGCAGAGGACTCTGAGGGCAGAGCTCAGGGATCTGCAGCCCCTCCCGAGGGGCAGCTCCCATCTCTGCTCCCTGGGACAGGGCCAGCAGCCAGGGAAGGGCTGGAGCTGGGCCAGGGCAGGCTCAGGCTGGAGCTCAGGGAAAGGTTCTTCCCCCAGAGGCTGCTGGGCACTGCCCAGGCTCCCCAGGGAATGGGCACGGCCCCGAGGCTGCCAGAGCTCCAGGAGCCTTTGGGCAGCGCTGCCAGGGATGCACAGCCTGGGATTGTTGGGGGGTGCAGGAGCTGGGCTGGATCATCCTGGTGGATCCCTTTCCACTGAGGACCTTCTGTGATTCTGTGACCTTGCCAATCTCAATTATAGGATCCTGGAATAGTTGGGGTTGAAAGAGACCTTAAATCCCATCCAGTGCCACCCCTGCCATGGGCAGGGACACCTCCCACTGTCCCAGGCTGCTCCCAGCCCCATCCAACCTTGCACAAAGCTCCCAGGTGTCGGGGTACAAAGGACAGAGAGCACTCTGGACCTTATCAGCATAAGAGATCTGATAGACAGGATGCCTTGGCAGGAGCAAACAGAACTGGGAAGATTGAATCAAGATTGCTGAAGACTGAATCAAGATTGCTGAAGATTGAATCAAGGCTTTACCAGAAAAGAAAATGACATCAACTTCTGCAAGCAAGAAATGTTGTAAAATGCATAAGTTTGCTTATGTGATTATTAACCCAATCATTGTAGTAAAGAATTATTAACCTTCCTAAGACAGTATATAAATGTGTGTAGTTCACAATCAATTCAGATTCTGACCACCATCAGCCTCTCCGTCCCTCTCCGTCACCAGTACCCAGGGATGCCCAGGGTGGGATTGCTGGGGGGTCTGTGCAGGGCCTGGGGTTGGAACCCATGATCCTGGTGGGTCCTCCCAGCTCAGGACACTCTGTGACTCTGAGTGGCTCTGAGTGTGGGGTGACAGTGGCACTGTCCCTGCAGGAGTCAGGGATAACAAACCCAGCTTCTCAAGGATGGTCTCAAGGATTTCTTTCCTCCCCTGCTGATTTTCCAAGATGTTTTCAGGAGCTCAAACCCTTTGGCCTCCCCGGTGCTCCAGGCTGCAGGGGGGAGAGCAGAAAGCAGCTCCAGCTCCCTGCAAACCTCTCCAGGTCCTTCAGCATCACTTCCATCCCCTCTCCCAACCCCTGCATTCCGAGATGATCCCTGGCAGTGCCCCAGGCCAGGCTGGACACTGGGGCTTGGAGCAGCCTGGGACAGTGGGAGGTGTCCCTGCCATGGCAGGGGTGGCACTGGATGGGATTTAAGGTCCCTTCCCACCCAAATCACTATGGAATTCCATGAAGCAACAGCAATTCCTGGCCCAAATCTTCCCATGTTGGTCCAGCTGTGGCTTTCCTTGGATATCTGCAGCTGAATGGATGCAGCAGCCTCCAAATCCAGATGTCAGCTCCAAAATCTGCCTTTCCAGCCCTCCTCCTCCTCATTTCCCCTGTGCTTGTTTGTCACCTTCTTCTGAAAATGAAATTTAAAA
>VZTR01024329.1:9234-27855 GCA_013400775.1 Chaetops frenatus
CCCAAAAACCCCGGCTCTGGGGCCACACCAGCGTTTCAACACCGATGTTGTATAATCAACGTGTTAAATATTTAAAACGGTCGTGCAGGAGAGCTGCCCGGCGGTGCCTGATTTCACACATCCTGACAATTTCACGGACCTCTGGGCTTACGTTTCTTGGCAAATAATGAAAGGCGGGTGGGAGCCCCCTTCCTGGAAGGGCACGTTGGGGAGGTTGGCCCTGGCCGCAACTCCTTCAAACGCGATGCGACTTGTGCAGCGCCTCTCCCACCTCCGCGCCCAGCCATGTCCAATGCTTTTAAGCGTGACCTTCGCGCGGGGCGGATGCAGCCGTCACGCCGCCGAGGTGACTCAAAGGCGAGAGCGGGGGCCCGGGGAGGGGGGCACGGCCGGGGGCAGCTGCCACCAGAGCCGGCGCTTCCAACGGAGCAACTTTTCCATGGCCGTTCCCGCAGCCGCGCTCTCCCAGGCGCGGTGCGCACACAAAGAGCCGGCGTACCTGCGGTGATGCGAGTGGCCCAATTACCGCTCCGCACCCAGCCTGGCTGTTTCCATAGCTTCACAGCACAGCGCTTCCCTCTCCCGAGGCCATCGGAGCAGGACCCGGCATCTTATCAGCGATCATCCTGCCGCGCAGCGCTCCTGCGGGCCCTACCTGCCGGCGGCCAGTCTCGCTGGCAACGCAGGATAATATCTTTTCCCACCAGAGCCGCGCGATGGTTTTCTTCCCGCTGTAATTTTGTCTTGCTTCCAAAGCCTCTTTGCGGAAGCGGTGCCGGGGAAGCAGAGCACAAAGCAGGGAAGCTACAGGAGCTCCCCCGAGCAGGGGATGGAGGGCACCCCGAGAGGCTCTGGCACTTTCAGTCCTGCCTAAAGAAGGGCCAGAGGAGGTATCTAAAAGGACTAATGTGTCTACCTGGCCCAAGCCCACCGGCAAGCTGTGAAGCTGAGCCAGGAGGACAGGGAGGTGGAGGGCAGGGTTTTCTCCCCAGTGAGCCAGATCCTGCCTGGATGAGTGCTCCATGGGAGGCCAGAACCACACCCTCTTGAAACAGGCACAGAATTTGGGCTGGAAAGCCTGCTCCAGGAGGAGTGGGGGTGTTTGTGGCCTCCTGAGGAGGTGACTTGCTCCAGTTCCTTGCCTTCTTGCAGGTTGCCTCAGCGAGGAGCAGAAGCACAGGACGTGCAGAGGCACAAGGTGTCTCTGCTGTGACCTTTGTCATGGTGGAGAGACACATTCCAGGTTGCACAAGCAGGAAAATCATGAACTGAATACCCCAGCATTTTCCCAGTGAGGGTCTTGCGTCCTTCCCCACCTCAGCCAGAGGCACAGCCAGCCCTGCACATCCCACCCACCCTGCCTCAACTTCCCAGCTCCAGAGATGGATCTGTGGGCATTGCCAGGAGCCTCGGTGCTGGTCAGAGGGCCGTGGCTGTGCCAGCATCATCACACCCTGCACAGCCCAGCAGGACACACAACAAAGGTTGTTTAGCACCCTGCATCCTCTAGGTGATGGTGTAGGAAGGGCAGATCCCAACACGGATCCATCCACGACTTCCCAAGCAGGCTGGAATTGTTCACACAATTCATCACCAAAATATCTGATTTCAGAGAGGCTTTAATTATTCCTCTCTGGTGACCAGCAGTAGGACCTGGGGGAATGGCTGGAGCCGTTCAGGGCAGAGTTAGGTGGGAATTTTGGAAAAGGTTCTTGTCCCAAAGAGTGGTCAGGCACTGAGCAGGTTTCCCAAGGCAGTGATCACAGCCCCAAGGCTGACTCAAGGAGTTCAAGATGGGATTGTTGGGATATCCTGTGCAGGGCCTGGAGTTGGACATGATGATTCTCATGGATCCCTTCCAGGTCAGGGTATTCCATGACTCTGTGGTTCTTTGATTTGTGAATTTGGGCTCCATCTGAAAGGACAAGGAGCATCTGTTACCTTGGGATAAGCAAAGTGTTTATTTTTGATTTCTCTGGTGTTAGAGGAACTTTGCAACTTTTCACTTGCCTTCTAGAAAAGTCATTTATATCAGTAGTGGGCAAAACCAAAGGCCTCCTGCTGTTCAAAGCAACACTTTTTTGTTTCGGAAAGAATATCCAGAACAGTTCATTTTGGGTTGACCCAAAGTTATTTATTTCTTTCCCCTGGGTTTTTGATTTAACAGCCCAAACAATACAACCCCACTCATTCTCCCAGCCCAAGGATACTTTTTGCCACACATCAAGTGCCTGCTTGAAATTTTCCATGCTTTGTGGCTGAGTCAGGCTACATTTTGCTCTCCAAAAATTTAAGCAAAAACTCATTTCTGAGAAGAGAGCTTTGCCCACCAAGCAGGACCATGAAGCTTTCCCACTGCCTTGCCTGGAATCAGAAATGAGATGACTGTGCTGGGCCTTGCTCCATTTCCCAAGGAGCTGCATATGCATTTGGGGGAATTATCAGCCTCTGGGAATGGTTGTTTGCAGCCTGGAAATGACACAGAATTTGCTCAGCCTCTGGAAAACAGGGATCTTCCTGAGGGTAGCCAAGAGGATGGACAGGGTGGAGCATCACTGTGCCCAGTTGCTGATGCCCAGGGAAAGGACACAGGGATTAGATGCTCCCAGCCCTGGTGATGTGGCTCAAGGACTTTGCAAGATGGAGGTGGCATGTTTGTGTCTTCTCTTCTTTCTGGCTTTTTTTCTCCCCCTAATCTCTCTCAGCCAGGTTTGAAAGCTGTGCCTACAGGACAGTTCAAGCTCTGGTGTGAACTCACCTGCCTCACACCTCGCCCAGCTCCTGGATCCCACCTTGGGGGCAGAGGGAGGTGATGATGCCACAGATGCTGCAGACAGAACAGCTTCCTCCAGGACCTCACACCATCACAAGGGTTTCATTTCCCAGCAGAGCTCCAGAGGCAGCTGGAGAAGGAGGCAGGGGATACCCAGGGGATACCCAAGCAATGGCTCACTGGGACCAAATACATCCACAGGACCCTGAAGGAGGAACAGGACGAGGCTGACAAACTCGAGAGTGCTCATGCCCCACCATGGCTCTGTTTTCTGAGCCACGTTCCCAAATTGTCCCAGGTGCCTTGGGCAGCACCCACCCAGGAGCACCTGGGCACCGGGCAAGGTGCCAGCCCTGTGCCAGCCCTGTGCCTGCCCTTCAGCAGGGCTGCAGAGGGACAGCCCCAGGGCAGCTTCCTGCAGCAGCTGCTGGGCTGGCAACCGTCTGTGCTGGGCACCAAAGGCATGTCCACCCCTGCCTGTGCCCACAGCACTTGCCTCACCCAGATGGGACAGGCTGTGACCTGACTGTGGGAGGAACAGAAAGGCTCCCAGGTAGCAAATGCAGCAGCCCAGGTTGTGCTGGGTGTCAGCTCAGCTCTGCTCAGCTCAGACATGACTCAGGACAACCAGCAAACTCCTCTGAGACAGCTGCAGCAGCAGAGACATGGCAAGTGAGGTCCATTTCCCTCTTTTCCCTGCTGTTCTGGAGCTCTGACACTGCCAAGAAAAGAAAAGATGCCCAAAAAACTGTGACCAGAATATGAATGTGATGTTCAGGCTGTGGCAGTGGCTGTCACCCAGCTTGAACTCCCCAGCCACGGAGATCCCTCCTGAGCTGCAGGCAGCAGGGACGAGGCCAGCCCAGCTGAAAAACCCTCCCTGCAGCCCCAGCTCTCCTGTTGGTGGCTGCCTGCACCTCTCTGCTTGCCCACAGAGCTCTCCTGCCTGCCTGTGCCACAGTCTGCAGTCCTTGGCATCCCCATGGCACAGCAGAGGTTGTTGGCAGTGTCTGAGCAGATGCTGAAGGAGAGGGAGTAACCCACATGTGGTCATGCCTGGGAAAGATCCAGGCCACTGATTTTGGGCACGATGGAGAGCAGAGCCAGGCCTGGGGATGTGAGAAATCCACCAGCTCTGAGTACAGGGGCTGCACCCGCAGGCAGTGAGGGGGTGCCAGGGCTGGACACCCCTGCCTGAGTGCTGTGTTCTGTGGGGCACCCCCTGCCTTCAGCTCTTTGGCTCTGAAAAGGACCAGGAGCCTCAGGAAAGGCTTCTGCACACAACACCTGGTGGAGCAGGACTGTCCAGCTCTCCCTTTCCAGAGGCATTACCCCTCACACCGACCCAGCTCCAGCCCCACAGAGCCCAGCTGAAGGGCTACCTCTGGTTTTCCAACCTCAACACACCAGAGCAGAGGTTTGGGATGAGGCAGAAGGGCCACATAGGACTGATGACATCCATGGAGCAAGACTGAGGTCCCCAGGCTGCAGCATCCACGTGTGAGCCAGACCTTGCTTGTAGGGACTGTACCTATTCCAGTCACATTTTTGGGGGTATTTTGCCCCACTTTGGACATGGCTGGCCTGGGACTTGTCCATGGCTGGCAGGATGCTCCAAGGTTCTGTGGGCAGCAGAGGCTTTGCCTGGCTCTAGGAAGGTGCCTATTCCTGGGCTGGGAGAAGGCCCTGAGCAGGACTTTGCTCTCCAGCCTGGGCAAGCCAGCAGCTATGGGGGAAAGATGGAAGAGGAGAAGAAAGGCTGCTGCAGATCTGCCTGACCAGGGGTGTGGCAGCACCGGGATCTGTGCTAAGAACTGGCTTCCCCAAGTTTAGGAGGCTGAGGGATGCGTGGAATAAATTACTTGTGACACTGACTCCTACACTTCCAGACCCACACAGGATTTAGCCACCAGACTCCCGGTTAAGTCAGCACCAGTTATTAAGGTCAGGAGAAGTCGGGTGGCTAAATCCTATCTGGGGCTGTGGCACAGGACTGTGCCAGGCTGGGGAGGCATCCTGGTGCTCCGGGGGGGCTGTGTCCCCTGGCACCATTCCCCAACACCCAGAGCAGCCTGGGAGTCAAATCAATCAATTATCCATTATTGCATCCAGCTCCTTCATGGGGATATCCTGGGAGAGGAGAGGGAGAGGGAGAGGGAGAGGGAGAGGGAGAGATCTTGCCCTGATCCAGGAACAGCCTGGTTTGTTTTGCTGCTGGTTTCTGAGTGGTTTCACTTATCTCTTTCCTCCTGCACTACCTGAGGTTTCAAATGCTCTAGGGAGATGTCTCCATTAACCACAGTTTTCTTTGGCAGTTATATTTCATTATAGTCTCTCTTCCCGCTAATCTTTCCCAGCTTTCGTTGTTGTTGTTTTTATTATGATGATTTTTCACAAACCTTTTGTTTCCAGCTCTACTTAACCTGGCTGTGTCCCTTTAAATACCACAGCCTGGGCAGAATAGGGGATCAGTCCTTTGACAGGAGCTAAAGTCCTGTTTGATCTGGATTAGATGCTGATTTTGCTTACCAGACTAAAGGCTGAGGGGGGACCACGCAGTGCCTGTGTTTGCACAAACCTGCCCGGTCGCATTCCTCTCTCTGCCCGTGTCCAGCCGAAGGGCTGAGCCTCAAATCCAAGGGGATAAGCGGTCACTTTGTCTGGAGACAAGGAAATGGAGGTGTGGGCACAGCAGCAGCTCTGCACCGTGCTGGGGAGGTGGCCTGGGGTGCAGAGTGTCCCCAGGGTGGCAGCAGGCCAGCAGCTGTCACTGGGGTGCCTCTGGGCATCCCGCAGCCCTTGGCACTGCCCGCTCCCGAGGCCCAGCTCTGACTTGCTGCCCCTCTTGCCTCTTGGGGCTTAAATGTGGGGCCCTGGTGGCCCATCTCGTGGGGGGCTGGTAGGATGTGGGAGCACCGAGACCTCCACCGTTCCCCCCACCCAAAGGACTGTTTTCTCCAAGGACTTCCACATCTCCACTGTGCCCCTTTCCCACCCCCATTTCCTGCCTCTTCTCCTGCCCTTTTCTCTTGTTCCTCAGCCCAAAGGAAAAGTGTTCTCTCTTTCCCTGCGCCCTCCCCATCCCCTCATGCGTTGCTGTGCCCTGGCCTCTTCCCCCAGGCTGGCCTCAAGCTTCCAGGACTGGCTCTGCCCCCTCAGCTGCTCTGCAGCATCAACCCCCTGCCACGCTCCTGCTTTCTCTAGAAGGCACCACGGCCAAACCTTGCTCCAGCAGAGGTGACAGGCACTCCATGAGCTGGTGCTGGGGGGGCAGGGAGCCCCCAGCACACACACACACGCTCACACACACACACACACTTGCAGCAAAGCCAATTTATACCTCCCCCTGTGGCTGTCTCGATGGAGAAACGTCAGGACTCACGGCAAGGCAGCGAACCGTGCTGCTGGTGGGAGCCCTCCTGGCCCAGCAGAGAGGCAGGAGCTGGGGCTCAGTGCGAGCCCAGGGCCTGCACCCCGCCCCTCACTGCAGGGAGTGGGGAGCACACAGCTGGGGTCTGCCCCAGGCTGCTTTCACCCCACCTGCTTCAGGTTAAAAGCACCAGAAAGAAGCTGGAGGTGAAGAGAAGGGGGTTTCTTGCTCAGGAAGTCAGAATCTTCCTGGGGGAGCATCTCCCAGCTGGCCGGTGCCCAGGTCACCTGTAGGAGATCGGAATGCACAATGGGAAGGTGGAAGGATGCCAGTGGCAGTGATGCCACCAGCACATGAGCACCCAGAGGGTGACAGGGCACTGCTGAGAGGTGCTGAGCTGTGCCAAGCTCTCCTGCTCACTGCCAGTGTCCAGCTCTGCCAGACAGAGGTGCAGGACCTGCAAGGTCCTCACAGGCATCAGTCCCCTGCCTAGTGCACTCCCAGAGCTGGAAATTGAACTCTGCTGGAGGTGGGGAGGGTCATGGCCGTGCCACTGCTGGAGGTATCACTGCCCACAGCAGGTGGAGCTTCAGAAAGCACAGGGCCAGCACGTGAGGCAAAATGCAGAAATTAATGGCTGTAAAGGTCAAGCAGGATGTACTGACAGAGGCGTCGGCCCTTGGCTCCCGGGGCTGGGCTTGGCTGACTCTGCTGCAGTCCCAGTCCCAGCCTGCCAGGACAGAAGGCAGGTGGGCACTGGCATCACCCCCCTGCCCACTCCCCAGCCCCCCAAGACAAGAGGGTGACACCTCAGTGGCAAGGGCAGGTGAGGAGATGGAGAAACCCAGGGCTCTGCCAGGGGAGAAGGTTGCTGTGCTCTGGTACGTGCAGGGATGAGAGGGGAAGGTTGTCCTGCTGTTGTCTTCTTGTCCACAGGGAATCTTCGTGGCAGGAGGTGGCCTTGTGGAACACCCTTCCTCTTCAGCCACAAGTAGAACAGGCAAAGCTGGAAAGCAGCTGGGACCAGATGGGCCATCTTAATGGTTTGGGAGGTCTCATCCCTGCTTGCCCTGCTCCTGCACCTTTCCTGGGTTTAGTATAACCTGCTCTAATCACTTGTTGGCTCGTGGGTTTGCCAGCAGGACACAGACCAGCAGCTCCTGCATCCCTGGTAAGCCTGCCCCAGGCCTGCTTGGGCTCAGGGAGAGGGGCTGCAGGAGAAGCCAGCCCAGGGGGCTCAGAGGCAAGGCAGGAGAGGGCAAGGCATCCTCCCTTTCCCTTGGGCATCTCATCCACCAGCCCTGGATCAGAGGTGCAAGGGAGGGGCTGCAGGACTGGCTGAGGGGACAAGGACAGGGCAGCCTGGCCTGGCCCTGTGTTCCCACACCCCCACCAGCACTACATCCACTCACAGCCTTTTGGTGGGGGGAGACACAACTGCCCAGACCGATGCTTCTCCAGGGCTGTCAGCACTCCATGGCTGGCCAAAAGCGAGGCAGGCTGCAGGCTGCAAAGCCCCAGCTGGGGCTGGTGGTACCTGTCACCTCTGCTGAGCCCCTGCTCAGCCACTGCCATCCTCCCATCGTCACCCAAGGGCTGCAGGCTCCCGACCCGCCAGCCGCTGCCTCCCCTGCCCAATGACGCCGCCTCTCGCACTGAGTAGCCTCCTTCTGCTGTCACAGGCCGACCTATTTCTCACAAATCCTGACTGCTCTGGCCTTAAAACATCTTGACGCAGTGCTGAAGCCGGCCTTGGCACAGCAGCCAGCCCCCGACGAGGCGGGAGCTGCCGTGGCTTGGCGTGGGCTGGGAGAGCGGCACGGAGCGGCGCTCATCATCAGGAGTAATCGTCAGCCATTGATCCTGATCAAAAAAAAAAAGGAATGCCATGGCTCAGCCAGGCTAAATGGCCCTTGCTGCCTGCAGCTGTGGGGCGCTGGGTGTTGTGGTTCTCTGCTGGGGCTGGAGGAGCCGGGCATGGAAGAGGTGTCCTCCTTCATGCAAGCACAGCTGGCACACCCCAAGCAGTCACCCACTCTCTGGGGTGCACACGCTGTGTGGGGGGACCCTGAGACCCCAAACCAAGACAGCTTCTCCATGGAGGCAGCACCATGGAGCTGCAGGCAGGGTGCCAGGTCTGGTTGTCCTCTGGTCTCCAGGGCAGGAGGACCTCAGGCAGTTTCTGTGCAGAAAGCACCCTGTGATGGCTGCAGCGACATCACCAGCCTCCTGCAGAGCTGCAGAAGGGCGGCCAGCCAGGGCCCTCGGCCAGCTGGAGCCACAGCTTTGCCTTGCTGGGGACACAGCTCGTCCCAGGGTGGGCTGGCGGGATGCAGGAATGGGTGTCAGCAAGAGTCCTTTCCAAGGATGCTGCTGGGTAAACTTCCTCCTGCCCCAGCTCAGGCATGGGGAGATCTCAGCATGTGATGGTAGGTCAGGAATTCTGGAATTCCCAGAGGTGGAGTGATGTGGGATATCATGGATATCATGGATATCATGAATATCATGGATAAAGGATCTCCCGTGGTTCCTCTTCCCTGAGGAAAGCCCTTTTCAGTCTTGCTCTGGTGCAGAGACGACACAGCATCCCACAGACTTTGTGGGGCCCTCTTCCCCTGTCCCAGGCATGGGATGTCTGTGGGGAAGAAACCAACAAAGAGCTCATTCCCAGTGGAGAATGTGCAGAGACGAGGCATCCTTAGCCCGAACTCAAAAACTCCACAACCTTACGGAAGAACTTCAGCCAAGGCTGGAAATGGGCCTGGAAAGCTGCCATGATGTGTGTGACACAGGGAAGGTCACCTGGCCAGCTGTGAGGAGGAGAACTTGGGAGGCTTATTTAGATTAATGGTCCCAACTGAGCTGTCCCAGCAGCCCCAGGCTCCAGCCTGAGCCAAGCCAGGTGTGTGACAGTGAGCATCCCCCACAACTGCCCATGCCTGGGGACCCCCAGGACACCTGCATCGGTCCCATCCGGCTGCTGTGGGGCTGCCAAAACCCCAACCACGCTGCTGTCAGCTCAGCCCAGGAGCACCCACCGATGGCCCAGCCGTGCCAGAGATGCTGGATGGCTCTAACACCTGGCACCGGGGCTGGCTTGTCCCCACAGTCCCCGGGGCTGTGATGTGTCCCTGCTAAAGAAACCTGAGCAGATCCCACCATCCCAACCTCCCCTTGGAGCGGTGGGGGTGAACCGGGTCCCCTCCCAGCAAGCAGGATCCGGTGCTCATGGACCTTTCCACCCTGTCCTGCCGAGCCCCGTGCCCTCGGTGTCCCGGCAGCCCGGTGCCGGTGGCAGGGGGAGCCGGCTGCCGGCCGGGAGGTCACGCCTGGCCGGCGGCGCTCGCAGCGAACCCGCCATCCGGCTCAGCTGAAGCACATTTTGTTCGGCGCTTCCTGCATCCTGCCCCATCCCCACGCCGGGGGAGGGGGGGGCAGGTCAGCCCGGGGTCAGCCTGCTAATTGCAGCCCGGGGGACGGCGGGGCGAGGTGGCCACCAGCCCACCGCGCCAGGCTGAGAGCCAGCACGGGGGACACGGAATGGTGACAGCCTGCAGCAGCCGAGCCCGGCACCCCGCAATGCGCAGAGGGCGAGACGGGACAGGACACGCCTCTGGCACCACTGTGGAGGTTCCATCTCCTGCTGCAGCTCAGCCCCAGAATCCATCCTCTCCTCGTGGAAAACACCACTGGCACCGCCGCTGGACCAGCCCAGGGTCTGGCCTCACCTGGCACGGCTTCCCACGCCACCAAGGCCAAGCGGGGATGGGGACACGGCTGTGCCCTCTGTGACAGCACGCCCTAGGGCCACAGGCAGGTTTGGTTGCCCTTCTGCTAACTCTGTTTAATGAGGATGTTAATTAAGAGAGACTCGAGGCCAGCCCTCGTGGTAGCGCCCAGGGTTGTCCCTCAGCGCCGTGCCGAGCTCGTTAGCATCAGCCCATGTGCCCTGTGTCACCTGGCTGCCAGCAGGCACCCTGGGGACAGCAGCCCTGGGTGCCACTTCCCCAGCAGCAGCTGTGGGCACGGAGGGTGAGCATGCAGGAGGGGATGGGCTCACCCTCGGGGGATGCCGGAGGTCCTGCTTGTTAGGCAAGGCCCCAGGCCAGCACAGGGCCATCCTCCTACACACACACACAGCTGGGAGCCAGGGATGCAGCCCAGCACAGGGATGAGCTGGAAGTGGGGTGGAGGGCACCCAGCACCCCATATCCCACTTCCCCAGCACCCCATATCCCACCACCCCAGCCCACTCCCAGGCAGAGTTTGAATCCCACACGTGATTCTTTTCTCCCAGACCTGTTTTCCTGCACGGGGAAGCCCCTGCTCTCTTTGTCCCCTGCTCATGTCTGTCTCCCCTGGCAGCTCCATATCCCTGCAATCACTCTGCTCCCCTGGCAGTGCCCATCTCCCCTGCTAACGCCCATGGTCCCTGCCAGTGCCCTGCCAGCGTGGCACAGCGGGGTTTGCTGTGCCATGATGGCATTTCCCCAAGCACAGCCCTGTTGTGGGTGACACAGCCAGCCCAGGGGACATTCCTGGCAGTCCCCAGCCCCAGCAGTGGGTGGGGTGAGCAGCACCCCCCTTGCAGCTCCCCAGGGCATCAGGGCTGGGGAGGGGGCTCTGTGTGCTGCTCCCCAGGACACTCTCCCAGCATGGGCTAGGGGCTGGCTCCCCCTGGGTGCCAGGACTATGCCTTCACACAGCCCCAAACCTTAGCCACGGCCATAAAGAAACCAGCCAGACGCCTTTTCCCCATAACACCCCCACCACATTCCTGCTAAGTGATTTCGGCTGTGCGAGCAGCACGGATTGGGAACCAGCTCCCAGCAGCCCCTCGCCAGTGCCACCCACCAGAGCCCTGCTGGGGCACCGCCAGGGCCTGTCTGTCCCTGCAGGCCTGGAGCTGTGTCACTCACCACACTGGCCCGGTTCCATCCCTGTCACCATGTGCTGCGCTCCTTCCCACACACAGCCCTGGGGTCAGGCACTGGTGTGACCGAGGTGCCTGGGCTCCAAACCACACGGAGCTGCAAGGGGGAATGCTTTTGGAGAGGGCATTAGGGGCAGCTTTCCCCAAGGACCTTCTGCTCCAACCCAGCAGGTCACTGCCAGGCAGGGACAGAGCCCACGCACCGCCGTCACCCCCTCCTCCGGGTGCACATCTGGCCAACAGATGCTGGCCCAAACGCTGGCTGGAGCTGGGGACAAAGGCTCTTGCTACCTCCTCCTGGCAAGGCAGAGCCAGCACTGCCAGGCCCAGCCAGATCTACCTCTTGCTAGGCTGGGATGACTCTGGAGAACCTCCAGGGGACTGGTAGGATGTTCCCAGCCCACCTGCCTGGCATGATTCCCAGCACAGCACCCCAAGCACTGGCAGCAACCGGATGGCTCGACCGTGGCTGAGCCTATCTAACATCCCCTCCACCCCAGAGAGCTGCTGCTGATCTGGTGCTGACACGAGGCCAGGCTGGAAAGCCATCCAGAGCCCACTCACCTTTGGGAGCTCATTTTAGACTTGTCCCAACAACACAAGCCTCACTGCGGTTCTCCATGGCACGCTAATATTATTTCACCAAAACAAATGGTGTTGGCACTGCCGGGTAAAACTCCAGGCAGGTCAAGCTGGGAAGTATCCCTGGGAGGAGCTGAGGCTGGCTTAGCCCACCCACTGCCAAGGTTAACCATGGGGATTTAGCAGCCGGGGCTCATCACACCATCCCACCACACGGCAGCATCGTCACTGGCGAGGTCCCCACAGCCAGCAGGAGCACAGCACATGGGCCACCACCACTGCTGGGGGGCCTGGAGGGCTGGACAGAGGGGCAGGAGAGAAATAACCAAGCTGGAAGTCATGACACAAAACATGCATTCATTTTATTCACAAAAACAGCCTGGATCGCTAAAACATTACAAACAGCATTTCAATTTAATGATGGAGAGAGAGAGCTGGAGAGACGGGGGGTGAACAGAAGAGAAATATCACTTTGCGTAACTGCTTCAGCACAGGTCCTGCAATATTTATTTTGATTTTAACTTCTGTAAGTTTACAAAAATTACTTCTAGGAGTAAACCGTTGCGATTAGGAGGTTTTTCTGTACGCAGCGTTTCTTGTTCTATATTAATAAACTAACAACGACTTTTTTTTTTGCCTTTTTTTTACTCTTTTTTTTCCTTTTTTTTGAATTCCGCCAGTTGTGTAGCAATTGCTTTCTTCCACCTTTTATACCGACCCTCTTGTGGGTTAAACTTCCAGAGGTGAATGGCGAGGAGAAGGGATACTACATCGCTTTAAACATATTCTCATTTATAAACATGAAGTTGAGGCATTCTAGAAACTATCCACTCTATTGTATGATGGGAAAGAATCAAATAAAAAGTATAAATGAGGGTGCAATTAAACAACTGTGCTAAATTACAGTAGTGCTTATTAGTAACTAGATTTTAAAAGGTTACTGTAAATTTACATTCCCTACACAAGTACTGCATCTTTCACACATAAACAACATCAACACCAAAACACAGAAAGAAACTGATTGTCCATACTCTGTCTATTAAGTCTTGGTACTTTACAGATCCATTGTTTTTTTCTTTTAATTATTTTTTTGTTTTTTATTTGAAAAGCAGTTAAATGTCTGACTAGGACTCGAAGATGTTAAAACGAACGCAAAAAAAAAAAAAGAAAAAAAAGAAAAAAAATTATAAAAACAGGAATGAGATTTGCGAGAAAATATTTTTGGTTCTAAAGAGACACAGGTGCATCCATTCATTTCAGCCAAAAATCCCTTGCCTGAGACAACACAAGCAAGCAGTGACATTGCACTTGGATGACAGAGCTTTGGGATCCCCGTTCCTACTGGAACCATCTGAACGCGGCTCCTGTAGGAAGCATCACCTTCTGGAAAGGAAGAGAGACAGGGAGGGGGGACAGAAGAAGAAGGGACAAGGCATTAGGTCGGGTCCAGCACAGGCGTGCAGCACCAGGGCTGGGCACCCACCCCTCAGCCCACCCCAGCACCCCGGTGCCCAGCCTTGGGACAGACCCAGCCCAGGCTCTGCACCCTTCCATGCAGCTCTACATCCCAAGACTTCCAACCCATGATGCCAGCAGCAGGGAGATGGGGTCCCCCTGCTGCCAGCCCCCCTCCCTGGCAGCTCGGCCATTGTTCCCACGTCCCTGTGTCCCCGTGTCCCAATGGCACAATGGCAGCCGGCACAATGGCTCAGCCCCTGGCTTCCCCTCTGGCCAGTGGTGGGCACAGCTGGCATGGCCTGGCACAGCCCAGCACAGCCCCCTCACTGCCAGCCTCCACAGTGCCTGCCATGGACAGACAGAGGGACATGCAGAGGACAGGAGCACAGCCACCAGATGGGTTTAGGAATGCATTTGAGTGAAAACCTGGGCAGGGAGTGAGCTGGACAGGCTTGGGGACACCAGAGCAGGAGCTGCTCAGGATATGGGGAACATCTTTGACCCCAACAAAGCAACCCCGGGCACCACCAGGTACCCACACCACCAGGTACTGCTCAGCACCTCACAGAGGAGGGGGATGAGTCCCACCAGGCTCAACCCCACAGCCAACCGAGGGCAAGATCTCTTTGAAGCCACCTCCAGCAAAGATGGTGTGGGGCCATGCCCCAGTAGCACTGTGGTCCTCTGGAAGGAGAACCAGGGACATTTCCCAGCTGGATGAGGAGGAAAGCCTGTGCAAGGTTCATGAGAACATGGGTGGAGTATGCAAGGACCACAACGTCTCTCAATGCAAAGAGCCCCCAAAAAAGGCCGAGCTGTGCCAGCCAGACACCCCACCATCACAGGATAACCACACAGTCACCTCAGAGGACCCTTCAGGTCCCACATCTGCAAACAAGAGACACCAGTGGGAAAGAGGCCACAGGTTGCAGTGACAGGCACAGGACAGCAGACTGGCTGCCATGGGGCGAGCTGGGGCACAATACCGAGCCTGCGTGCAGGCCTGGGACACCTCATGGGCATCCTAAGAGTCAAACTGGACACATTCCAGTCCCTAATTCCACACAGGAGTCAGCCAGATCCCACTGGGTCCTTCTCTTGGATCAAGACACCTACCAAGCCTCAATGAAAACCAGAGCAGCATCACCCCCACTCCTGCAGAAGGATGTTCCCTTCCCCAGGCACAACCCAAACACGGAGCTTGGGCAAGGTGAAGGAGGTGGGGAGAAGGGCCAGAATGGGCAAGAGCTGGTGGTGGCCACCAGGCTGCTGACAGATCTCACCTGCCCTGTCCCCAGCCCGTGTCAGGGAGCACATTGAGCTGGGGTGGTCACAAGCTGCAGGCATCACCCCTTCCCCAAGGAGTCTGTGACACAAAACCAGGCATCTGGGAAGGGACAAGAGCCTGTGCCCAGGAATGCACAAGCTGTGGCATACCACACTGACCACACTGGATCCCTCTCAAGGCACTGAATGCAGAACAGACAGGGCAGAGCAAGGTGGACTCTCCAGCAAGGGCCACCTACTCAGATCCACCATCCCAGGGACGAGGAATGATGGGAGAGGGAGCTTCTCATGGGTCTGGAGGGAGATGCCTGATAAATACCTCTGCTCCTTTATTATTTAAGGAAGATGGACAGCCAGCTCTAATGTGGATGTGCAGGAGAGATTCCCCTCATCCCCACAATTGCAGACTCATGGAAGGGTTTAGAGGAGACCTTAAAGATCATCCTATTCCATCCCCTGCCATGGGTAGGGACACCTTCCACCAGACCAGGCTGCTCCAAGCCCCATCCAATCTAGCCTTGGACACTTCCAGGGTGGGGCAGCCACAGCTTCTCTGGGCAACCTGTGCCAGGGCCTCAACACCCTCATCATAAACATTTCTACCTTATGTCCAACCTAAATCTATACCCTTTCAGTTTAAAGAGCTCACCCCTTGTCCTCCACAGCCAGAGTCTCTCTGTGAGGCTGATGTGAGGGTGACAGTGACCCTCACCAGCGCTAGCTGGGGCACCAGGGCTCTTCAGCACAGCTTCTCTGGATGGAGAACAGCTCTGGTGAGTCAAACCCCAACTCTTCATGGCCTCCCTGTGACCTACAGCTCTGCAGACAAGCCCAGGGTGAGCTGTGCAGGGCTGGCCAGCAGCCCCCACAGCATCAGCCGGGGCTGCTGAGGCTGGCAGAGCCCAGAGGAGCCTGGCCAGTGCAGGGACGTGCTCCCAGCACCCGACCTCACCAGTCCTGGAGCCCCAGGCAGCCCCACCACAGCGGGACACCAGTGGCAACCGGTTCTTCAGGCTCTGTAGATGTGCAGATAAAGCTTAACGGCAGCTGAGGGATTTAGCCTGTTTTTTTATGCCACCATAAAGGTTTAATTCTTTTTTTTTTTTTTTTACTGCTTGATTTTAGATCAAAGTTTAATCGTAGCTGCAGCCCCTGTCTGGGCTCTCCAAGGACGTTCCTCTGGATGCACAGGGGTGGCAGGATGGAGTCACTGTCCTTCTCCCAGGCAATGGCACTGCCCCCCACAGACAGGGACAATGTTTCAGCCCCGTATGAAGGGCCACTGAATGGCCCCTTCTGTCCCAGTGTCCAGTACAGTGGTGTGATGGCACCACACCAGGACCAGCAGTCCATGGAACTCTGCATCCTGGCCCTCTCCAGACAGGTCTCCAGCACAGCATAGGTGCTGGTGCTTGCCCTACAGTTGGCCCAGTGTACGACCAAGGCTGCTTGACATAGGGTTAGGTTTAACAACCCAGCTTTGACCCAGGTGACCTGGGATATCAGCCAGGGTCACGGTGTCCCTGTCCCAGCCACAACCTTGTACAACCCTACCAAGGTCAACAGATGGTGCAAGAGGATGTTCTGAGAGAGGGGAAGGTCTGTCATGAAAAGGGGATGCTGATGCCCTGGAGTGACCCACACCTGCCCAGGCATCCATCCCACCAGCAGGGTTGCATCTCTCTTGAGCCTCCACACACCTGGTCATGCCCAGGAGGGATGGGGATTCAACTCTGATGGAGTCCAACTCCACCAGATGCAGAACCCTACTTCAGGGGCCTCAATTTCCCAGCCAGCTGTGAGATGGAGAAATCCATCACAGGTGTGGCCGTTCCATGGGTTCCTGGTGCAATTTATCACCCCCAGACCCAGTGCTGGGAGAAGGGAGCGACTCCTCCGGCTGCTGCGAGCTCCGAGTCTATTGACCCGCTTTAGGACTCTTTGGAAGAAATGAACTTTTTTTTTTCCCTTTTTCCCTTTTTCCAGATCACTGACTCAGCAAATTAGAACAAGAATATAATTTAGCAATACAGCGGTTTTTGAAAGACACAGTCCCCCTCTCCTCATCCCCACCGCCCAAATAGATTTTTTTTCCCCTTCAGTATTCATTCAGAGCTGATGCTAATTGAAAAACGTAGAACGTGGCTAAGTGAGCAGTGGGCTTTGGTTGCACTAGGACCACCAGAGGATGGGCAAAGCCCTCATGCCAGAATGCATCATCCAGTTGATGTCCAGGGGACTTTTTAGCCTCTGCTGTCCCTCCATGGGGACATGCTCACCAGAATAAGGAAGCACACTGGCATGGGTGGCAATGGGATCAGCTCACGGAAAAATCAAACCTGGCTTCAGCACAGCACCTGAGTGTGCAGGAAGAGGGAGGCCCTGGACACCCCTGCCCTGCTGGCACCCAGCCCCCACCCATGCCATGCCCACCCAGCAGCTGCCCACGGCCCCCTAATTAGTTTCAGGCCCACACAACCCAAGTCACCAGACTTTCCCCATAGTCCCCACATGAATGTCACCCTTCCCCAGTGGATTGGGCAAGGTGGCACCCCAATCCAATGGCTCTCCTCCAAAGTTAAGGACATGCACAAGCAGGCCATAGTGGGCAGTGACAGCCCAAGCACTATCCAGGGGCTCACACCAGGGCGCCTGGGCATCCCCAGCAGGAGCAGGGATGCTCCTGGCCTCTGTTGGGTGCTGAAACAGGAGCACTGCCAGTGGGGACTGCAGCACTGCTGCCACAGGAAATCTGGCTGCTGCCTTACAGGTCATCCTGAGCACCCCAGAGGGATGCTGGCCCAGCGAGACCTGGCACAGCCACACCACTGGGGATGTTGCCCAGCACACACTACAGCAGCTTGCTCCCAAAACCAGGGACCACTGTGCTCCTGCTCGGAGTGGAGCGAGCTGAGGGGCTGGTCTTTGGCTGCACTGTGGCCATGGGTTTCATCATCACCAATTACCCCAAGCCCTGCCCCAAAAAGTCATCTCCCTCTTCTAGGGTTAGATGCTGTTCCCCAGCTCAGGGAGCTGCCACCCACTGCGGACAGGGGATGCTGTCACCAAAACCTCAGCAGAGCCCCGCTGCTGCCTGTGCTTGCAGAGGGGAGAGTGAAGTCCAGCATGCCCAGTGACCCCAGGGAGGGATCCCAGCCCTCCTCCCCACACCAATCAACTCCAGTACGTAGAGGGGCGTGGGGACTCGGGGCACTGGGCAGAGCACACATCTCAGGGTGAGAGCTGTTAATGGAAAAGGGAAAAATAAAAAAAAAAAAAGTAAGAAGTACCAGGTGTTTTATTATCTAGGGCAAGATCCAAACCCAGGAGCGCAGCCCGAGGAGGGGTTAGGGTGCCTGAGAGGGGCCGGTTACCTCCAGTGCTGCAGAAGGCTTCTTTTTGAGTTCTTCACATTTTCGGAATTTGCAAATCTGGTGGCCAGTTTTGCGATTCCTACAACTGCTGCACTGCTCGCAGTTTATCCGTCTTCGGCAGGGCGGGCACATGCCGCATCTTTTCCGTTTCTTTTTCCCCGAATTGATGGCAGATGCCAACTCATTCTGCATGGGATACTCTGCCAAGCCAGCCATATGGAGCGCGCTCTCTGCCAGAAACACGCCGGCAGGGGTCATAATGAAAAGGCCTGGGTTGATGGGAAAAGCCCCCAGGTAAGGAAAATCAGAGGGGCCGTTCATTGTCTCTGCAGCTGAGACTGCCTCCATGTCAGAGATACCAGTCCCGTGCTCGCTTGTTAGAGGAAGATGCTCCTGTACCACTCTTTTGAGCATTTCTGTCGACTGAGCAAACTGTTGGAGGGCGGTCTGTCCTTCTGAGGAGAGCTCCGACATCCGGTCTAATTTGCTCAGCATACTAGAGATGTTTTTGTGCTTTGAGGTAGAATGACTTTTATCCACAGTCGCATCATTGCCATTAGCTAAGGGGTTGCCTTTCTCTGAATGTTCGCTTACCGAGCTGCTGCTACCAAAGGTGGAATAGTGGGAGAGTGGACGGGACTTCTTAAGACTTTTGTTCAAAGGTTCACTTATTATTCCACTTTTGTTCCTCCTCTCAGAGTTGACGGGAGGTTGAGAGTCATCTTGGTTATTTTTTTCCGTCTCTGGCTTGTTCCCAGTGTCTTGATGGGAGCCCGAATTGGACATGGTGCCCGGAGCACAACAACAAAACCAACCCCCAAAATTTAAAAAAAAAAAAAAAAAA
>VZTR01024329.1:27896-44322 GCA_013400775.1 Chaetops frenatus
AAAAAAAAACAACCCAAAACCAAAAACCCACCCCCAATGCCAAAGTGAAAAACCCCCAAAGCCCTCCTGGTAGCACCGGCTCGCCAGCCGCCGGATGCTCAGACGGGACCGAGCATCAGCGGGGCGTCTCTTCCTGCGCCAGCTGCCGAGGACTCAGGGTGCTCTCAGTGCACAGACATACTCTGCGGCTCTGGGACACACCACACGGCTCTGGAAGGAGAAAAGAAAAGAGAGTTAGCACTGGCAAGAGCCAACGGGCTTTTCAAAGCAGCTCTTCCTCCCCCTGCCATGAAAATCTCAGCGTGCGAACAAAGGAACTCCAGGGAATGGACCTCGGTGGAGATCCGTTCCGCTGCTCTCTAAAAGGGTCGCCATCCAGACAGAAGTGGGGGGTCACAGGGGAAGTCCTGGCCTGGTAGCAGTGGCACTCTGATGCTTAAAGACTCTCTGTGGCCAGCTCTCCTCCCCCAGGGACAGCAGCCCCAGGGAAATCACGGGGCTCATCTCCCGCTCCGCTCCAGCGGCACGCGGCCCCACGCCGGATGGAACCACAGGCGCCAGCAGGATGCTCCCGGGCCAGTAGCTGGAGCTCAAGCAAGGGGTGCCTGGTTCCCACCCTGCAGCCACCCTTCCTTGTCCCTCAAGCCAAGTGCCATGGAGGCAACACCCCGGCTCCCACAATCCCAGGGATGCTGCTCACCCAGCTCAGCCTAGGCTGCACCCCTCCTCCTCCTCCTCCTCCTCCTTTTTCTCCTCCTCCTCCTCTTTCTCCTCCTGGACTATTGTCCTGAGCCAGCACTGGGCAAGAGAAGGAAGCCACATGGCGAGAGGCAGCGTCCACCTTCGAGTCCCACAGGGATCCACAGCATCCTCCTCCAAACCCCACCAACAGCTGCGGTGTTCACCCCAAATCCCATAGGGAGCTGCAGCATACAATTCTGAGCCACTTCCAGCACCCACTTCCAAACCCCATGGGCAGCCATGGTGTTCACCTCTGAATCCTTGTAAGAGCTGCAACATCCACTTCCAAAACCCATGGGCAGCCATGGCATCCAGCTCCTAACCCCACCAAGGGCTGCAGTGTCCATCTCCAAACCAAACAGGCAGCTGCAGCTTCCACTTCCAAGCCTCACCAGGAGCTGCAGTGCCCACCTTCAACCCCCTAGGGAGCCACAGCATCCACCTCCAAGCCCCAGTGCTGACCTCCTGCTACGCCCCAGCATGCCCAGCATAGATGCCCAGCTACTCCAGCAGAGCCATGGGCTCAGCAGTGACAGCCAGAGCCTTCCTGGATCAGATGCCGTGCTGCTGTCCCTGGGGCAACTCCGGGGCAGCTGGGCCCAGTGTGGCTGCAAACACTTGTTGTTGTGAAATTCCTCCTCCTCCTCCCTCCCGAGCACGCACACACACAGGCACCGCCAAGTAATCAGGCTTTAGAGGAGAAAAGCTGCAGGGCTTAGTGGAGCAGGAACCCACGTCCCCACCCCGGCGGCAGTTGGGGGAGGGTGGGGTGGCACTGGGAGGAGGCTCCTCTCCCACCCCATCTCTCCATCCCAGCACCCTCCTCTCCGGAGCCCAGACAGGGATGTGGCCACGTGTGGAGAGCTCTGCTGAGACCCTCACTCCTGTGCAGGGGTAATGCACCAGAGCGAGTGCCATGCCTGCACCCCCACACCCCACTCCTACTCATCCATCACCCTTTGGATCCCCTTCTCCGGCGCAACCCCAGGAACCCCACAATAGCCCAGGAGGACCCTTTCCCACGGCCAGAGCTTGGGCATCACCGTTAAAACGCTGATGGGGGCAAGGTCTTTGTGCCAACCACCGTGGAACCGGCTGCGGAAGCAGCCCCGGTGTCTCACTCCGGTGCCAGAGCCGGCTCGCCCACGGAGAAACCCCCCCGCCCTGGCGCTGAAAACCGCTTGCTTCAGCTGCTGCGGGATTTAAGATGCAGCGCAGATCGATGCAGGGCTCGGGCTCCAGCCGGGAGCTCGCCAGGCCACGTGGGGAGGGAGGGCTGCGGCGGCAGGACGGGCTGCCCTTCCCCAGCATCCCGCTCCATGCCAGGCGGGGGGATGCTGGGCAGAGGTGAGGTGGGGTGCACCCCAAAGGAGGGACGGGCGGCTGCGAGGATGGGGGAGCTGCTGCCATGCAGCCGAATCACCGGTCCCTTCTGCCGGAGAGGTGGGGGACCTGTCCCTGGAGACCTTAGGACGAGTCACACCTCAGTGCCGACAGCAACGGGCGCTGGGGCCGGAGCAGGGAGCGCGGCAGGAAAAGCACCGGACGGGAGGATGTGAGATAAAGCGCCCGGTGGTGTTATCTCACGCCTGCCACGGCCGCCTTTTCTGCGGCCCTGCGCCTCTTCCGCCCGCCCCGCGCCGTGCAGGGAGCCAAGCGCCCGGCCAGATCGGCCCAGGATTTGCCACCCTGCCCGCTCGCCCTGTGGCATCGGAACCAGCCTGCCGGGGAGGTACGGGTGGTCTCTGGCCACGACTGCTGGAGATGCTCTGCATCGCCCTGGCAAAGAGCTGGGTCCTGCCCGCGTGCGTCTCCCCACCGCCCCACCGCGGGGTCCAGGTGCCAAAGTGGGGAGGACACCAGCTGAATTCACGCCGTGGTCGCCATTCCCACCAGTTCCCATCTTCTGCAGCCAGACATACCGGCCAACCTCCCTGGCTGGTCCCACCAGGATCCCCACACGGATCGGGTGCCAGCAGCTCCGAGCCCCCGCTCACAGCCCCCTCCCACCGGGGGCGATGGCTGTGCAGCCTGGCACAGTCCCCCTTCCCCCCGAGCACTGCGGGACAGGGCGACCCCAGCCCAGCCGCTGCAGGTCCCCGCACCCACAGAGACGCCGGGCACAGCGCCGTGGCCGCACTCAGCCCCAGCGGCGCAAGGCAGTGCCCGCTGTTGGCACGGGGTGCGGCGCCGAGCCGTGCCGAGCCGTGCCAGCGGCGCCACCGCACAATCCCGCCATTGTCCCGGCCGCCGCTTCGCCTCCGCCAGCTCCCACCATCTGCAACCACCCGGCGCTGCCCTCCAGCCCCCGGGGCCACCGCGCCAGCAGGCGCCGGACACCGCGTCCGTGCCAGCTGCGACGGGGCTGTCCCCACTCTGTCCTCGCCAGGCACCCCAGACCGGGGTGCTGGGGGGTGCCTGGCTAGTTCACACAGAAGAGGGGGTCCGCAACCCTGACACCGTGGGACCACCCAGCGCAGCAGATCCCGCTGCTCCTCGCCAGCCGCTGCCGAGCCCCGTCGTTAATTGCAGCGGGGGGAGGAATTAATGATCTTAATCCCTTCTTTATGATTGACCCGAGTAAAGACGGCGAGGGCCCCCCCCCGCCTCGTCCCGTTTCTGCCCTTTTCCGGCCCCCATCCCTTAGGGAAGGTGCCGGGCAGCGTCATCTGGGTCCCTGTCAGAAGGTGCTTAGTCCCGGCCGCGGCATTAAGGGGCACGTGATGGGCTCCCTCACCCGGGTCTTTGCACGGGGCAGCTTAACAGCCTGGAGGGACGCCAGGGTTCAAGGGGACACCACCAAGGTCGGGAGGCCCCAACGCTCACCCAGGGGTTCCCAACGCTTCGCAGGACACTGCTCCTCCCCTGCAACCAACCCCCTGGCCGGGGCCAGGATCTGAAAGCCAGGGGGCCCCAGGGTGAGGGATGGCACCCGTGGAACATGTTGCGCTGAGAACCTTGGCTGCCTCATCACTGGAAATGTTCAAGGCCAGCTTGGAGGGTTTCCCAGTTACTCCAGGGTTTGGAGTAACCTGGTCTAGTGGAAGGTGTCCCTGCCCATGGCAGGCCGTGGAATGAGATGGTCTTTAAGGACCCTTCAAACCCAAACCATCCTGTGATTCTATGATTTCCATGGGTCACCCCAAAGAGCTGCCTCCCACCAGGCTGGAATGCAGGGCAAGGCAGCTGTGCTCTCCCATGGCCCTGGGGGGGAAATACGGGGTACTCCTCTGCCTGAGTCTTCCTCCAGCTCTCAGCACCACACCACCCCCACCCCCTTCACTCTGCCCCAGGGCTCCCTGCACCCCTGCACACAGGGGACTGCTCTGCAATAGTCCTGACAACGCCAAAATAAATAAAGATTGCAAAAGGATCATCTCTGGTGGTCCGGAAAAACCCCTGCCAGCCGATGGACTGAGAGTCCCCCCAGTTGCAGGCACCATTCACTGTCAGAGGGGAGCAGGAGAGGAGCTTCGCTTCTCCTAAAAAAATGACAAGCTGCATATTCCAGCTGGCTCCCCTGTGTTTTCACTGCATGGCTGGAAAGCCACCAGCTCCCGTCGACCTAAAAAGTCTCGTCCTCAAGAAAGAACTTCTGCTTTCCTTTAATTTTGAATAAATCACCCTCCTCCCAGAAAAGCCGCCGGTTGGTCAGCCGTGCACAGACACGGTGTAAAGGGAGAAGAAAGCAGCAAAGCTGAAGCTGAGCTGCTCCCGGGCTCCGGAAACAAAAGGAGAAAATCAAAATTCGCCTTTTTTTCTAATCCCTGGGCGCTGGGTGGGCACTGGGGGCGGTGGCTTTGTCCGCCCGCGGCAGACGGAAGATGAGGACGGAAGGGACCCCGGCGCCTTTTCAGCCTGGAGAAAGGCTGCAATTGTCCCCTTTGCCGCGTTTTTGTCCCCACTTCCTCCCCCTCACCACGTGGCCGCCCACCCAGCGTGGCCCCCACCTCCTCCCCACCACCATCACTCCCTGCTGATGGATGGATGGACAGACGGATGGACGGACTCAGCCGTGCCACGGACAAACCAAAGTAGGGCGCCCACCACCAGCATGTGCCCCTCTCAAAGGCATCCCAGGAAAGATGGAAGTCAAGGGAGGCTGCAACCAGAGGCACCTTCCTTCCCCTTGCAGCTCCAAAGGGGCTGGAGATGGTCCCTGTGCTCCTCAGCTGCCCCGGCCAACATGGAAAGGACCTTGAGATGGCCAGGAGCATGGGACCTTGGGTGGTGGGAGTGATGCATGGGGAGACAAGACACCCTGGAGGCATCCTGGTGTCTGAAACACATCCTGGGGTGAGGCACCCAGTGGGTAGAACGGCCCTGTAGCACTGTCACAAGCCAGAAGGTCCAGCAGCAACCCAGGTCAAAGATTCAGGAGAACAAACCCCACCAGAACAAGGTTCACAGCAGCTCCGACCCCAGCACCGCAACAGCTGACTCAGCTACCAGGTGCCCATTTCCACAGCACGGTGGAACCTGCTGTTCCCTCCACCAGGTGACACAGGTCAGCTGAAACAGGCAGTGATGTCTCATCACAGCCTCACCAGCCAGATGTCCAGCAGCAGGTGAAGCAAGAGAGAAATCAACCCATGATCTCCCAAGGCTGATTATCCCTACAGAACATCCATCCATGGTGCCTGATAACCAGATGCCCGAGGCAAAGACAAGCCTGTTATTTGCAAGCCATCAGCTCTGTCAACCCAACAGGCCCCAAGCTCTGATCTCTGAATCCATCCTCCCAAAAACTGGTCCAGCCAGAAGATCCACTCCTGGATGTATCATGGAAGTTACCATCACCCACCACCTTTTCTCCAGATATCAAGAGAGGACACTCAGGCCTGGGGGTGGTTTGGGCAGTGCTGTGAGTGCTTAGGCTCACCCTGGGTGGGTTAAAGAGCCAGAGGTATGACAGGTCGAGGTATGACAGGCCACCAGATGGGAATCTCACACAGACATAGTTCATCTCTCGTGCTCCAAAACATCCTTTGAAGGGCCGGTCATGGCAGCCACTCTGCTTGTCTCTGCTGCCGAGGTGGCACTGAGGGATGTTAAGAAGCCAACTCCTGAATTAAAAAGGCTATGGAAGATTAAACCCAGCATCTGGAGTTTGCCCTGGAAGCAGATGGCGAATCATCACGGTGCAGAGTGCCTTTCACCCATCTCTTCTTTGCAGGCAGCCACTCGGGCCCGGTGATGCCCCCCAGGAGCAACTCTGGACACGCACACAGGGTGGGCCAGGATGTGTCCTGCCAGGCACTTCCTCAGGGACAGCGTGGTGAGGCCATGCCACATCCTGCTGAGCAGGCAGAACGTGATGCCACCTCCCCAGGTGGGCTCCCTATGCCAGGGGTCCAGCAAGGGCGTTATTTTTCCCCACTGGTGCTGGGTTTTGCCATGTAGCCCCATGGCTGAGGCAGGCTTCCCAATCTGCCACAGCCGGGTGCCTGACCTGGGCAACACCCCACAGCCTATCACCAACGTGCCCTGGACTTCCGAGGAGGACAAGGAAGAGGACATGGTGGAGAGGACAAGGAAGTGCCCAGGGTTAGCACTGCCTCCGTGCACATCCTCGAACCTCACCCTGCAGCCCCGGCACAGCTGGAGCCACCACCGCGGGGACCGACCCGCGCCCGGGGCCGCCCCAGCTGGGAAATGTGGCCGTGTCCTGCCTCCGCGGGGTGGTGGTTACGGATTAAGGAGTCTTAAATGTCAGACGACCAGGCGCTCCCTGGAAATCCACTTATCTCCGCTGCCACTCGGAGCGGCCAGAGCCGGGCGGTTATGGAGATAACGCGATTTGAAGCGTCCACCCGAGCATTGCAGGGCTGCGGGTGCCCTGCGGACAACGCCAGGCACCTCCTCCCCTCCTCCACTCGCCCAGCTGCTGCCCAGAGAGCCGGCTGACGGCCACACTGCTCAGCCCGGGGGCTGCACCCACCTGCGTGGTCCCCACCTTCCCCAATTCCGGGGGATGAGGGAGGCTTGGCAGCCTCGGTGCTCATCCATCCCCCGCCCNCTCGCAGCCAAGCAGCATCTGACATTCACGCGCCGTGGCACGGCTCTGCCGCTCGCCCACTCCCCCCCGGCTTGGCATCGCCCCGGAGATGCGCCATCAATCCCAGCCCAGCAGAACCCCCCCTGTCCTCTGCAAATCCCCCCCAGACCTTCCTGGAGGGACTCCAGCTCTTTGGCCCAACTCCCCCTGTTCTGTCCACCAAGTGAGGTCCCCAGGCTGGTTCAGGGCTGTGAGGTTCAGGGGCAGAATGACCCCAGGGAATCGGGGGGTGAGGGCAGGTGCTGCCTGGCGGTGGATGCCAACAACAACGGGCATCCCGGCAGGACCCCCAAAGAGGTGGGGGGCTGAGGGTGGCTTTGTGGGGAGACCCATACATGGCCTGCCCAGGCCAAGATAAGATGTGTAAATCGCTCTGTCAACAGATGGGGCAATTACAGCATCAATTACTCAGGGTCTGATCGACAACCAGGCCATGGAGAGACCCATCGGCATGGGCAGAGCGAAGGGAAGTTAATTAAAAATAAGGGGGAAAGTTGTAGGCACAGTCTACGCTGTACTGGAACATCCAGGAACACTGGATGGCAAAGAGCCCCAAAGCTGTCAGTGCCACCTTCAGTGGTGCTCCAATCTGGGTGTGCCACTTCCAAGTGCCACCTCCAATTGTGCCTAAATCCATTAGTGCCACAACAAGTGCCACCTCCAGCAGTGCCCAAATCCATCAGTGCCGTCTTCAAGAACAGCTCCAGCCCGGAGAGGCCCCCTTGTGCTCCCAGCTCTCTCAAAACCTCATCCCTCCACATCCCACCAGGCAGCTCCATGGTAGGAGAGCCCAAACCGAGAGGCTGCTCCAGATCCCAGGAAAGCTGGCTCTGGGATGGGCTGGTGCACCTGTGTCACATTCACCTGGTCCACCTGTGTCACTGTCACCGCTTGAGAGCGCCGGGGCCAGCTCAGCGCGTTGGAGTTTGGCCGCTAATGGGTGGTGGGGACCTTATGGCGCTGAGTGATGAGATCCCAAGTGCCCAGACCCCTGCTCCTGAAGGCAGGCGCTTTGGAAGAACCACTTTTCCCAGCGGGAAGGCGACGGCCCCGTCGGAAAGCGGGCCCGCAGACGGCAGCTATTGACAGATGTCTGAGAGGACGGCGAATAATCCCATCTTCCTCTGGGAGGATTCGGGTCGCCCTCGCCCTCACCGGGGGTTTATCCATTGTCTGGATCTGCCGGCAGTTGTTATTTTTGGTCAGCACCACGTTTTGCTTGGCCTCGCTGGCGGGAGGGAAGCAGGAGGAAGAAGAGAAAAGGGAGGAAGGCTGCTTGGCCAGGGCTTGGCGGGGGAAAGACCAGCTCAGCTTTGGGAGGGGGCAGTGAGGCACCCCATAGACCCTCAGGGAGTCCGGATCGGTCTCCTGCCAGCCCCACAGCCGTGCTGAGCACAGCCAAAAATCACCACAGTGATGGGGATGGCACCATCCCATCCCCACTGGTGCCCAGGGGAGTTGCTTCCAGTAAGCCCAGTGGGCCAGAGAGGCTTGAGAGGTTTTTGGGTACAGGTTCTGGGGGGCAGGCAGCAGTCAGGGTTTTCTCTGTCACCAAAATCGAGTGCAGGGGAGCTCTGTGAGGGATGGGCAAACCCACATGTGTCTCAGGTCCATGCAGACAAGCCAAAACAAGCTGGGGAACTTCAGGAAGACAGATCCCCAACCTGCCCTGACCCGCCAGGCTGTGGACTCCCATCCTGCACACCTCACCCCCAGCACTGCAGCATCCCAAGAGCAGGTCATCTCTGCTGGCAGATCCTGTCCTCCCTGATGGCTTGGGCTCACCAACACTGCAGGCTGCAGCTCAGCCAGCTCCTGGAATCCACACCTGGATCACTGCAGAGGCACTGGAACAGGTCACCTAGAGAAGCTATGGCTGCCCCATCCCTGGAACTGGCCCAAGGCCAGGTTGGATGGGGTTTGGAGAAACCTGGGATAGTGCAAGGTGTTCCCTGCCCATGGCAGGGGGTTGGAATGAGATGAGCTTTAAGGTCCTTTCCAACCCAAAACATTCCATGATTCTGTGATTGTTTCCTTCTGAGCCAGATATGAGGGGAAGCAGAGCTGAGGTAAGAGCATCCAAGAGGATGTTCCTAGGGAGAAGACACAGAAATGTGTCAAGACTTTGCTTCTCCCCAGCAGCAATGCAGGGAGTATCCCCTCAAGGCAGGGCTCGCCATCCTTCTCCACGTGTTCCCACCACCTCCCAGTTTGCCTGCAGAGCAGGAAGGCAGGATAAAGCTGCCCCCCTGCTCCATGGGATCTCGCTCCTACAAGAGACGGAAGGCATGAGCACAAAACTGCCTCTCCCGAGCTTTCCCCACGCTCAGCACCGCTTGTCATTCAAGCAAACCCCATGGCCTTTAAGCTGCCAAGGTACCAGAGCTGCTCTGGAATCGGAGTTCGCTCAGCTCCTGCCCTGGAGCAAGGAATCTGAAACGCTGCCACTGGAAACGAAACAGAGCATCCGTCATTTTACTTGCCAGAAATATATCCAGCCCCCAAAAAAAGAAATACTGCCTGCAAAAGAGCCAGCAACAAAGCCCTCGATTCCACTGGTGAAGCAGAGCCCGGTGTCGGGCATTTCCACTGGAATCCTGATTCCCTGCCCAATTCAAAATCACCCGAAGTAAAACAAGCAGCAGGGTCGGGGTATGGCCAGAGGGGCCAGAAGAAGGGCACCAGGTCATAATCAGGATGGCTGGTGGGGACCAGAAGGTCTCGCCTAGGATGCTACAAAGAAAATCCATGGGTTTGGAAGGAAAAGAAGCAGGTGGCAGAGGCAGGGCTTGAGGGGATGAAAGGTCCAAAGGAGCACAGCGAAGCCCAGGCAGCCACGCCACGGGGATGTCCAGGGGAACCCACCCTGCCCACAGCATCCTGCCAGCAATCCTCCCAGGAAGGCAGGTCCTCACCCCCAGCCATTCCCAGTCGCATCCCCAGGCAAAGCAGCAGCGCGTTCCCAGCCCAGCCCAGCCCCCAGCCCAGGCACGCCAACCCAAATATCTGCGAGAGGCGCTCCCCTCCCTGGGAACGGCGACTCGCCGCAGAGTTCACATGCCCCAGCAATGCCTGATTAAACTCCCAAACTCCAAGGGAATACCCCTGAGGCTGTCTGAAGATAAGCTAGGAGCTAGGCTGCTCTCAGGAAATGCAGGAACTGGGAAAGAGCAATCCCTTTTTTTTTTTTTTTTTCCTTTTAGATCCAGAATAACACAGAGCAAACCCTGGTGCTCTCTAGCTCAGACACAAGCACTTGCCTGAGCCCACTGCTGTGCACCCCGAGAGCTTCCTGCTCCCCGAGACATCACAGGTGACCGACCCCTGCTGCAAGCCAGATCCTGCTGGAGGCACTGGGGATGGGACCAGAGAGCCCAGGACAACTCCAGGCAGCACAGGCTGGAAGGTGCTGAGCAAGAGAACAGTGCTGGAGCCCTGGCAGAGGGCAGGGTATTGCCCAGACACTTGCTGCCAACACCTCCAGGACTGGGATGCTCGCCAGGTGCTCCACCATTTTGGTTTGCCTTAGGGAACACCTCAGGAGCTGGTTTCACTGGTCCTCAGGTCTCCTGAAGCCCTCACTGTCTTTTTTCCCTCCTTGGGCTTTTCCAAGTTGGATGGTCATAGCTCTAGACCCGGATCTCCCAAGCCATCCACACACTCAAGGGCACGAGCAGTCAAGGAAAACCATGATAACACAGCACCCAAACAAACAGGCAAACTGGAGCATCCTGGGATCAAGGTGAAGATGATGCTCCTCCCTTCTGTACCTGCTGGATCCCAGGGAGCAGCCAGGGTCTCATCCTCCAGGAGAGAGGAGCCACAGGGAGGGTTTGCCCCATGTCCTGGGGACCAGGGAGCCCCAGGGGTGCCCCGTCCTGGCTGGTGGTGGGGACACTGCAGCAGTGGCATCAGCAGTGACCAAATGTCCTCAGACACGAGGTCTGCCTTCAACCAGGGCCAGGGCTGGGGAGACCTGCACCCAACACACAGCCTGCTCGGGGGTGAGCAAACGCCTGAGGCCAGAGGACACATGGACTGACCCAAGCCAAGCTCTCCTTCAGAGATACCTCTTGGATATCTTTCTTGGTTCTTAATGCTTCTTCAAGAACCAGCCTGAAATAAAAGGCATCTTCTTTCCCCCTACATGGCAGTAGAGGATGGAAAAACAGCAGTCCTGGGCAATCTGATGGCAAGAGGTATTAGGAAAACTGTTCCTGGAAAATTGTTCCTGGAAAACTGTTCCCAGAAAAGTGTTGGGCCCATGATAGGGTGGCAGGGCAGGGAGCTGTTGTACCAAGGCCCAGCTTCTGGCTTTGATCAGATACCAGTCTGGCTGCAGAAAACACTGGGACTTCTACAGAACACTCAGGTTGTCCCTGGGGATCCTGCACAGCCATGAGACCCCACTGTGGCCTTTCCATGCATGAAGGGGGTATGGAAGAACAGTGCACAGAGACTTTTCACCATGGCCTGTTGTAACAGGACAAGCCATGAGGGTTTTAAACTGACAGAGGGCAGGGATAGATAAAACATTAGGGGGAAATTCCCTGTGAGAGTGGCATGGATTGCCCAGAGCAGCTGTGACTGCCCCATCCCTGGAAGTGTCCAAGGCCAGGTTGGACAGGGCTTGGAGCACCCTGGGACAGTGGAAGGTGTCCCTGCCCATGGCAGGGGGTGGAATGACACAGTCTTTAATGTCTCTTCCAACCCAAAGCATTTTCTGATTCTATGGCAGTTTTTTAAAAGCACAAGTGAGGTGGGGGAAGCTGGCAGATCCTAAAGAAGTGACCCCAGGAGAGCTGGAAAGGAGAGCTGGAGTCCTGGGAAGGAGGAAGGAGCCACCATCACCACCAGCAGCCACAGCATGAAGTCAGGATGGGAGGACCCTCAGCTGAAAGAGCTGCAGGACTCACAGTAGGAAACAGAGAGGTTCACTCTATGACCTCGAGGAGAGCAGCCTTGGAAAAACCCATCTAGAAGCTGTCACAACACAGAGAAAGACAGGGAAGGGCCACAAGACAGAGCCTGGGGAAGGTGAAGCATGGAGGAAACACCACTTGGTGGGAGCTAGAAAGGGCCTATCACACTGGAGATGGGCTTTGAGGGGACTGATTGCAGGGTGTCAGCATCTGTCTGGCCTCACTGCTCCTTCCTGGCCCCACGCTCTGAGGGGGCTACATTAAAACTGGAGCTGGCTGTCGGTGCTCCTGCCTTCCCTCACTTCCCAGGCGGCAGGCTGGAGTGACAAGGAGCAAGTTGGATGTAGTTGGTGCCTGCCACGTGGTGGTCCAGCCCTTCTCCAGCAAGCCCAGGGTGGGTTCAGGACTCCCAGCCTGCTCCCAGAACCTGCCTGCCAGATTGGTGACCCCCTCACAAGAGAACTATCTCCCCTCACCCATGCAGAGGGTTTGATCCCAGTAGGGTTTTCATCCTTTCTGAAACCCAACACCCATATCCCCATCTCCATATGGGTCTTCCCACAGCACTGGTAAGTTCCTGGCATGGCAGGGAAGCTCCAGAGCACAGGGCTCCCAACCAAACGGGTTCCTACTGCCCGCTCTCAGCTTCCATGATTGACATCCTCCTCCCCCTGCTGCTTCCACAGCCTCCTCCACCCCATCCTCCTCCCTCTTCTCCATGCCAGAGGGTCCTGCACCTTGCCCTCAGTGGTATGATCCATGGAGGGTGAGCCCGAGCAAGGCTGGGGGATGAGCAGGGGCTGTGGGATGAGCTGGGCAGGGGGTGCCCACAGAATCCATCCTCCAGCAAGCTGGAGCACCAGCAGATATGGACTTGTTGGCGATGGATTCAACAAAAAGAAACACATCCTTGTGTCTGAAATGAGCCACTGGAGTTTTAGGGACTGTCCACGACATCTCCCTCAGTGTTCTGATGAAGGTGTTTTAATCCCACAAGCTTCACAAAGACCTGTCTGAGGCAGGAGAAGGGGGTTTCCTACTATCAAAGCTCCTGGCACTTTTGACATCAGGCACATCTAGGTTAAGGCTAGAATAATTCTCAAGCAATTCCTGACCAGGTTCCCCTTGACCATTGTGGCTTCTGCATCCCCTGGTCCTTCCCCAGATGGACCTACCTGCCCCCCCCCTGTAATTTCCTCCTGCACACTGTGATGCTGAACGACAGCACCCGGAGGGGGGAACATCCTCCTCTGAGGATTTTTCAGACAAAAAAATGTCCTTTTTCACCCTGGTGATGCATTTTAACAACGCAAAAAAGCCAAATGCTGGTGGCAGGGCTGCAGCCCTCACTATCCCGAGGGAAGCAGCCAGCAGCCACGCCGGGGATTCAGGACGGGTCTCTCCAGAGGATGGGCGTCCTCGTGTCCCCGCAGCAGCACCCCCGCCTCAGCTCAAGGGGTTTAAGCTGGAGCAGTGCAAGTCCCTGCTGCAGCCCCCCGAGGTGTAAGGCTCCCTGAGCTCTTAATGGGCTTAGGGAGCTGCTGGGACCGGCGCAGCTCCCCCCAGCCCGGGGGGCTCACAGGCATTCCCGGCTGGCAGCTCCTGCAGCACCGCCCGCTGTGCCAGGGGCCACCCCCAGCCCCATCCCGGCCACTGAGCGCTCAGCCTGCTCCCTGCCCGTCCCAAACCCCACACACCTCCCTCCTCCTCCTCCTCGCCTTAAGGACCCCCACAGCCCTACAGCAGATCCAATCTCCCCAGGCCACGCCACCAGCCTGGCACCCGCTCCTCCCTGCCTGCACCTGCAACCTGTGCCCCACACTTGCACCCCACTCCAGTCCCCTGTGCCCACCTTCCACTGCTCAGCCCATCATCATTGTGCACCCCCACATCTCGCCCTACACCTGCACCCCACATCTCGCCCCACACCATCACCCAGGGCCACGCTGAGCAGTAGGACCAGGGGGTGCCTGTCACTGAGGCAGGGCCAGCTGCAGATCCCCCCCAACTCTGGAAGAGTTCAGACCCTTTCAAATTCAGGCTGAGGGTGAGAGGAGCATGTGCTACTCAGCCTGGTACACCATGCCATGCCATCCCCGGGAAATCCTGTTTTTCCAGGCTTGGATCAAGCACAGTGGACTGGGAACAATGGCTGGCAGGAGCAGGGCCGTCCAGGGAAAATCCTACTGGAAAGCAGTGAAACCCCATTCTCAACCAGCACTAGTTTTGGGAGGGGGCAGCCCCTGGCTGGATGCACTCTGCCCTCCTCTTCGTCCTGATTTGGGGGTTTGGACTTTGGTGCCTTTGGGTTTTTCCAGAGGGGAAATATCTTTAAAAATCAAAAAACCCCCAAAACCTAAGAACGTCACTGAGCTCCTGTGAATTCCCTATCAGCCGCTGTACACGCACATGGCACAGAAATATCCTTAGCAAATTCCTGCTGAAAAATAATAAAAAAACCAGGAAAACCCAGCAAAGGCTGAGCTTGCCGGACACAGCGCGCCAGGAGGGGCTGACAGAGCTGTTACGCTCTATTGGGCCAATAATCCACAAACTAAGACAGATTTATTGTACATGGCAGATCCTAACAGCTCCAAAGAAACCATCACTGTCTCCTGGCGCTTAAAATTCACTTTCTTGGGGGGGTGGGGAAAAAAAGGGCCAAAATATGGCTTTACGAGATAAGATGCGTGGTTGGACCATCCTGTGACAGGCAGAAGCCTGTGCAAACATATACACGGCTGTTTTTTCCCTTGGTATATAAATATATAAAATATCTCCTCCTCCAAGGCGAGCACGACTGCATTACCCATCGGAGTGCTGTCCTTACCACCGGATTACCCGGCTTGGTTTCACCTCCCTTAGCAAGATGGATTTGCAGGGATGTGGTTTCTGCCTTGATATTACCGGTCAAAAACAGGGGGAGATTAAAAAAAATATATATCAAGTTAATTAAAGCTAAATTGAGCCCCTGCATCCATCTGGCTTGCTGGGATGGGTGAGTCTGGGTCCCCTCTCCTTGGAAGGTATAAGGATCTGAGAAGGGAGATGCTACAGAGGAGAGCAGGCTCTTGCCACTGGCGTGACAGTGACGGCAAGCCTGGGCTGGGGGGATAGTTGGATGTTGATGATGATGGTGATAATAAAAATAATTATATCAAAAAGGTCAGAGCTGGTGCTTTCCCTGTTTCTGGCAGACAGGACCCCCGGCCAGTGTGGAGCAGCAGGCCGGGAGCGGGATCAGCCCGATCCCATCGGTAATTGCGGCGTCTGCTCGAATCTCCGCGACGCTGGGAATCACGCTGGGCCCGGCTCAGAGCTTTCCCGGCGGCTGATCGTATCGGACGGGGATCAAAGAGGCTCAGCTTACGGGTTTAGCGCGCGGCTCGTCCCAGCCGGCGCTGCCGCCGAGGGGGGGCCGGGGGGGGGCTGCGCGCCCGGGATGCTCCGGGGAAGCTCGGAGGGTGCGTGGCAGCGAGCATCCCTCAGCGGGACATGCCTGGGGGGATGCCCGGTGCCACGGCCAGCCCGGAGCCGCCACCCCCCGCCCCCCCGGCATGGCGCCTGGACGGTGGGTGGTGTGTTTGCCCTGACAGCCCCCACCAAGCTCCAGCCACACCCCAAAACCATCAGCGTTATGGGGGGGTGAGCGTGGGAAGCTGGAGCAGGCATCCAGGAGAGAAGCTCCTGGAGACTCGGAGCGATGCCCGCGGGCAGGGACGGGTGTGGGGAGGTGGGGTTTGCAGGGATGCCCCAGCTGCAGACCTCGGCTGCACCCCAAAACCATCCCCGGGGTGCGAGCAGTGGGGTGCTGGACAGCGGATGCTTTCAGCTGCACCCGGAGCCGCGGAGCGATGCCCGCGGGCACGGCCGGGTGCAAGGAGGGGCTTTGCATGGATGCCCCGGCCCCAGCCCTCCGGCCGGCGGTGCAGCAGCAGGAAGGGATGTGCCGGGACTGGCCGGGTGGCTCCAGGGAGGGAGTTGAACGAGTAATTAGAGCAGGAGGCTGTGAGTCAGCAAACGATGCGTAACCTCGGCGAGGCTGGCGATGAGGCAAAAGATGGCAGTTCCGACCGAGAGCGCCGGCTGAAAGGGCGCATTTTGATATGCAAAAAAAGCAGCAACTCCTGACAATCCCAGGGCTGCGACCCGCTCGGCAACCCGTGCTGCTCCGGAGCCGCCGTCTGCCGCCGAGCTCTCGACGCCTTCCTCCCAAAACCATTGTGAACAGAGACATGGGTGGGCGCAGACCAAACCCCACGGAGCGAGGCAGTGGGGATCGCTCCCAGAAAAAAAAAAAAAAAAAACAAAAACAGCGATCAGGGGAAAACACCGGGCAGCCTCTGCTCCAGCACCCCATGCTGCCTGGAAAGTGGGATACACCCAGACTCGGCAGCCGACCTTGCTCCGGGTGCCCCGGGGAGAAGCCGCGGTGGTGGCGATCCCCCTGGCACAGCCCCCGCAGTCCAGGATGGATATTAAGGTTTGGCTTGGAAGCAAAGCCCAGCTCCAGCCACAGGCTCGTCCCCGCTTTTGGGGGGGCTGCAGGCAGGTAGGGCCCCGCCGCACAGCCGCCCTCGGCGAGGAGAGTTTAATTAACCCCGGAAAGCGATCGTTAAACGGCCGGCCCGGGTAATCGATGCGGAAGGGGCAGCTTTGCTGCCGAGGGACCATCTGCTCCGGGGAGCGATGGCGGCTCCGCGTC
>VZTR01024330.1:0-15291 GCA_013400775.1 Chaetops frenatus
CGGAGGTGATTCAAGCTAAACAGTTGTTAGGATTTCCTGTGAGACTATAGTATTGTTTGAAGGCCATAAAAATACATGAATCTGCAAGAAATTATTTTTTCATCTCTTTAGAAATGGTCAAGTTGCTATTTAAAGCTGCTGTGTTTGTTGGAACAAAGTTACCTCTCGACTTGTGTGTTGTTTCAAAAAACCACAAGCCCCCAAGATATAACTGTTACTGAAAAAGACGCTATTGATTCCTCAAGGACTTTCTTGTGACTGTGATCCATGTGTAGGTGAGAGCCATAATGGGTTTCTTGTAAAAGCTTCCTCAAATTTTCAGCAGCAAACATTTCTGATGAACTTCTTTGCATTCTCAGTTGTAATGAAGGGACATGGTGGAGGAACTCTACTAGCAGTAATTTTATGTTTGACAATGTTTCCTACATCCAACTTCACTTTTGGATTTACAGCTCTTCATCCAACTCTGCTGCTTAGTGGGACTCATAAACCCTGCTTGAAAGAGCAATGAATCCTCCTAGGTATCGAGGACTGTCCCCTTTACATTCCCACCAAGCAGGCAGATTTTTAATTCCTCTCTGATACACTGGAGCTGTTTGTTCAAACAAGACAGGAGATGCAGGAGTGAGTCCGTAACAACCAAGTCGTTTCTGGGGCTGTGCTTTTATGTTCGTATCCCTGTAGTCCCTGTTCTTCCTCCTGGGGCAGTGTGTTGGGAAAGCTTACAAATCACAGCAGCTTTGTGAACTTGTTTCTTATGCTTCTTCCCGGCTTCTGACAGAGGTAGAAACCTGTTCATGTCCATGCTTTGGCCTTGGTTCAAGACTCTGTGAAGAGTTCATGGCCTCAGCTTGCATCAGAAGGGTACCTGTCACCCTGCAGCCACTTCATGTCTCTGTGGCAGCAATCTTTTCCCCCTACCCTGTCTCTTGGCATTTTTATCAAAAAGCACCTGAAAAGGAATAGCAAGTTTGTGGAAGTTGCATTAAATGGGCAGCATATCCTCTGTGGAGCTTTCCTCTCTCCATGCTTTTTCTTCAGCTTCTTCACCTATCAGACCTCAAGACAGGATTTATATTTATTGGCACGTCAATTAATAAAGTTACAGTAGGTCTTGATTTATTTAATTGTGTTTGTGTTCTTCAGGCATCTTTGTCTTACTCTTGTTTTCCTCTTCTGATAACAACAGGAGGGAGTTCTGTGTGGGCCACTTGTTCTAACTCTAAATACTTTTCAAATTTCCTTTCCCTTATAGTTTCCCACAGGCACTATTTCTTCGTTTCTCTGAAATACTTCCCCTAGGATTTTTCTCTTTTTTTTCCCCTAGCATTTCAAAGTTTGGACAGGGATTCTTTGCTTCCTGGAGTTTTCATAATTACATCCTCTGTGCCCAGCCATGGCCTGTTAATGGAGTCATGCGTGCTGGGTTTCTTACAGGAACTTTCTGTTTGCTGCTCCCGAGAGAGCAGAAAGTCTTCTCACAACTGGTACTGGAGTAAGAACAACAAATGCTTTGGGCTTGTCCTGAGCAGCGGAACTGGCTGGGAGGGGCTGCTAAATCTTGATTTCTCCATCCTGGAGAAACAGACAGTCTAGGTTTGCTCTTCATTTTGATGAGACAAGATGAGAACAGTCATTCTGGGGAGTGGGATGTATTGTGCATAACATTTAAATCATATTTCTTCTATAAACATCACAATTATTTGTCAAGCTGATACCTTCTCCCTTTTGAACAGTAAGGCATTGTTGGTAGCTTTGTCCTCAGTGCAGTTTCTTCAGGTGCTTGAAAACCAAGTTTATATAAAGGTCAATGTACTAGATTGTTGCAGAGATATTTATAGCTTTTCAAGGATTTTCAGTTTTTGTGGGTGATATTCAGCTAACTAGGATAGATTTATAATTGAGGTGATTAATCTCTTTTTCTCAATGAGAAATGAGTCAAGATGAGATGTGATCAGCCATCCCTGCAGCTTTCTCTCTGGTCTGAATATAAAGCCATACCATGAAGAAATGACATTAGTTGTAAGGTTCTTGTTTTATTCTTCTTCCCCCTGTTGCCTATCATGTTTTCCCCTTTGTCCTCTTGGCCAGGTCCTCCAGCCTGCTGCAAGTTGCTGTAGGTCTCTTTTTCCAGTTCTCTTTCAGTTAAGTAAATCTGATGCATGGGAATGGTGCTCCTAGAAATATTTACCCTAGTAGACACTGCTTTCCCTGGGCCTTGTAGACAAAAGAGCAAATCCTTCAGCTTCTATGGTTGTCGGTGGATAAATGCAAACACACACTCTTTGCATTCCTGGTCCAGGAGCACGCTGAAATCCTGCTGCAGTTGTTGTGAAGTCACTCACCTTTACATGAACTGAGCCGCATTTCAGCCGTGCTGTGGGTGGTTATTTTAGTCTCAGTTTCGTACCTGGAATGATTACACCAGCAACAGTGTGAAACATCTTAATGCAAACAGCAGCAATGGGGGACAGTAGGCTGGAATCTTCCATACCCACCTCTGCTGCAGCCGTGCTGCACATCGGGGCTTCCCACAGCTGGGAGTACTTAACTCACAGCCTCTAAGTAAGTAGCTTCTATTTAATTTTGAGCACCAGAATATCTCTGCTAAAATAGAAACTGAATTTCCTGAAGATGACAGAGCTAGGATTAGAGACAGACGCATTTGCTAGGAGGTTTAAGTGTTAAAAAAATTGAGATGAGTCTCATGTTCTGGGTCTGACTTTTTTAAGTCTGTCCTTATCTAATGCTCTTTCTTCAGTGAGTATTTTATTCCATTAGCCTTGGGGAAGAGAACTTCCAGAGACTGATGGGAATGTGTTTTAGTTTTCATTCAGTTAAATATTCTACAAATGTTACATATGTAAAACCATCATGGCTGAGAGTGCACTATAGTATATTTATGTAACTTGCAAAAATACTTAAGGGTCCTCAGTCTTTTAGTAACACCTGAATAATGCCTTTGTATGAAGAAGTCAGGAGGTTATGAGTGGCTGTGGTGAGGAGTTGTCTAAGGATCAGTCAGATCTGATTTGGTCAGAATGAAATGGTGAATGAGAAGTCAGAAAGATATACCCTTTGTGTGAATTGGATGCCATCTGAGAAAGAACAGATGTTCCAGTATATAGCTTGTGAGGTCCTTTGAAGTGACTGTATTTTAGCAATTTTTCTATGTACAGATGCACTCAGACATTCAAACCAAAGAAGTTCCATAAAGTGGAAGTGCATAAAATGTATTGAATGCACTATGAGCAGTATTTAATGATTTCACAGACAATCTCACTCTCCCTGCATGCAGCTCAGGCTGCATTTAATGTGGCATGTCCTACATGAGGCATTCAGCTCCCTGTGACTTTTCCATTTAGTTCACTGATATATGCACTGGTTTTCTTGAAGTGCTTAGGAAAAGGAAGTTTTGCAGCAACTAATCTCTTTCAGAAAAATAATGATAGTGTAGCACTTTACAAAACAAATACGAAAAGTAAATGTTTGGCAGGGTTAGTGAGAAGAGTTAAGGTTGGGTAGATAATCAAAATTGAACAATCCTGTCTTTCACTTGTTTGCATACTTATATTACTAATTGCTGCCTCCGTTTTTATTTTAAAAGTTGCAAGTTGATATGCTGCTTTAAAAGGCATGAACTTACCTTACCAAGTGAATGAGCAATGATACACTTTCAAGAATACTTGTTAAAGAGTCATTTCCTAGAACCACAAACTGAGGAAGCAATTTGAAATGAGTAACTAGTCGATTTAATAAGTCAGCTAATGTACTCCTGAAAGGAATGGAAATAATTTAATATCGGACTAAAATATTTGATAAAGAACCTATTGTACCTTCATCTCTCAGGCTTGAATCAAGTATTTAAAATCTGTGGAAGCATTTCCTGTGACTTTAGTGTGGGTTAATCAGATTTTTGCAGATACGTTAAACAATTAGATTGGTTGATCCTTTACAGCATGGTTCTTACAGGAGATTATGTAGATAGATGGTAATTTTGACCTTTATTAACACTGACTTCTGTGGTTGTCAGTGGAGATTTGTGAATAGTCATGAGGCGCTGATGTAAAATTGTCAGTTTGCTATTACTACCGAATGTCTCCTTAGTACTAGAATGCAGTTAGCAGAGCTAAGTAATAAAAGCTGTTTGTTAAGCTAAAGTCCAAAACTTTGATTTTAATATGTTTGCCAAGGTCTTTCACAAGAAAACCATTTCCCTTCAGGCAGACTTCCAAGTGTTTTTTTCGTCTGTTTTTAAGTGGCATTTGTAGGTCAGACAGAAGTACTGCCAAGCTATCTTAGCCTGTTGCAATTAAAATCACCTCCTTCACACAGTAGTAACAGAATGTTATGCCTTTAAAGTATTTTCTAGGTATTAAAAATGAGTATAACAACAGGAATAGATGCACTAGGAGTAATGAGTCATAAAATTAATGCAGAAACCCCCCAATGGATATGTAGTTGCTTTTCAGTACTTCTTTTTCAGTGATTTTTGTGGTTTGCTTTCCCAGGGAGGAATTTAGCACATGTTAAATAAGCAGGCCTGAAAATTCACTTTCATTGGAAAGTCATTAATGATGGATTATAGTAGAAACTGATGCAGCTATAGAGTTTAATTTGTTTCTTTAGTACTTTTTTTTCCTAAAGGAACAACAAGAAATAGAAAAATACATTATTTTAAAGTATAATGTATAATACAGTAGCCAAGACACAATGATTTATTTGGTTCACTAGCTTTGTGGAGTTTTTTCCTTTTGCTGCTATTGTTTGGTTTTTTTAACAATAATGGAATTCATGGTGCAAAGATTTTTGTAATTAAAGTTGGGGTATTTTTCATTAGGGGCTTGAGAATCAATATGCAGAGCAGTACCTGAAATGCTTTTTTGCCTGTTGCTGCCCATTAGTTGCTCCCCTAGAAGCATGCCAGGTTGCTGTGCTGATGCTGCCACAGGTGCAGTCCTGCACGTTCTCAGCCTAGGAAGGCATCTCAGGCCTGTCTCAAGGTCTGCCTGAGCCTCTCCTGGTGTTACAGCTGTGGCTTTTCACAGGTGAGAACCCAGATGGCTCCTGCAACCACCAATCCCCCTTATTCTTTCACAGGTTCATGGTATCCCAGAGGGTCAATCCTGCTGGCAGTGCAACATTCACATCACATGCTTTATGAAAGAAAATGGATGTATAGGAGTTTCTAAACATAAAGTGTCACAAGATGCCCTAGCTTACAGAGACCTAAGCAAAATAATGAATGTCTACCATATTTCCCTGCTTCAGTTTCTCCTTGGATTTATGGGGAAAGAGAATGTGAGAAGTCTATGATGTCCTTTCTGGTACTTCTGTTCTCTTCTGATCGTAGAGTCACTTTCTTTTTGTTAGTGAATTTCTATCTGCCTCAGCTAGCTCAGCAGTGAGACATTTTCCCCCCTAGGAAAGCATGCTTCTCTTTCCTGCTAAAACCTCCTGTTTGTGTGAGACCTGTCCCTGTCTCCCGTACCTTCTTATTTTTAAGAGCTTTTCCCCACACTTAGTTTCTTTGTTATGTTCCTTCTTCAGACCTGTGTTTCTTCTCAGAAGCTGGAAAAAAAATCTGTTTGAGAAGTTGAGTAAGAAATAGCATCTGACAGTGATTATGGACCAGTCTGAGAAGTCCATGGACAGTGGTCTGAAGCATGCACAAAAAGAAAAGGAGTGAATAGGAATGTGCTGCCAGAGAAAGAGGCTGGAAGGATACACAAGGAGTTATACTCTTTAGACAGTTACAAACCTGAGGAAGGCGTGTTGAAGTAGTCAGTGTGATACTTGGGATTCCAAAGGCTCTTGCCTCTGTGTCTTTAATTAGGAGACTGAGCCCTTGGGTATGAAGATAAGATGATAAAATAGGATTGAGTGGGAAAGATATAGTGTGAGAAAGAGGAGAAAAGAAAATGCAGGGGTAGTGTAGAAAAGGCATCACAGAAGGAAAAAGAAGAAAAAACAGGTGGATGTAAAGGAAAGAGGAAACAGACGCTAAGGACAAATGGAAAGAAAGATAGACTGTAATCTATTGTACAACATAAAAGAAAGGAAAAGTGGAACAAAGCCAGAGGGGATAAGAAAAAGCAAGAGATCACATTGTGTTATACAAAATTGCATTAGAAAGTCTTTGGGCTTTCCTCAGTCAGGACTAGATGAGGTGAGGAGTTTTTCACTGTGCAAACTCTTCTTTTGTGACACTAAAGAAGTAGAATGAGGAAGAGCACCTCAAAGGAGGGATGGATTAAATTACAATTTGAGTGGCATAAAAAAGACAAAATTCTAGAGGAAGCCTTACAGTTTATGAGTAAAACTCACACAATTCTTGTGTTTATACTTGTGCATTTGAGTGGAGATTCAGTGAAGCTATCCACAGTTTAAGATTATTTGTGTGGGAAGCTGTACTGAGCAATCCTGAAGACAATGCTCACAGCCTGATCAGGAGCTCAGTGTAGTCAGCAGAGCTGTCCCACTGTACATTGGCTTGTTTCCAGAGTCTCTGACCACTCAGCCCAAAAGGCAAATGCCGAACTTTGGTCATTACAAATTGGCAAGTATTTCTGAAGCAAAGGAAGTAGTCACGAGCATGTTTTGCCCACTGACCTGCCCTCTGACTAAATTCTTGGAGTAGGAGGAGAACTCTCTGTAAGAGCAGTGAGACAGAATATTTCTGCTATTAGTGTCCCTGGTTAAGGGGTAAAGGAAATAACTCAGAACTTGTTCAAGCATTGTTACCCAGCAAACCACACATGAGTATCACTCAGGGAGTGTTTAGATGGCATTCCTATCCTAGGTACTCAACAGTGCAACCTATTTCTGTCCCTTAATAATACCAGCCAGAAAGGCTGGCTGAGAGTCTAGATACTATTTTCCAGTTTTAATTTGCTTCCTTTCCATTCAGTAGAGTTGGGTTGATTCTTTACAATGTGTTTAACCCTAATGGATACCAGATAAGCAACAATTGTAAGCAAGTTTAGGTCTCTGTAACTAATCAACAGTTGCTAAAATGCTGACATTCTTTTACCATATCTGGTATGCTGTGAGTTTCTACCATCATTTGATCAGTAAGTTACTCTTCATGGTCTTTTCTGAAAGAAAACGGTATCTGTGTTTTCACATACGAGCTCTCCACCCACTTGTGCCATATGTTCCATTTAAAGTTCCAGGACAGGAAGTATAGTAGAGATACCCCTCACTTTCACATCTAATTGCAATTAAATGCTTTACATTGAGTCAGACTTTCAGTTTTCCAGTTCCAACATTCCACGGATGAGACTTTGTGTTAAAGAAATGGAAGTTAAAGAAAGCTTTGCCTCTGTGTTCAAGTGTTGATTCTGTAATTTCCTTTTATTACTATCCAAGGCAAAACCAGTCAAAATGCATTTTGTCTTTTGTGGATTTTGATCCACATGGAAAGATTTTATAGACACAGTTCAATATTTTAAGATAATCTAGAGGTCTGTGTTACTCTGAGCTTCTTTTGGCAAAGGTGCTAAGTTCTATGAGCAGAAGCCAGGTTGTGAGTGGAGGCAGAGAAGGATTTGCATATGATTTCTTGGCTGCGGCAAGCTGCAATAACTCTGATAAGGTATTGCATTTTATACTAATTGCGGATTCCAGCATGGTGCACTCATTATTTAAAAACTGTGTTGGTTTTCTTGTTTTGGGATTTTTTTACAAGTTGGAATAAATAATCAGAAAACTGATGAGCAGCAATGCTGAGGTCTACCAGGATTGTAGTAGGTGCTGCTGGCAGGGTCACTAGTCAGTTCCCATAAGCAAGCCTCATCTTTTTAGGAGTCTTGATGTCAGTGCAAGGCATCATGTCATGTGCAGCCCAAATATCCTGTAGACTGTAACAGACTGTATATGTCTATATATCTGACATGTATGACTATTTGTCTGTTGTGCATGTTCTTTGCCTTTTATTCTTTTAATCTACACAATATAAAGACCTGAGGATGATAGGCCAGAGCTTATGATGCTACTGAAATTGCCGGCAGTTGAAAGGGAGTAACTCAGAGTAGCATTTGTCCCAGATCCATTGTCTTCAATCTTCATATAGTTAGAAAAGGAGGTGGCACTTTTATTCACAGTTTTACATGCAAGAGACACTTCAAATAGGCAAACAGATATTAGGTGCATTTACCCAGATTTTTTTTTAGTCCGTAATAATTTAGTTTTGAAAAGGCCAAGCCTAAAGTAGTATTTGTCATCACACAGCTTCATTAAACATAGCCAATATCTAACAATTATGAACCTAGCCTTTGCCACTTGGGATATGTGGCAAAATAAAATCCCTGGTTTTATTTTAGTACTGTTGAGAATGCTTTTATCTACAATTAAAAATGCATTTCTAGTATGATTTTTAAAAATGGCCTTCCTTTTTTTTTTTTTTGCCTGCAAATTCACTTCAGGAAATAATTGTGTTTGCCATTTATGGTAGTTAAAAGATTAATTACCTGATCTACAAATGAGAAAAAATAGCATAATAATAAAATTATCTACGAACTAGAAAATGAACCTCTGAAATAATCCTCACAGGTATTCCTGGAAGCAGAATTCCAATCAAAGAATTAATTAAGGCATAGTCTTTCAGTAACAGCAAAAAGCCCCAAACCACTAAACTAGTTTTCTTGGAAAACAGTTATTGTCACAGTTTTTGTTAAGTGAATGATGATACAAATATTTGACTAATATAGAAAAGCCTGATGACATAAAATGATGATTAACAGTATCGACTAAAAACTATACTTGTTTAGANAATTGTGTTTGCCATTTATGGTACTTAAAAGATGAACTACCTGATCTACAAATGAGAAAAAATAACATAATAATAAAATTATCTACGAACTAGAAAATGAACCTCTGAAATAATCCTCACAGGTATTCCTGGAAGCAGAATTCCAATCAAAGAATTAATTAAGGCATAGTCTTTCAGTAACAGCAAAAAGCCCCCAAACCACTGAACTAGTTTTCTTGGAAAACAGTTGTTGTCACAACTGTTTTCCAAGAAAACTAGTTCAGTNTGAAATCCTCAAAAATGTGTACTTGAATTGAGAAATAGTATCCATGAGGAGCTGAATCTGAGGTCACAGACTCATTTAATGGAAGGCAGTCAACCAGTGTTTAAGGCCCAGCAATACTCAGTCACTCATCACTGGGTCTGTACATGAATGCAGAATTCCAGGGCAAAGAGCATTTTATTTGTCATTTGGAAAAGGAACTTCAAGTTCTCTTATCTAAAAAGACCATATATAAAATTCATCCAGTCATAGTCATACTGGGCAAAGATATCCTACCAAATCATCCCTGTTCTTCTACTTCACTGTAATTTCTCCATTGTCATACCTGAGTTCATAAGTAGGTGCAGCATAATACTGAGGTTAGAAGGAAAGGTCAATAGGGTGAAGTGACTCACTCAGCGAGAAGACTGCTTACAGACATCTTAAGTGTTCCAAGTATGTGTATACCAACTATCAAAATTACTTCAGAAGGATTATGAAGAGGTTGCCATTTTTAAGGAGGTGAGTGGACAGGAAAATGTTAAATAAACAAAGTTCGAAATTAAGGAGAAAAGAAAATTTATGTTGAACATGAAGCATTGTGAAATTGGAAGCATTGATGAAAGAGGACTAAAAAGGTGCTGAGGAATAATCTGTTAAGGACTTGAAAGTACTAATAAAAAACATTTTAATACATGCTGGAAACAGGAGGTCATTGAAGAGTGTATAGAGACAATGTATCTTGAACAATTAAAAAAGAGCTTAAGTAAGGCAAGGCCGCAGGAGTAGAAATTTACAAATTCTAGGCATCTTAATAAAGAGTTTCACACCAGTACCTTTCATTGCAGGGAAGGACTTGGGGGAGGTGTCTAGTGTCAGAATGAAGGTGAAGGAGTTTGCAAGCAGATCAATAAATCAGTAGTGACAAATTATGAGGAACAAACACTGTTCTCCAAAGAAGTCAGATTAAACTGAAATGCAAGATTTCGGAACTTCCTACAGTAAAGCCGTAGCTGTAGGGCATAGGGCAGATGGCTTAGCCTCAGAGAAGGTGCTGGCAGCCACTGGGACAGCAAGAGAGCTCCTGGACCTGCATGCCAGTAGGCCTGATCACCACTCCAAGCAAATAGGTGTAAGCTACACAAGAAAAATAATTGTAGAGACTTGGATAAGTATCATTTTTATAGGTAAATAAGTAAAAAAAAAAAAAAAAAATAGGAAAGGGAGTAAGCTTTTCTTAGAAAGGAACTGTGTGTCACAAACCTGTTGGAATTCTCTGAAATAAAACTAGAAAGTGTATGGGTTGGGATGGTTCAATCAATGTGATGTGTTTTGTTTTCCAAAATAATTAATTTCAGTGTTATTCATGGGGTGCCTTAAAGGAATTAAGTGGTCAGGGAATGAGAGAGAAGGTCCTGTCTCCTGGGCTATTTTGACAGTGGAGGGGAGATACCTTTGTATTTCCACCTTAAAATTAATGATATTTAAACTAATTGCAAAGTTATGCATTGGTGATGATAAAAAAATGTGTTAATACTAAGATAGATGGTGAGCAGATGAAAAAAGAGCTCCTGGTACTGAAAGGCCCGGCGATGCAATGGCAGGCAGTGCTTTGTGTTGTGTTCCAGGGGGTGAGAAGCAGCTCTGCCTTTGCAAAGGGGAGCCCTAAGGCAACTATTGCCAAACAGGAAAGAGAACTTGGAGTCATGCTTAATAGTTCTTGCAAAATGTCAGTTTTGTGACTGCAGTGGTCAGAACAAAGAATAAAATATTAATAATTGTTACAAAAGTAACAAAATGTCAGATATCTGGCATGGATAACTCAGTGGCCCACTTGGATTTTTAATGGATTTGAACACTACGTATAATAATGATTTCTGAAGAAGTGCAGATGGATGTTAGATTGTTCAAAGGTACAGAATTATTTCCCCACCAGGGGAGATAAGCAGACCACGTCTTCTCAAGTGAAAATAGGAGAGAGACTAAGAAGAAATAGGACCTAGACCTGTATGTATAATTAATTCTGTATAGAACATGAATGGAAAATAATTTTTTGTTCTCTGAAATAGAACAGCTAGAAGACCAACAGAACTTATTTAGGTAAAACAAGCAAAAAGAAGGGTTTTTTTCACACAGCACAGTTAAATCGTTGAGCTCATTATCGTAGAAGTTTTTCATGTCAGGTGTGTAAGTTGGTTTACAAAACTATTACACAAACTTAAAGAAAAAAGTAAGATACAGAAAAAGGATTTTTACAGGCCTTGTACAGAAAGTGTTTTTAAACTCAGTAGACTTAATGCCATCTCCCACTTTAAAAATGCAGGAAATGTCATTCCATATTTGCCACGTGTTTTTTCCTCAGCAACCGTTATTAGCTGCTGTCTGAGTTGGCACCACTCTAGAAATAGCTTTGTATTCTGACTCACTGCTCTTAAGGTCTTAATTTTTAGTTCAGTATCCTTCTGTATTATAGTTAATTTTTAAATAATAAGAAATTTCAGCTGAAATAGTAATTCTAACATATCCTACAATAAAGAATATGTGTTTTGATGGCTATGAAGTATCTGAGACCCCTATATTGGAGTTGTATCTCCTGACTTTGATATCTTTTTACATGACACAAATCAAGATTATGCAGAGAAACCGTAGTTGTTTCTATGGGCTTTTTGTCTATTCTTTACCTGCTTTAGATATGCCAGTATATGGTAGTGTGCTGCTGGAGAAGTTTTCTGAGCACTGAATGGAAATACTAGTATTTTTAATGAACATGAGTATAGGATGATTTGTCCTATAACAGCACATTCTCAATTCCATAGCATTGTATCTATATCTCTTTTTCCATTATACTACATATATATACACCCACCTATGTGTGAGAGAGAGCAACCCTTAGCACACTGCAAACAAGTTCTGTAGGTGAAAAACTTTTCGTATTAATATTCAAACATTTCCAAATATTGAGTGTTAGATAAACATAATAAAGTGTACTCATTACATAGGAAAACTTGTGGACTTGCTGAATTTCAGTTAATATTTCGATACAAATTATACTGGGATTCACTGAACTTCATCCCAGTAGCATGAGGTGAGATGCAATAAATACAGGCATAGCAAGAAAATACCTACTGCACTGCTATCCTTTATGGTTGGACTCAATGATCTTAAAGGTTTTTTCCAACCTAAATGATTCTGTGACTTCAGTATAGTAAGAGTATAGAAAGTCTTAAGCACAACGAAGAACAGCACTGAAGTCTGTCAGTCCTGCTGCCTACAGGGTGGGGTCCTTCCTCCTGCATCAACTTCTGCATCATAAACATGAAACCTTTGAACAGTGATTTGTGAAACTGAGCACATCCCAAGGTAGATTTCTGTAATATTTTACAGAGGTTCCAGATAAAGTTGGGGGAGCAGTTGCACATTTTTAAAAATATGTTTATAGTTAGGTTAATTCAGGACTTAAAAACATTGCCAAACACTGCAGTGCCTGCCTCTGTCATGTTCATGTAGCTTGGTGGTGGTTGAATTTCCCCATTTTTTTACCTCTTTGGAGAATAGAAGATGTTGAGTGGACATAAAAATCTATCAAGTGCCCAAATCTGCCCAGAGTTCTGTACAGAGACAATATGATGACAGTGATTCCACTTCGCCACAAAATTCTACTCCAATTCCAATTTAGGTCCAGTTACTGCAGCTGTCAGAAGGGAAACCAGATCCTTCAGGCTCCTGTCTCCTTGGCTGAAGGGGACAGTTTAACAGCAGGAAGACTGTGTTACCATTTGACAGATCCTGGGTTTCCCAAAACAACTGGAGTGTTGTGAGGAGCAATTTAGAGCAGCTCAGGGCAAAGGTGGGTTGCTGCAAAACTAATTTAGCTTTACTTAAAAAGAAAAGGAACCGTAAACAAAAATAAATAGTGAGAATATGTACTCTTCATGCTTAATGAGAGTCTTGGGAACTCTGGTAACTCACTGAAACAGCCACAGAGTGTTGGTTTTTTTTCTGGTTAGTCTCTATAGACCTGTAAAGAGATCAAGATAAAACCTGCATACCTGTCCCCAGTTTTGCCTTATCTGCCCTGCCTTCTGCAGACTGAACTTTGGGGAAGCCAGGGGCCCCAAGGAAAAGTTGCAGTTGAGCTGATATTTTACAGGGATGGGCAGAGACTTGGTGTGTGGCAATTTCAGTGCAGCCGTTTCCAGAATGTGCTATGTTCTGTATTTTTCACAGGAAAAGGTTGTGGTCAAGAAGCCAGAGGAGCAAAGAAACAAAAGGCATCAGTCAGCACCAGTTTTCAAGTCATTGCTATATAGTTTACCCCATCTTTGGGGCAAAGTTATGTGACTGATAAAGGGAAGTTGAGACAGCAACAGGCTTCTTTCTCCAGCAGTGTGCTGAAAGGACATACTGGATCTTTAGGATGCCCGAGTTCACACTGTCATCAGAAAAGCATCATAGCTCCGTTGAGTTGTAAAGGGCAAAGTCAGGGTGACCTTGCATCTGTTGCATGACCTCAGACCAAGAGGAATTATTACTACCCCGAACAGCTGGAGGTGTAGCATGAATTTCAGGTGATGAATCCAACAGAGCTGAGCTCCTTGGCCAGGAGGGAAGATGATTTTGGGTAGAATGCATTTAGGGAATCTCACAAATCAGTAGTGGCACAGAGAAAGGGAAATGTTTATTCATTCTTGTGGTAGCAGAACTGTGAGTCATTTAATGAAAGTAGTACCTATTAGGGCTGAAAAAACCAAAATAAGATGCTTTATCATATAAGGCATATTGAAATACCTTGTGTTGTAGAAACTGGCAGTTTTTATGCAAATACGAAGATTAATTGGATAGGTTCAAAGAATGTGATTTTTTATTTTGGGCTATTCAATACCACATCTTAGGTTCAGGAAGTTCCAGAGTCTTAAATAGTTGAAAACTGAGGTACTGTTACGGGAAATACCACTATGTGCTTGTTTTACTCATATGCTCTTCCCTAAGTTGCCCTCCTTTCAGAAGGGATACTGGCCTTGATAGCGTAACAGAAATGCCCATTCACACCTTTTTAGGAAAGAGGTAGTGGAGTAAAAATAGTATTTGAGATCTGAATAATGATGCAGACATTTTACCAATAACAGGATGCTAGTAACCAACTAAACAAGGCATTACTGTAACTGAGAGGATCAAGCCTACCATATTACCAGTCACTCATTTTCATTATGAGAGACCTTTGCAGCCCTGCTCCAGCTGTTTGGAAACTCTGTGAGGCCCCTGAGCTCCAGGTGCTTAGTACAGTCAGTTGTCAGTGAAGGAAGTCCACCTGAGAGCACAGTGATTTCAAACAGACAGGATTACATTATTCATCCCCCTTCCCTACAGATGAAAGTGCTTATTTAGGTCACATGGAAAATCAGTTTCTCCCTTAACAGATGCCACAAAATTAGTACATGATAAACTGCATACCGAATTTTGTTAAATGTTACTTTGGAGTTGTAATTTTGCTAGGTGGTCAGTTGACATTTTTTGACACCATTTCAGAAGGGGAAGTTGGTAATTAACCATATTGCATCATTCGTTTATAATAAAAATGTGCATTCATTTGCTATGCAAATATTTATTTGAGTAAGATGCTGCAGCAGAATATGCCAGTGTTAGGTGCAGGAGATAATATTTGTGATAGGAGGTTACTTGTTACAATTCAACCCCAGCCTATGACATCTGGATTTTTGTCATTTGGAGCCTTTCTTGAGCTGGGAGGTTTGTGCCAAGCTGAGAGTAGAGGATGCCAAAGAGCATCTCTGCTTGTAATATGTGTTAAGAACTTGTGCAGTTGACGTGAAGCAGATAAACATACTGTCTGTTAGCTAAAATGCCCTCAGTGTTTTTCAAGCTAGAAATAAAAAAAGAAGGGATTTAAAAGAAAGCTGAAACTAACTTCAGCAGAAATTAGGCTCTCTTTATCTTTATGTGGTGTAGATGAAAAATTTAGTAAGGTCTGAATTACAACTAAAAGACAAAAGGGAATTGAGTACAATAAAATCACATATTTTACTTGAAAGGGCTCTATGTTTTTTGTAATTTNTCTGTGTTTTTGTAATTTCCATTTAGCTGGGCCAGCAGACTGTAGAGCAAATAGAGACACTGAAGTAATCTAAAATGTAAATGAATAGTGATAATGTACAAACTCTGTTCCTTGATTATTCTCTTCTTTGCCCCTTAGTTATAGTCTCTCTTAAAACATCAAAAGCTCTCCTGTATAAAACCTATAAATGTGATTTTGAAAGGTGCC
>VZTR01024332.1:9373-55858 GCA_013400775.1 Chaetops frenatus
CCTTCCCTTCCCAAACTTTCCCAAACCTTCCCCTCCTTCTCCTTCTCCTTCTCTTCCTCCCTTTTCTTTAGTTTTTGTTTGAGTTTCTTTGGATATTTTTTTTCCCTTGAGCCTATGGCAATTGGAGAGCCCACCAGAATCACTGCCTGGGCACATCTCAGGAGGAAAATTAAAGCAATGCAAAGCCATTGATGTGACACAGCAAGGGACCCAGTCCTTACTATGGTTTCATGGACTCACAGCACCTAAACAGAATTGCAAAAAGGAATTAGCAAAATTTTTTTGTTTGTTTTGTTTTTGGTTTCCTGTTTGTGTTTGTGTTTTTGTTGTTTTGTGGTGGGGGTTTTTTGGTGGTTTTGTTTGNGTTTGGGTTTTTTTGGGGGTTTTTTGTGGGGTTTTTTGGGGGGAGGGTTGGGGTTTTTTTTGTTTGGTTTGGTTTGGTTTGGTTTTTTGTGTGTGTCTCATAAAATAATCCTAGTGAGAATTGGAGATTTTATTCCAAGGAGAGCTTTAACTGAAGTTATTAATCTTAGTCTATGGAAGTACTGCATTTCTCAACCTTTAAAAATACGAGGCAGAGAATGAAGTTTCTGTCCCCTTTACACAGGGAAATAAAAGTAAAAATGAGTATGTCAACAGTATCCATAGCTGCTAACAGTCCAGTTTGGGCAACATTTTTTACACAAACTGACTTTACTAAATACTTCCTTCAGAAGAGAATACAATCTCTGTTTAGAGAAAAAACGCTCCCGACACCCAATAGAATAAGCAGATTGCTGTTAAAGTGTTACCAAATTTCTAATAATTATGAAGTATTTGCATGTTAAGTTTGAGAAACAGCAACATAAACTTTCCATGCCTGGAATAAATTTAGTTAAATTCAGTGTAATGTGAATATCAGAGAGTTATTCATAACCCTTACAGGAAACTGTCTGAATGCTTCGAGGACAAAGTACATTTCCACTTCATCTTTATTCTCCTACAGAACACAAGGGCAAATGAGGATTTATGAGAGAAATACATGAGGAAATAGCTTAAGTGAGCCTGACTCAACAAATATTTATATAAATACATACAAGGTTACTAACATTGGGCTTGATAGTGAAGATTAATTTCTAGAAAACAGCAAGAAATATTTTTTTCTCAGGCTTCAACATTGGCAGGAGTTGCTAGTTTTTAAATGAAATGCAGCCCAGGACCTGTTTTTTAGAGAAAAGATTGTGAAGATCTGAATCATGACCTTGTAATTCTGTGAAAAATCCAGCCAATATTTGGTGTAAACACCTTCCAACACTTTGTGAGCACTGTGAACACTGCACTACATCTAAGACAAGGACTATGATAGGCTTGGCAAGCTCATTATATTGGACCCTTTAGGAAATCAGAAGGAAAACTATATGTGTTAGTAGGGGTGGAAATAATTCCAGGTGGATTATTCCCATATTCTGATGTCATAGTTATGTTCCCAGCTCTGGAAGGACCGAGGACTTGTTTACTTGTATTACAGGGCAACTGTATGCAGTGTTAATAATGGTTTTATTGTTGTTATTGTTATGTTCTGGAGGTAGAACAGCTGGCTGGGCTAAAAAGTGAAGTCAGAATCCCTTCTTTTCAAATAGATTTAAAGTTAAGTAAACATAACACACATTTAGACTTAGTGCCCAAGCTTAGCAGGCTTTCAAAATGACCGTGCAGAATATTGAATTTATATATGAATTGTATTGTTGTGTTGTTACACAATGTTGAATATGTTAAGGAATCAAATTTGTTATATATCCCCACCATTTTTCTTTCTCTTTCTCTCTCTGTCTGTCTCTCTTTTTCCCTCTCTGCTCTCTTTTCTACCCTGCTTAGGTAGGAACACTTACCCTTCTTTACCAATAAATAGCTCTCAGATACAATTCTGAGACACATTCATGCTTTATTTGAGAAATCTCTCAAAAAGAATTCTCCCCAACCCCTCCCCTTTACAGCAGGATGGGACAAGCACCCACTGTGTTCTACCTCCCATTTCCCTGGTGAATTCTCCATCCAAACCAAAGCTCCAGAGATATTCCAGACAGGGACCTCACCTGCACTTGCCGACAGGGTCACGAGGACACAGCACATTTCCTGCTGCTGCTCCCTCAAGCTTTCGATGAAGTCCCAGAAAGAGTGTGCAGACATTGTTTGGATTTCATTATTTTGGGGTTTTGTGAAGGTTAGGATGTTCACCTGGCATGAGAACAGAGTTTAGGCAAAGAATCAGAGACTCACAGAATCATTAATGCTGGAAAAGATCATCAAGTCCAAAAATCAACCCAGTGCCACCAACAGGTTCACAGCTAAACCAGTGCCACAGCCACAGATTGTCTGAACTTCTCCGAGGACAAGGACTCCAGCACTGCCCTGGGCATTTTGTTCTGATTCCTGAACATCCTTCCTGTGAAGAAATTTTCCCAATATCCCAGCTGAGCCTCCCCTGGCCCAGCCTGAGGCCGTTCCCTCTCCTCCTGTCCCTGTTCCCTGGGAGCAGAACCTGACCCCCCCTCACTGCCCCTCCTGCCAGGGAGTTGTGCAGAGCCAGAAGGTCCCCCCTGAGCCTCCTTTGCTCCAGGCTGAGCTCCCCCAGGTCCCTCAGCCTCTCTTCATCAGACTTGTGCTCCCAAACATCAATTTGAAATCGTTTAACCCTGAGGAAATAGTGCTCAGCTCCATGGTAAATAGTTAAAGGAAATTTCTCTTATTTTATTAATACCTACCCAGACAGTGTGGACTATACAACTGTGCACATCCTTTCAAACAATTATTACTAGGTGCATTTAATTTAGATCTGCCCTTCCCTAGATCAAGATTTCAATTTTACACAATTACATATCTAATTTGCAAAACAAATCTCTCCTGGCTTGTAAGTGAAGATTCAGAAGACTTTGGTACCAGGATTGTTTCACCTTTCAGAACTTATAAATTAATAACATTCCTCTTTAGTTTCTGCATCTTAACCAGCAAACCCATAAAGGTATTTATAAATTTATGATTCTGACAGAAAACTCTCTATTTCTTGATTCTCTGGCACCGTGTCTGTCACAGAGCTAAGACTGTCTGGCCTCCTAATGAGGATCCTTGCAGCAGAAATCAAAAGTCTCTGAAAACTCTGAGAGAATCAGCTCCTGTAATGCTTTGTTCTCCTGAACTCCAAATAATGCTTTAATCTTGGACTGACAAATTTTTGAAGCTTTTTCTTAGTTTTAAAAATCACATATGACTATCTTGAAGGAACATTGACAGACTCTGTGAATAAACTCATAAAAACTGTCATTTGTTATGGAAACAAACAAGCACTTATTTTCCTACAGGATCCTAAAGAAAGTGAGTTGTCAAATAAACTAATTTGGCTCATATATCTGAGTATAAAAATATCACAGAGAACACCTCCTGTCTAAAACATCATGTGAACTGCACCATTATACCACTGGTGCAGTCAGATATTGGTAACCCATTATGCAATAATTTCATTTATTCTTAGGTAACATCACAAATATGCTAATTTTCTACTCTAAATGTCACATTCCTAATCATGCCAGTGTGATCTATATCAGTTTTTCTTTATTTCTCTATGTTTATCTTATTTCTTATTTGTGTAGGGACAAAAATCTAAATCCTGATGATCACTGCACCAAATGTTTCATTTCACTTGCTGTGTTTGGTATCCTAATAGCACTTTACTGCAGATGATTACTGTGTTTTAATGGTGCAGTTAATTCAGGAATACTGTAGAGTAAGTGCCTTTCTTAGAATAATAAGTGCATCTATAAAAAAAAATAATCAAAAAGAAAACTCAGTCTCTATGTTCAGATTAAGTCCTTCTCTTACCAATTTAAACAAGCCTCATATACACACAAAAAATAATTTCTGTCATATTTTTTTGGAAAAAAGGCATCATCTACTGCTTAAATTTACCTTTTGTTCTAAAGAATCAAGATTTTTGTTTCAAGGGCTTGCAGTATCTCATTGCTTGTGTTCACAGAATTAATTCTACAAGTGGGACATCTACAGAAAATAACACTGTCATATCAGCACATGGGTTTTCTCATGAACGCTTGGGAAATTTAAACTCTCCAAAAATGTGAATCACTTTCGCAGTTTCTGTAGCCCTGTAATGCTCCTTTTCTGCATATATTTAAATCCTAGAATCCCTGGCAGTGTCCAAAGCCAGGTTGGATGGGGCTTGGAGCAGCCTAGGAGAATGGAAGGTGTCCCTGCCCATGGCAGGGGTGCAGTGAAATGATTTTTAAGGTTCTTTCCAACCCGAGCTGCTCTCTGGTTCTATAGATGTCCAGCACGACTCTTCCCTGTGCGCAGTTTGCAGAGGAATTTAGATCTACATATGTAGAAATCTGAGTACAAGCTCCCAGAGAAATCTGTGGTACAAAATACAGGGGATATTTAGGTGTGCATCACATTTAATGTCATTGGAGGGGGAAGACTTGGATCTCACTTTTAGAGACAGGTTCTGACATTCTAAGCTAATTTTAAATTTGCAGCAATTCCACTCCATGACCTATTTCCTGCTTCTGCTTTTTACTGAATATCTGGTTTCTAATTTTCATCTTGTGTGAACATCACAGTGTCCAAGCTAACATGTCAAATAGAGGAGGAAGTGATACTTATCTTTGCTCTTAATTATTCAGGTTTTTGCCAAGAGAATACTAGAGCAACGTCAGCAGATAATTCTCTGATGGATTATAAAGATGTTTATTTTAATTAATTTATCCAAACTTTTTTCTGAGGTTGTCATTTGCTTTGTAGCCATGTGGAATCAGAAATTTATTTCTCTTACTTACTCACTGGGGTTTAATTGGTTCCAGATTGGCTTTCCCCTCTTCCAAATGGGAGTGTTATTTCTGCCTGAATTTCAGAGAGTGTATTAAGAATTATTTAAAAGTTGGCATGTTCTTAATGATAAACCATCAGGGAACTCTCTTCCTCCTTTGAAGATATAATATGTTGGGGAAAAGTAAATCTGTTACCTCTCTCTTGCTTTGCTACTTTCTGCAAAGAGTTGAAGATTGGGGTTCTTGATGTTGATAAGGAACTTGATGATCTTGGAGGTCTTTTCCAATTGTAATGATTCTACAGTTCTGTGTCATACTGGAAGACTGGGTTTCCTTGAATGAAGACTACCTTGGAATACTGACCTGTTTCCATGAGCAGTTTCATGAAGAAATCTTTCTATTTTGCATTTACAATTTTTATTTTTTTCTAAAAGATTCTGCAGTTGCACAACTTGCTGAACCTCTCATGTCACATTGAAATAAATTGTTTTGCTGTGTGAAATATGTAACCTCTGGAACACGTGATCCTTTGTAACATAAATGTTCTGTAGAGACAGAGTTGCTGCTGGGTCTAATGAAATATCACCTGATAAACATATTCCTCCCTGTCATAGCACAGGAAATATTCTAGGGTCAAATCCTGACCCCACCTGCACAAATCTTGCTCACCAATGTACCCCCTGGCCTAATGTTCAACAAGGATACAAAAATAGTTACCAGCTTAATTGCTGCCAGAGAACTATAATTCAATCTTCAGCTCCTGGTACATTTAATGGGTTCAATGTCTACTATTTAAAAACTAAATATTTATCAACAAGACAAAGTGTCAGTGGCTTGACGTCCATTTTTAGTGATGTGAAGGATAATAATTTTCAGATGGGTTCCTAATTATGAATTCTGCCCAAAACACATCCCATTTAATAAGGTAAATGGACAACTCCCTGTCCTTGTACATGTTTTCAGAGCAATAGGACAGAAGCTGGCTAACACGGTTATGAAAGCAGAGAAGTTTTCAGTGCACCCTTCTGTTTTGAGTTATTTATAACATATGACCCTGCTTTTTATAGCCACCTTCCTAGAGAAAAATCTCATCTAGGACAAGTGCAAACTCTTCAGCAATGAACATGATTTGAGACCTCAGCTGAGATAAAGCATCAGGTTAGAAGCAGAAAGATGAACTGGCAGGTTTGTACTCAAAGAGGAGGAGATGGAGAAATTTAAGGAGTTTCCATATATGGGTGTTAATTTCAAGAGCCTTCTGAAACACTGAACAGTCTCATACATTCTTCCAGGCATTAATCATCCTAAGAGCACCTTACAATTCAACTTTGGCATTAAATTTTATCAAGTAGCTTTTACTTGTGACCTGAATTAACATCTAACATTTGTTTCATTTTAGAGTTTGCCATATAACAAGGTTTCTCTACAGACTGTTAAAAGTTCAGCCTGGCATCTGCTTTACCTGGTGTTTCACTGATTTGCATTGGAAGTTTTTCAGCAACAAATATTTCTCAGACAAGAAGCTGGTATTAAGTCTAGCAAGTCCTAGAAACTTTGGTTTGCCAATAACATTAACAGTATCGGTTACTACATTCTATATTTAACTCTGTTTCAGTGGCTGATTTGGAAAAATTACATGAGTAAGAATATTTTGAAAGTAATTTTGAAACCATACAATTAATAAAAAGTAGAGCTCAGAACCAAAGATTGATATTTTACATGTTCTCTGAGTGAGCATAGACATCTCTCTTTTGAACAAGCTTCTCCAGATTTCCACTGGGTTTGGAGTGGAACAGGGAAACACCCTGGTTTCCTTTTAGGTTGTCTATGGTTAATGAAGCCTTTATGAAATTCATTCCTGTGTGTCCTTCCTTCAAATATCTAAATAAAATTTGTGCTGTGGATAATAATTAAAGGAAGTAACAGGAGTGTCAGGGCAAATGCAGAGGAGAGCCACACAGAGGTCAGAGGACAAGAAGACCTTTTTCATTTTAAAGGAATCTGAGGGAATTGAGTTTCCTTAGCTTGGAAAACAAAAGGCTCCAGTGGGCTTTTATTGCAGCCTTTCAATGAGCAAAGGGGCTTTAAGAAAGATGGTGAAAGTCTTGTTACCAGAGCCTGGAGTGGCAGGACAAGGGACAATGATTTTAAACCAAAGGACAAGGGATAGATTTGCACTGGATTCAAAACAAAAATTTTTCATGGTGAGGACACTGAAAAAAAAGTAGAGATTGCCCAGAGAAGCTGTGGCTGCCCCTGGATCCCTGGAAGTGTCTGAGGCCAGGTTGGATGGGGCTTGGAGAAACCTGGGTAGTGGAAAGTGTCCCTGCCTGTGGCAGGAGGGGAGGATTAGGTGATCTTTAAAGACCTTTCCAGCCCAAGGCATTCTAGAAATTCATTCTCCATGGTAACATCCACCTTGTAATGTAATCTTTACAGATAAAGGGTGTCCCAAATTATTTATAACCTAGTCAAATATGAAAAAATAGTACTAAAAAGGAAGGTTTCTACTTTGGTATTTTACAGATAAGACAACCAAGAATTTTCCCTCCCTTGAGGTCTGACTTTGCATTCACAGGGACAGAATACTGCTGGTTAAAATTCCAGTGCACACGGTCCCTGAACTTCATTTCTCTTATGTAGTGCAGGCAGTAAATTTGTCATTTGAGTATTTTTTGCCTATGTATTACACATGTGTCATTCAGAGACTTAAATAGTCATAGTCAATAAAGGTGAATTAATAACTGATATGGAGTAACAGCAATCCAAGCCACAGAAGTTAATGTCCAGAGAAATACACTTGCAATAATGTAATATGAATCAGTTGGTAACGCCACATCTTATTTTTCCTATTGTACATGTTTTGCTAAAGTAAAAATAAAAAAAAAATTACATTCCTCTCTGTACTCTTTATAGATCTTGTAATATTTTTTCTTATACAAATATGGGTTTGGAGTCTTAATATCTGGTAATCTGTAACTGGAAAACTCCAAATTGTGACTGGAGATACATTAATTGCTACTTATCATCCTACTCTTGGTGTAACAAGAATCAAGAATCACCAAGAAATTATACTTTTTGAGGGAGATGATTAAGGTTATTTCCCCCATTTTTCACCCAGATAAGTGCATTCAAGACTAACTCACCCATTGCCTTGATTTTCCAGGGATCTCATCATTTTCTGTTTCTCCAGAATTCTGGATGCTGAAGAAGTGCAAGGCCTACACACAAAAAAATGCAACTACATGTTGTCCTCACAGGTTCCTCCTTCTATTTCCTATAAATAGAACAATGCTTTACAGAAAAATTAAATGTTATCCCAATTTACCAGGAAATGGAAAGTAAGACAAAGAAAGCAAGTATTTAACATTTTGTAAACCACTAACAGAGACAGAGAAGAAGATTTTAGACTTCTCCTTCCTTTCCTGCCAGAGCAGGGGTGGGTTCAGGGCTGGGGCAGGTCCAGTTCTCACCTACAGGCCCCCAAAATCCTTCTGCCAGGGCTGCTCCAAATCCATTCTCTGCCCAGCCTGGATTTGTGCCTGGGATTGTCCCACCCAGGTGTAGCACCAGCACTTGGCCTTGCTGAACTTCCTGTGGCCACTCAAAAGCAAAGTAAGAAACTGTGAACATGTTTAGTCTGTTAACACCTGCCTACAATGAAAAGGAATGTGAAAAACTGGAGAAAGGCTTTGGAAACACCCTTGTCTTACATTTTCTTACTGGCATAGAAAAGAAACATTCTTAGACTGAGATCTATATACAGAGAGATTTATGTCTGGATTTTCAAGGATTTTTTAGAACTCTTTGTTTGGAGTTTTGCCTCTTAAGTAGCTATGCAAAGGCAAGCTAAGGCACTGTGGTTTTGATGCTGAGCAGCTCCTCCATTCCCCTAATCCCAACCTGGAAATGTGAGAGCACACAAAAAATCCTGGGGAAACTTTTGTGCTGGATGTTTTCAGGCAGGAGAGATGGAAATCTCTGTCTGAGAAGGGCTCTTAGAATGCAACACCTCGGAGCACTGAGCAAACACGAGGTGAGTACAAGCAGCTCTTGTCAGTGATTCCCTTAATCAGAGCAGATGGCCATTGCCATTACCTCATTACTGCTAATTAAGGGATGGAGGAGAGCTTGTCTTGCCATAAATTGAAAGTAATGACGATGAGTAAGATGGTGGATATGTATCATGTAATGTTTCATGGTGATATAGAATACAGTCAAAATATGCAGAATATATAAAAGAAACACTGAAGCTTTTTAATTTGTAAATTTTCCTTTCTTATGCAAGCAGGGTAAAAAAAGAAGAGTTAGCCAAATTGTGTTAGAGTTCCCTTATTCATTTTCAGAGCTAAGGGACCTAACCCAGATCTCTCATGCCTTTGGGTTCTGTTTACCCTCCTCCTTGTGTATAAAAAAAAATTTGCCTGTGCTTTGCTTCCCTGTTCTTATTGATGTTTAATGTTAATGTAGTACATTATTGAGCTTTCCTAATGTTTTTTTTCCATACATTCTACTTGTTCAGCCAATTGATTCTTTAGCAGCTTTTATCTTCTCAATCCCAAATGCTAACTGATCTATAAAAGCCAAGAATTGGAAGGCGGTTGGGTTTTCACGACTGCAATAAATTAGCTGTGAGCAACTAATTTAGTTCAAAAAATGTAAATGCATCAGCAACACTGAACTGCTGAAGCCTTGTCCACTGAAACCGGGGGAAAGACTATTATTGACTGGGACAGTCTTTGGAGCAGACCTTTAGCAGAGGAAAAAGAGGGCAGGGCTGAACTAGAGAAGAAAAAGGAACCAGCTAATAAATTTACTTATAATTCCCTTTCTCTGCTAGCCTAAGTACTAGCCTAACCTCTCTGTTTCTGTTTGTATTTTTAAGTAATGTGATAATTTCTACAAAAGGCCCAAGGAGGATTGTGTGTATCTGAAACTTACTGAGAAATGTATTGCAGACACTAGAGAAAACATTCCAAAGTACAATAGTTTGTAAAAAAACCAAACCAAACAAGCCCTCCTTCTCAGCTGTATTTGATAGTTGCTGCAAACTGGTATTTGAAATCTTTGTCAGAGTAAATTTAATTTGCCAATGGATCTTTTCCTCCTAAAAAGTAGAGCTGCACAGCTCAGCTCCAGGCATTTCTCAATAAATACACAGGAAAAAAGCTCAGGTGAATATTTGACTGAGAAACGTTTTGAAACTATCTGAAGAATTTCAGTATAGGGAGAAAAAATTAAAAATCTTGGGGAAAAAAATAATAGTTTGGTTTTCTGGTCAAAATGTTTTCTGACTAGACAGAACAAAAGGAGTCAAGGAGCAAAATAGTTGGTTTTACTGGTAAATGTTTTCTAGCACTGTAGACTTTTCTCCCAGTCTACCTGTTTATTAAGTGTTTGCCAAAGGGAGAATGTGTTTTTCTCTCCCATTGTATTTATCAGCAATTAAATTTAATCTTAAAAGGACAGGTTTATGCCTACTGACTACCAAAGCTAACTTTTGTTTTTAAAAACTGTCCTCTTCAAGAGTGACAAAAGGTTAATTTCTTTTTGAAAGTACATGTCATATATGCTTGAGAAGTTAACCGCCAAGACCTTCCTAGGGATTCTTTCAAATCACCCATTTTATGCTAAAAAGTTCAAAGAGACTTTACAGAAGGGATCTTGAGAGATGGGATTTTAGAACCTGCAGGTAAAAACATAAATGAAGTACCAGAGGTTTCATACCCAAAACCATTTGGCAAGATAATTTGTCATTATTCTCTGGCATTGCAACTCAAAGGCCGTGTTTTGCAAGACCAGGATCTGAGGGTTTAGCAGGAAAGAAGAAATCTGTCTGACTTTTAAATTGCACTGAACTGCCACATTTAGGGATTGATGCAGACAGCTGGAAGGAAAACCCCCCAGAAAAATTCACAAGAACCCAACCGAACCATTCTACTAAAATAATTAATCTTTTTGTATCATGATTTTGCCTGGTTTTCCTCTTTGGTAAATCCAACCTACAAAGGATGTCCCCATCTGACAAAATCATGGTATTGAGGACTGGGTGGAAGTGTGCTTCAGCTTGAAGAAAGCACATTTTTAAACTTTTTCCACTGCCCACCAAATAATGCAATCAGTAAAATAGTTCTAAATCTTTTCAGGAAGGAATAATGGGACTAGATAAGATTATCTTCACATCTATTAACTGAAAATTCTTTACTCATCCAGGCTGGAATTAACCATTTTACGAAAGACATTTTAACCCTATTTTTGTCCAAGTTTTAAACTGTGTGTTGCTAAACACTGACAGCACGTAAGTGTTCACCTTTGTAAAACTGAAATCTCTCTTACAAGCATTCTATGTCACTTTGCCTGGCAAACTTTGACTTTCTGTCCAAATGATCACATCAATCACTTAATAGTCTTGAGATTACCATTGTAAAAGGATCTGAGAGTCATTTCAAAGACTCCCTTCATAAAACTGAGTGAGTGCAATGGAAGTTGTAAGCTGGCCTGGCACATATGCCTGAAAGATGCCTGATGACTTTTTTAATGTTCAGGGGAGGGCACCCAGCAGGGCAACAACTCTGGGAACTGGTTTAATGTAGCAGAACTTCCCCAGCAGTCTCTGGGGCCTGTGGCAATTCCTGATGAGGCAGGAATTGTAGGGATTTGTAGAATCTGCTTTGAGGAGTGGACAGGACCTCAGCTTCCTGAGGCTTTCTCACACTTCCGTGGGTGTTCCTTCAGTGAAGCCAAAATCAGGTTTGCAGCTGCAAGAAGGAACTTCTGGGCGCCAGTGGGGCAGTTTGATGTTGAACCAGGCACCAGCAGATCCCTGCTGTGTGCTGAGTTACTGCTGCTCTTCATTTCCTGGCAAGGAGGGAACCACACAGAGCTGTAAACACATCCCACTGCAAACAGCACAGATGGCTTGGTCCTGTTCTTCACCTGAAACCCATCAGCACTGGGGTGCACCTGCAGGATGGATGTGCATGATGTAGCAGGATGCTCTGCCACACAGATAATCCCCTGTTTGCCAAGTGATCAGAGGAATGGAGAAGGGGATCAGTTTGGGGTTGAAGGATGCTGAGATCAGCCTGACTCATCCATCTCAAAGTTAAACACCAGGGAAGAACAACGTTTCCTGAGTTCCTGACAGAGGAACCAACAAATTACAGTGCTGACAACTGATCTAAAGCTGCTGAGCTGGCACAGCCTGAGGGCATCTGACTGACAGTCCTACACTTTATACCAGGAATACCCAGTCCCAACCTTTAGAGGAGGGATCTTCAGCTCCTTCTTTGCATGTGTGTGGAGATTCTTCCCTGGAGTGGGGACACCTCTCAAGGTCACTCCTCAAGGCTGAGCTTAAGAGATTTGCCCACAGCCATTGGGATGGGTGAGTAACAGCAATTTCTACTGAGAAATGATTCTGCCAGCTTTAATATCATTGCTTCAACAAATGGTGCACTATAGAAGTAGTTAGAGCTGCCTATACTGTGCAGTAAATAATTCTGATTAAGAGCTGTAGTCTAATCATTATAATTATCATCATTCATCTAAATAAACCATTCATTTTATTTATATAAACATATTTGATTTGCCATCCCTAATTCTGGGAGACAAAGTCATATAAAGGCTCAATTACACCTGTACAAGCACTGCCCAAGCCTGGGACTGGTATTGGATCCAGGCACATCCAGACTCCCCTCTGAAAAGGACCTTAGGGGGTCCTTTCTGCACCTTGTTGTTTCCCAGCTATTTCCTTTCTGTCCCCCACCCACTCTTCCCCAGTACTCTGGACCTTTCCATCTCCTTAGACTCACTCCATCCATCTGGATAACCCATAATGTGTTCTACATTCCCATAAAACTCCTGCTACACCCCATAGTAAATCTTGTACAATGCCCAGATGATCTGTGCCTGGTTCCCATATTGAACCCTGCTGTCAATAACCCCTTTGTGTCTGCTGAACATCCTGGAGTTTGTTTGCCTGGCTCATCCTGGTGTGCTGCTCAGCAGTGCCAGGAGCAGTCTCTGTCCTCAGGTAGCCCCTGAAGAGCAGAAAAAAGCAGGGATCTACTTGCGCTGATTAAGTTTTTAGTGCTCCCCTGCCTGCCACTGCACCTCTGATCCCTCCTGGATTTATGTTTATGGTGATTAGCTTTCAATCACAAGCCCTAACAGTTACATTTTGTTTCCAAAACATGCAGCCTTCCCATTTTTACACTCAGTCTTTCACTGAAAGTCTTGTGGAATGTCACTAATGGAGCATTGTGTCATACAAATTAAATGGGGGAACAACACAGCGGGGGTAGAACACAAGGAAGGATCCAGGATTAGAGCTAAGCAGATAGTTTGCATTAGAACTCTACCTTTTTAAAGGTTATTTTGAAAAATTACAGAGCTAAAAATGAAATTGCTGATTTGTTTGCTTCTTTCTTGATAATTTTAACATGTAGATGTAGATGAATATGAGAAACATTTGTTATGTTCACTGCTCAGTAAATTGTGGATAAATTCTCAGTGTTACTCAAAATTCCTGGGAGGGAGAGGTGGAAAAGGAAGTATTTTTTCACCCCTCCAAACCACAGATGCAATGTGAAAGATAGCGTGGGTGGAGAAAAAAAAAATTCCTTTTAAAGAGCATTAATGGAAATAATTTCCCAAGGTTATGAGTCAGTGATGCCCTGTTGTAGCATCAGGCTTTTAAAAGCAGAGAGGCACATAAGACTTATTTAAAGATTTTGTGCATTTCTCCTTCCTTTTGGTGACCTGCTGTCATGGCAGAAGGATTCCTTAGGTCAAAAACATTTCTGTGGCACTCTGGGAGTGAGGCGGGGCTACATCTGCCCTACCAGCTGAGCACTTGTGACAGTGGGGTACAATTTTATATTTCATCAATTCCACCTTTCTGATACTGTGTCAATCCAAAGCCCTTTCATCAGTTTGGCATCCCTGGCTTGCTGGAATAATGTCAGGGGACATCTCTCTCATTATGAACACCTCTGTGGCTCCAGATCATTGAAATGTGCCAAAGCAGATGCTCTTAAGACATCGATGGCTTGGGAAGAAAAATGATGGAGGAAGCTGCCCAAGTAAATTTATTTGTCAGGTTTGAAGGAAAATTAAATCATGGAATAACAATATCTGCAGGTAACCAAATCAAGAGACATTTGTCCCAAGCATAAAAACCTTTCCTATCTTTTTGAAGAAAACTTCAAGCTGGGTTACAAATAATTGTGGGGCTATCTGGGGAAGGGTAGTTCAAGAAGAACTCATTTTGGGAGGGAAAAGAATTTACCTGGTTACTGCTTTTTGTCAGAATACATAGAATCCTTGAAGTGGCTTGTGTTGGAATATATTTTAAAGATCATCCAGTTCCAACCTCCTGCCATGAGCAGGGACACCTTCCAGCAGAGCAGGTTGTATTGAGCTACAACAGACACATCCTTCCATGGTCAAACACTGTGACCACAAGAACCAAGCCCAGGATTGCTCGTCGATCGTGGCCACCACCTCTGGAATTCAGTCAGTTTCTGGAATTCATTCATTCTGGAGAGCTCCTAGGTATTCAGCAGGCTGCAAACAGCAGCTCTCCCTTATGACTTCAGCATATTGATTTTTATATTTATGCCATAGATCCTTCTCAGTTCAAAGAGAATTTTCCCCCATTAGACTGTAAATAATTGATATGTCTATTGATTTGGTTTAACGTTTTTTCTGAATTTGTTTTCTTTATCATTAACTTAATGTAACAGTGGGAACAACATATTGTGACTGCCATAAAAGGTTACTCATGGGAAAATACAATTCTTCCAAGTCTTTTCAGAAATCTCATTATACGTGTGCTTATCTTTGTTGCAGGATTTGGATGGGAACAGAAGCACATATTTTATTCTTTAAGTGCTAAAAAAACAAAAACAAAACAAGCAAACACAAAACCAAAAAACAAAGAACAAACAAACATACAAAACAACCACAAAAAAAAAAAAAAAAAAGGAGGAAAAAAAAAAGGGAAAATAAAAGCTGCTGCTGTCTCGCATGGTAATCTTATTCAAACAGAATCCACATGATCCTTTGTGACTTCAGAATGCTTAAAAACACCCCAACAAAGAAACTAACAAACAAGGCAAACACCTGCTGGGCTTTAACTGCATTTTAAACTATCCATTTCTTCATTTTCAACTCACCTGAAACAGCAACGAATCTAATTCAGTATCAACAAAAGACAAGGTGGTTCATGTAACGTGCTCAAAAACACTCTTCTCCAAACTAAATGTTCCAGGAAAAATGGCCAATGACACAGGGTCACAGTCACGATTCCAAAGAGATCCAAGTTCTCTTACCTTTTCTGCTTTTCCTTCTACTCCAAGAAGACCAGTGAGTTCTTGCTGTGGACTTAATTTGAGTAGTCTTCATTCATTTGTCTTACCAGCCTAAACAATAGCAACTTCCATCTGCATTGCTATCCAACATCACTGAACAATTCCATGGCACTGGATGTATCCCAGCATCTTTCTGTGATCAAGTTTATTCTCTTTGCAAAGCTTTTATACAACCTTTTATTTTTATACAACCTTCCTGCATCTGAGTCCACATTCTCAGCTGCTGCTAAAATTAGGAGTTAGGACTTGTGGGAGTTACTTTTGCCTTTCTGTTTTAGAACAGGTTTGTGCAGAGCTGAGATGATGATGGATTGTGCAGATATTTTGAACAAGATGCTGTTACCAGGTTTGTAAGTCAGACTAGCAAGGAAGAAGCAGCTATGAAAGAACAAGAACCCACCATATCAATTTGGCTTCCTTCTCTAGAGAAACCAAGAGCCAAACACCTTAGAGGGTTTGAAACAGTGACGTCAAAATATTTAAATGGAAAATCTTGGCAGTATTAAAATTGTAGCTTTAATTTGTAATATATTCCTGAATAAAACTACTGAACCTAGAAGAGATGATTAAAAAAAAATCTCTGTAATCATCAGATATATTTAATTTTAACATTTGATATTGTTTTTTGCCTTTTTTTTTTTTCATGTTTGAGACTGAAGCAAAGGAATGCTTTCTCTCCATTTTGTTTTGAGCTCCCTTCTCCTTTTTATGTTGGCCTGACACAGCGCTTTGTTGTAGAGTGACTTTTCTTGCTTATTCACTGTTCTTCTCCAAACTCCAAACAACTGCTCTTGTCTTGGTTATAAATGTGAGGATACAAGCCTTAAAAACCCCTGCTGCTCTCTATTGGATCATGGTTCTGCTCCAAATTTCACAGGTAACCCACAGTTCTTGGATTTGGCAGCGTGGAAGTGCAAATATTCCAGGTATTGATTAGCTTCTCAGAAAGTAGCTGTAGAACAAAAAAGAGGGGGGAAAGGAAAACAGAAGTGATTATAGGCAGAAAAGTGCCTTTTTTAGCAAGGAACTATGGTGAGGCAAGGGCCAGTTTGACTTTAAAAAAAATAGTAGAGGCATATGTTTAAAATAGGAATTAATAAGGCAAAGTTATAGACTATTACTTCACAGCTGTTTCTTGGGATTAAAAAAGGTCACCTTGTTATACAGATTTAGTATCAGTTTATGTAACTGCACAGGGAATTATGCACCAGAAAAATAGTCCTGTGTAAAATGAGTTTATATTTATAGAAAACAGGTATAAACATGTTTACAGTCAAGCCTACATTTTTCCTTATTAAAAAAAAAATCCTTTCTAGGTCTACAGTCTAAGAAAAAGATGTTTCTAGCTCTCTAATTCCTGTTACAGTTTTGCAGTTAATTTCTACAGTTCAAATAAAAGAGACCATCTAAGTGACTCATGGTATTTTTTAGAACGTGGTCACAGTGTACTCTAAAATAATGAGTACTGGTTTACAGCCAAGGAAGAGGAAAGTGGAGAATCATTTCAAACACAATTCAGAATCACTACCCTGATTGCAGGACAGGGAAAAAAAAAAATGCCCTCTTTGGGTTGTGTCAGCATCAATTTAAATTGACATTGCAAAGCTAGGGAGCCATCTGGAAGATGGAAAAATGAGTGTCAGCAGTCCCTTTGGACTGGACAGGAGCAGGAAGTGCCTGTAGAGGAATGGCTGATCATGGCACACCCATCATGAGCCCCTTTTAGGAAAGGATGAAAAATCCTACTTTTGTGATTAACTTCTTGATATCTTCTCTGGGTGGTGGGCCAGTGACTCGATTATATCCTTGTGATGAGATGGGAAAATGAAGTCAAAATGTGTTTCCCCTGGCAACAGGCAGAGCAGCCATGGCTGAGTTATACAGAAAACATTCCATAAGCACAGCCCCCACCATGAGCACGTTTTGCTGTAAGTATGGTGGCTGTGCAAACAATCTCTATTTATAATCAGCAGGTCACTGATGAATAGAGGTACTTGGTTTTGCTTACAACTTATAATTAACATTTTATCATTTCCTATCAGCTTCTTATGCTCAAAGGTACTATCATGGGCATTTAAATGATGAAGTTAGTTTGTCATAGTCCCTGCAGCCATGAACCATTTTAATTGTTGATGCACGTGGAGAGATGATTGATGTAAAAAGGAATTCAGAGCAGTAAACTATTGCACCTCAAACAGCTCCATCCCATATATCAGTCTACACACAAAAGCTTACCAGATTAGCCTTGTTTAAATATTATTTGCATTTAAATTGCAGGATAGGTTATAGACTGTGCATTTTCTGAACGAAGCTAAATGCTAAAGCCAGCAGTTACATATTCTTTTAAACACTGAGATTCACAGGTGCACTTTGAAGGCTGAGTTCTAAGCAGACTGCAGAGTCAAGGACATGAGAGGAAAATCTCATTTGATTTCTGTAAAGTTAGGGGCTGGGAGATGGGGCAGGAATGCACAGACTCTGCATTCTGAACAGCCAACAAAGGGAAATATTCCTTGTTCTGAGGAGTGCCTTTGGAAGCACTTCTTCATTCAAGTATTGTACAGCCTTAATAGATTTTTTTATGCACTGAATTGTTCTGTTATTTTGCAGTTAACTTCAAAATGCTGTGTAGAAAAGCACTATGCTGATAGAGTGCTACCAAGTCACTTCTATCCAGAGCTGCAGTAATGAAGCCTCTAGCTGTATATTGATGCTAAATACCATTGTTAGGAAGCCCAATTATATTTTTTTCCATGCTCACTGGGAAGAAGTGCAGTAGGTCACTCATTCTGAATAACAAATCAGCCTCTTAGCCTTCCCCAGAAATAATTCATTATTCAAAAAATCCATTTTTTATTTTCATTTTTTTCTAAAGATTGCTGTAAGTTTTATAAAAGCACGCTTTTCTTTACCAGGGCCTTTCTAAATTCAGTGCCAAGTGCCTAAAATGTACATTACCCTTGCAAAAGAATATAATTTCCATGCAAAAGGTTATAAAATGAAAAATAGAAGTTAAATTTCTCTATATGGGTTAAAATCTGTAGGATTTCACTTTGTTGTGCTAACAAAGGACAATTTATAATAAAATGACTCCTGGAATTTGTTAGGGGAAGGTTTGGAAATGCTCTTGGAAGAATGATAGTATCAAACACCCCCTTTGGAATCATGTCTGCTAATTCAGAGTTTTATAGATGAGATCCTGGAAAACCCTGGCTGACAAAGAATCTGGTCCTAATCCAGAAAATAATGAAAGAATGGAGTATCTGTGGGTGGAAAAAAAGTGCCTACTGGCAAAGGTGATTATTGAAAGACTTCATCAAAAGAATGAAGCTGTGTCAGTTGTGTGCTGGCTGTGACTTGCAGGGCATCAGGAGCAGAGCTTGGGACATCGTTCATGATGAAGGAAGAGTTCATTTAAGAAAGATGAGATCTTTTTTCCATGAAGTTAGAGAATCACTTATTGGAAATGTCCAGCCTCAAAATTGTAATAACTCACAAGCAGCTCACGGGAAGTCTTTCTGTTCCACCAGACACTAAAGGCAGAGAGGGTTTGTGGTGTGTTTGCCCAGGCCATGGGGATGCTGCATCTGCTCAGAGCCTCCAAGAGAACCTGCAAAACAAAGAAATGAAGAACAGCATCAATGACACTTCTCTGTCATGGTAGCCCCAGTAGATTGTGGCATAATTAATAGGGAAATATTTCCATGTTCTCACATTTTTCCCTTGTCATTCCTCTCTCTGTTACCTTCCAACTTATTTGGGGTCTGAGCCTCTCACTGGTCCCATACCTGGTGCTGGTGAGCTTGCAGTCACTGCTGGAATGAATTCCAACCATTGTGAGCACTTTGAGAATGGGAGGAAGAGCTCAGAGCTGGATTGAAGACACGCTGAGAGACTGAGGGAATTGGGACTGCCACATCTAAAGCTGTTCTCCCCAGCTCCTTCCTGCAGGTTCTGCCTTCACTCCATGCCCATCCCACTCCCTCTGGCTCCTCAGAAGCCCAGGCAGGGTATCTGGAACAGGCTCTGCTCCCCCAGGTGCGCTGCACACACCAAAGCTGGCATGACCTGGCAAATAGGATTTGTGATTTCCTGTCTGTGTTTACGAAAGCTGGGGGGAATTCTTTGAGCAATACATGTGAAATGTTTGTATAACTGTTGAGACTCGGTTAATGATTATTAATCCTGCTAGCAGTTCCAAAAAAGTGCCTGCTATTTATTTGTGTCTCAGAGCTGCTTCCCAAAATAATAGGCAGCACATAAAATCAAGGGCACTGGGTTCACTGATGCACCAGCTGCTCTCCCAAGTGGAATTCTTTACAAACAACCAATAATCTGCTCTGCAATAAGAAGTTTAAAGCATTTTTCTATTAAACTAGGAGTGCTAGAATTGTGTATATCTCCTGGTATTTCATTAAGGTTACTGGCCTTGTGTCCAGGGGGATAATAAGATGCCAGAAGGCTGCAAGAAATGCAAATAAAAATGATACGTAGTCCTGGGACTGTTATTTGTAATATTGCAGTATTTTAATTCTCTAGCACTAGCCTTGGCTTGAGCATAGTAGGCTAAAGCTGAGAGTTACTGATGCATATCCTCAACCACAGGGACAAGGTTTTTTAGTGTACTCTTTAAACCACAAATCTAGTGCTCTATACCAGGATGGTTTGGAGGAGACTTTCATGTTGCCAAGTTACAGACTGCTTTAGAAAGCTCAGTTAAGAAATCCAGCATGTTAAAATACACAAGTTAAACCTGCTCTGGTTTGTCCTGTGAGGAAGCCTATCTGTCTCCTGTTCCTACAACAAGAAGGCAATTCCTGAATATTTAAAATTGGGAATAATTTTCTGCTTCTCCCGCCAATTCTTTTAAATCTTTGGAACCTTAGACTTTGCCTTTTGTGTGATGTATTTAAATGTTAGCTTCTGTTTGCTATGTGGGCAAGACTACAATGATTGTCATAAGTGAATTCCAGCACAGCATTTGTTCAAGGATTGACCCATTTTACAGTCCCGGTAATGGAAAACTGATTATTTTAACCCACAGTAATTGTCCAGTGCTTTTGTGGGCTGTGGCACTGTGTAAGAACTAGTGAGATTCTAAATGGGCCAAGCATGGTGCCTTCTCCTGACAAATAAATCTGCCAGGTTAAATCTAACCTGTCAGATCAGACAGCTCTCTGCTGCACAGAGCCCTGCCTATCCCTATGTCAGACTGCAGAAATCACCTGCAAATTTAACTTAATCTTTACACTCAGTATTTTTTAAAATAATAATAATCATATCTACCTGATTTGGACATAATAAGACACAGATGCAAGTAAAAATCATTCAAATATCTTCCATGGAAACCAAGTAGGCTGCAGTCTGCAAGGAACATTTTCCTTTCTTTGGCTATATTGTTATCTTAGGGAAGATGTCATGATGTTCAAGAGCTCCTAAGAGTTTGTGTTTGTTATAGAAAAGACTGTGAAAATTGTGCCTGGAATCAGTTACAGGGAAGCACATTCACTGTCAGAGAATCCTTCTGGAGGTTTATCAATCATTTTTTATTTTTGCCATCAAAATTACTTTAATTTTCAAACAGAAATATTATTTTTGACTGGATAAATAGTCTAGAAAGGCAGCACAGAGGAAACTTGAAAGGAAAATCCTTAAAGTCAGTATATTTGGTGACATCCCCACACCTCCAAGGAAGGCCTGGACGTGGCACTCAGTGCTCTGGGCTGGGTGACAAGATGGGCATCAGTCACAGCTTGAACTGGATGGTCTGGGAAAGCTTTCCCAACCTTAATGATTCTGTGATTCTATGAAATCCTAGTCCATATTTTCACAGCATGCACTACAAATGATTCCCACCTTAGTGTGAGGCCTTTGGATCCCACCAGGTTTGAAATACTTACTGACAATAAATTGCAGCAATGGTTGTAGGCAATACACTGCTACATCTGATAGAATCCATCCAACAGGAAAAGTCTTCTGGTTAGCATTGTCAGGGAAGAGTGAAAGTTAATTTGATAAGCTACTCAGATGTAGTAGAATTAGCAGAAACGGAGGGAATGCTCAGTTTCACCTGTAAGGCCTTGAGAGTGACAGAGCCCCTGTCCAAAATGACCAAAAAGGCCATTAGCCTGAGAACAAAGGGTAGGATTTTTTGTTGTGAGGCCTGTCCTATTCACAGGGCTTTTTATTTTTTCCCCAGATTACTGGAAGAAATATTCTGCTGTATCCAAAGGCCACTTTCAGGAAGGTGAGACTCTCAAGAGCCCTGATCACTGAGATGGACCCTGGTCCCCACCCACAGGACACATCCCAGCCTGCCTTCAGCTCAGCCACTCTCATGATCACCAGTGGGATCTGTACAGAAATCACAGAATCTCAGCCTGGTTTAGGTTGGAAGGGACCTCAAAGCCCACCCAGTGCCACCCCCTGCCATGGGCAAGGACATCTTCCACTGTCCCAGGCTGCTCCAAGCCCCAATGGCCAACCTGGCCTTGGGCACTGCCAGGGATCCAGGGGCAGCCACAGCTTCTCTGGGCACCCTGTGCCAGGGCCTGCCCACCCTCACAGGGAAGGATTTGTCACTAATATCCCATCTAACCCTGCCCTCCTTCAGCTTAAAGCCATTCCCCCTTGTCCTGTCACTCCAGGCCCTCGTAAAGAGTCTCTCTCCATCTTCCGTGTTGGCTCCTTCATGTACTGGGTGTCTCACTTAATTTGGATCATCCCAGTTCAGAAGCACCAGTGGGATTGGGACACAAAGCCCCATTTATTTAGAAAGCTGACAGCCATTTTCCATTCTGTGAACTGGTAACCAAAGGCTTAATTGGCAGCTATTCCCACGGCCCCTCTGGACAGCAGTCTGTGTGCCCATGTGTGCTCCCCACAAGCAGCTGTGAACATGTCACAACCAGCCCTTCAAAGGGCACAGATTTCAATCTCAGCACCTAATTAAAGCCTGTTCAGAGGGTTTGATATCAAAGACCAGCAGTATTTGATGTAGCCAGCTTTTCCTCTGTGCTGCTCTGATCACCCCCTTTCCAATTGCTTTAGTTTTTGGCTGTATAATTTTTTAATATTGCTAAAACCTTGCAAGTACTTGTGTGAGTTCTGATGACACGACCAGAATCAGCTTTACCTGGTTATTGCACACCAGCCCAGACACACAGCTCAGTTGTGTTTAATTCAGGAATATATCAGCACATCTCCTGCCAGGAGTCAGTGAAGGCCCCTCAAATGTGCCCACCTCAGACTGGTCACTGGGACAAGTGGTTTGCACACACAGACTCAGGGAACATCTGCTTATGGTATGAAAATGGATTATTTTAGGTTTACTGATCAGTGAGGGAATGAAAGGTCCCAGCAGATGCTGTGTAAAATCCTATCTGTGCTATGCACCAGCTAGTTAAATAATAAGAGGTTGATTGAGAACTCCATTAAATATTTATATTAACTGTAAGCCTTAGCATAATCATTTGCATTTCTAATTTACATTGAATTAAATGAAGAAAACTTATATAGCTATTTCTAAATTATGTTTGCAAGAATAGACAGGTAAAAATTTAATATACTTATGTAATATAATGCATTCCGTACTTATTATATCTTATATATTATTAAATGTTAGAAAAGGAAAAAAAAATCCCAAAAGAAAAAATGTATCTAATCATCCTGTCCCATAATGGAAAAAACTTCTGAAGGACTCCCTGTAGAAGCCCTCTAGGTTTCATCCTTCCACACATTCCCATGGAACTGATGCAATGCAAAATGAAGTAAAAAGGATTAAACTTCATTTTATGTGCCTAAAGAGATAATCAGCTGAAAACTTTGTGTTCTGGATTTAAAGTTCACGGGCCACAGAGAGAGATGTGTGAGTGTGAAAGATTCAAGAATCTGAATGTGCTATTTTTTTACATTTCCATGTTCAAGCATCACACAGTATTTGTTTTCCTGGAAGAAAACCCACCCCTTACAAATTTAGTCTGTTTGTTACTTTTTCAAAAGTAGCTTTTTAGCCCTTTTTTTAATATAAAACAAGTCACACCAAACCCAAATGCCCCATTACACATCCCATTCAGGAGTGATAGACAGCAGCTGCCCGTTAAAACTAGTGACTTATACAGACATCAGTGGTTTTCATTTATAACATGCTTAAAAGTGGTGCCACGTCACTCAAAAAATAATTCCTGTTTTTATGAGTTCTGTGCCTTCTGCATTATACCCCCTCTCCAACTAGAGAATTCCTAGAGAATTGTTGGATCCTAACCTTAATAAGACAACTCATTTCCAGGATAGATCGTGACAAAATACATTTGCAGAGCAAGCCTGGTAGAAAATGATTTTTAATTCCTGTAGTTTCTGTTCGATTTTTATTTCATGTGACTTTCTTAGATAAGTTTTTCCCTACTTGTAAATTTTCTTTCAGTGCTTCACTGGTGTGTTCTTTGCCTTCTGCTGCTGCTAAGGACCAATATTTTCTCCAGCAGTTACTGATCCTTCTTTTGGCTTTAATATTCTTACTTGAAAAGAAATAAGCTTAGCAGGATTTCAGAGCCCTCAGCAAATCCAACTCTCCAGCTACCAGGATGATGACTTTTCTGCCTACACATTTCTGAACAACAATATTTCTGCATTTTCCTTGCTCATACAAATCACCAGAAAGTTTTAAGCAGTGTATTTTTTTCACTGCTTTTGAGAGAAGGATAGAATTGAATCTGCCAGGATTTAAAAAAAATTTTAAGGCCCCTACAAGTTCACAGTGGGAAAGAAGTTGTTGTATTTCTTTTTCCATTTCTATGACATTTTGATCTTATTATCTTGGGCATTTTTCATGCGTAGAAGAAAACCCCCATCTATGTACAAGTTATTCTTTGTAGTGTCTAACATTTTGAAAAATTCCAGTTTTTAAGGAGATGGGAGAAGCAGAATTTTTGCTTCTCTAATCCTCTAGGAAAAAGTTATGGGTTTTATTCCAGAACTTCATTCTAAGCTGGTCAAATTTGTTTACAGTTATAATTTTCTCATTGAGAAATGGAAATAATTTTCCTGTTCCTTTTCCAATCTCAGAAGCTATGGAAGAGGGAATGAATTACCAGAAATTTGTCAAATGGCTCATCAGACAATACAAGATGTCAAGTTAAGCAGGACAGGCCTGTCACAGCAAAACACTGACACTGATAAGGTTAAAAAATTGTCCTCATCTGGCATGGTCAAGATTGCTGAACCTTTCTTAACATGGACCTGAACATTTTCCTTTATGTCTTTAGTTCCATCCTGGATAAGAGGTTCTGTGTGAATAACTACCACAGAAAACAGCTCCATGAAATGTGTTGTTTAAATTTGTTCCTTTGATTTGTTGAAATTACTCTTCAATGACATGTTGCTTTTAATCCAAAAACACAAAAAGAGAAGGTCATGACCAGCTTTGTTTTAAATAAAATTTACTGAGTATCTTGCAAATTCTTCCAAGCTTCCTTTGTCTCATGTGTGATATTAGAGGAGGCAGGTGGGATAAGGGAGTTGCCTTTGTCACTGTAAAGGAAGAGAAGTGGAGGGTTAGAGAAGACACCCAAAATCAATTCATCCATCCATTCCTTCCTAGGGACAGGAAATTCCACTGTTTCTATTTCATCCATAGAGAAATTAAACTCTGTGTAGGGGATAAGGGATTTGGTTTACATGGATTATGAATATGATTATGGAAGAGATGAGGAATGAAATCTAGAAGTATTCCTGGTTTTATTTGCAGAGTGGGGTTTTTTTTTCCCTTTTTCCTGTCAAAGGAAAATCCTATCTTATTTTCATATTCATATTCCTTTCCTGCTTCTTATTGTGTAAAAATCCTAGAGTACTGGTGATTTAAAACCCCCACATTGGGTCAAATGGCGTAGCTCTGGTTCAGCAGCCTCTTCTAGAAGTTTGTTTCTAGATGTATAGAATAAATCACAAATAACTTAATCCCACTAAAAACATAATAGAGAGCCTAAATAAAGTAATAAATTGCTTGTCCAACAAGCTTCTGTAAAGCTCCAAACCTTCCCAGTGGGACAAATCTCCAGGACTCAGAAAACCCAGGGGTTATTGCTTACAGGGCTCTGGAATCCTGCTGACGATGTGTTCAGCACTCATTTGAAAAGCAAGCCAAACTACATCATAAATTTTTCAAGGAAACAATGGAAACATGGGATTTATGATCATTGACTCTTGCTGAAGGCTGATCCTGTAGATCTGTATTTGTCATTTCGATTGCACAAAGTCATTTTTCAGATTTTCATGGCTGGCTGAAGGGTTAGAGTGCCAATGGAAATATCACGTTGAAATAACAGATGTCAGAAACATTGCACCAGGAACCAGGAGCTACTTTAAAAAACCTTGTAAAATATTGCTCCTTCTTATACCAAACACAGGGGTAAGAGCATTTTTTATTCGCTTTTTAAGTCAATTGACGCTTTGTCTCAACTCGGGGACTGTGGGCTGAGGTTGTGAGGGAATTTCAGTTTGTGTCAGTGCATGTGAAGTTTTGTTTTCAAGGCAGTGAGCTACTTGCATTGGCTGTTGCTGAACAATAAATAAATTGGCTATTTAAAGATCCTTGAATACTATAAAAGCATTGAATCACTCCTTTATAGCTGTTCCACTGAAAAATATTTAATTCTTGTCCTCACTTGCATTCATCTAAAGAAAGGTTATTAATTTTCTTTCCTGTTGTGCTTTGCTCAGGGAATATTCCCCAGTGCCTTTCTGGCTTGAGCTATGCTTGAAGGTTTTCCCAGCATAAGTGTGTCAAACAAGAGTGTGAAAAATCATTTCCCTGTCAAGTGCATCTTTGCTAGAAAATAACTGTAGGAATAAGGAATGTAGGAATGTAGGAATAAGGATCACGCTGAAAAAAGGTGAATTGTTAATTGTTAACCAATTTAATGCAGTGTCTTAGCTTATAAGTGTTCTGTTGTATGAAAATATCATTGAATAATATTTAAGGTAAGAGATCAATATTAGCCTGGTCCTGCATTAGAAAATGCAATTGTTCATACATATCAAGGAAAGTGCTATCACTGTTAAACAGTGATCCAGGCAAGAATTTTATTGTTATTATTTTTTCTCCTGTAAGGAAATTTAATTCAGAGTGTGTTTGGTATAGATTTTGTAAAGATTCTGATTTTGAAGAAAGAAAAAGCAGGCTGGCAATACAATGAGAGAAACCAAGAAACTGAAGTTCCTTTAAGCAGATGAAATCAGGAACAGAACTGACATGCTTAACCTCAAAAACTTCCTGGCATTTTAAACATTTCTTGATTGATCATTCTGAACAAGGTCTGTACAATCTTGTTACATATATATTAAATATTGTAACAAGTCAAAGGCATTGCTCCTATAAAAATAAGCAATATTCCATGTGGTGGTTCAACCTGCAGGCAGCTAAACCCCACAGAGCTCTTCATTCACTTATTTATTCATTCCTCCCAGCTGAGGTCAGGGAGAGAATTGGAAAAAAGGGTTAAACTCCTGGGTTGAGACAAAGAAGGTGTAAAAAAGAGGAAGGGGAAGGGGGGAAGAGGAAGAAAGGAAGAGGAAAGCTTACTAAGATCAGAAGTATCAGCCCTTCTACCCTGTCTGGGGAATGGCCCTCTGGAAGCCGGAGCAGCAATTTTCCTGGAAGTGCCTTTGTGATTGCTCCTCTTTGCAGCTCTCCTGCCCGTGACCCACCCCTCTCCCTCACATGCCCTCCATGGCCCCACAGGTGACCCCAGAGCTTGGCTCGTGGGACAGACCCACTGCAGCTCCTCCAGCAGGGGAACCACTACTGCTGACAGCCAAAATGCTGCTCCACACAGGTTAGGGGATAGGACATACCCTGTGGGAAATGCTGGAACTCCCACGCCAGTGTCTCCACAGCCAAGATGGGATGCAGGGAGGAGAAGAGCCTTTCTCCAGATTGCTGGAGTTGCCCAGCCCATTGTCCCTCTGCTTGGCCCTCTCCAATGATCTGGCAGACACAGTGACAGTGTCCTCCACACAGGATTTGCCACATGGGCCACGCACACTTGGCTGTACCTCTGTTCTTGGATAACTGCTTGTTGTCCAGGTCACCACAAATCACCTTCAGCTGGCCAATTCCCTCTTCAATGCCTCTTTCCCTGGGGGTCCCCCCTCCTGGGTGCATCTTCTTTAAAGGGGTACTTTCCTTCACAGCTGGCACAAGTCACCTCCAGAGGCTGTGGCTTGGGCTCCTTTTCCAATCACTTTGCCCCATTCCCTAGGAAGTGGTCCCAGCTGCTTGGTTCCCCACCTGGTAATTGCAGACCCTCTAGTCCCACATGGATCACAGGTGAAATCTTCTTGCCTGCCTCACAGTTCACTGAAGGGTGAGGGTCAGGTGTGCAGACTCAGCAAATCACAGCAATAGGAACACACTGGTTCAACATCCCAATCCAAAATTCTCATGAGCCATTGAAACTAGCTTGGAGGAAAAGGGAAATGTGTAGGAGTAGAAGGAAGTGTCATCCTTTGACNGCCAGGTACAAACACCAGATTATTGTCACAAACAGTAATTTTACCCTATCATGAGCCAGTGTTACACAGAACAGAAAAATAAAAACCTTAATCCAGCCCCCAGAGACACCAAACAGCACAACAGGGAACACTTAGAGGAGGTGAGGTGCTACACACCACAGCTCTGGGAATGAGCACAGCAAGTCTGAAATCAAAGAAATTAACACTGTGACCAGCAACTATTAAAGTATTCTAATAAATTATTACAAAAATGTGGCTTTTTCCAACATGCCGTGGTCAGATTCATCGTTATCTCAACCCTTCATGTCCCACACTGGGTGTTGTGGTTTACCTTGCAGGCAGCTAAACATTACAGCCACTCACTCATTCCCACTTCAGTGGGATCAGGGGGAAAAGCAGAAAAAAATCCACACTCACGGTTTGAGGAAAAGATGGTTTGAAAGAAAAGGAAGGGATAATAATGATGATGAAAAAAGAATGCACAAAGTAAGTGCTGCACAATGCAATCCCTCACTACCCACTGAGCAGTGCCCAGCTGAGCAGTGGCTGCAACCCCCTCCCTTTTATTCTTCATCATGTTGTCAGCCAGTATGGAACAACACACTTATGGTAGAAGCATTAAAGTAGGAGTTGCACTTTTTTTATTTTCCATTTAGAATTTTATTTAAACACATTAATAGTGATTCTGTCACATAAGGCAGGAGAAAACAAAACAAAATAAAATAATATAATAAACCCTTTTTCTTCTACTTATTAGCAGGGAAAGTTTTAGATTATGTTTTGGGATGTTTTTAATGAGATGGAGTTTAAAGAAAGCTTCATGGTTTTGGGGGGAGTTTTGGGGGGGTTTTTTGTGTTTGTTCCTTTGTTGGGTTTTTTCCTTATCATTTAAATCCTAGTTATGCTTTTACAGTAGGGATCATGATGTGAAGGTGGAGGAACATTCTCAGATCTTTGGATATGTAACTATTTCACTGCCTTGTCCCTTTGTGTACAGGTGTTTATGACTTCCCTTGCCCATAAAATATTATAATCTGTTGGCCAAACTTCAAAAGTTTTTTGAAAGAGGATTAAATTCTTGCTAAAATACGTGGCAAGGTAGAAGGCAAAAAATGAAGTACTGCCTTTTTGAAGAAGGCCACCATATTAGACACCAAAGAATCTGTATAAAATAATGGTAACAAAAATTTTCACCCTGATCTATGAGTAGAACTCAGATGTTACACCTACTGTGGATATTAAATTAGAGAAATCTAAATATATAAAACACATACCCAGGTGAAACTATAATATTTGGCATTGTAATAATGAAAGAGCCATTTTCCTTATAGATGAAATGAGAAAATTTGTCTTACTTTAAAAAAATTCTTTTTAATGAACATCTGAAATAAGAACACTCTTCTATTCAAATGTGTCAAAAATAAATCATACTAAACAAATATATGCTAAAATGAAGCCTTTTGTATTATAAATTAATATAAACCTAACCAAATTACACAATTTTCTTAATTTTACTTTTCCAGGCTATTCTATTTGTTTAGTTTGAATTATTTTAATTTTTATCAACCTATCTTGTGTGTTCTCTGGACTGATTGCTGAAAGAAGTCATGTGCAGAGGAATATACATAGCCAGAATAAAATTACCAAAAAATATCTCTACAAAGATTTGTGTGAGTGATCCTAAAAAATAAAGACTGGGAGTTTTCTAGAGAGTCTTTCCATACTGCTTGGAATGAATCCTAAACATCTCAGAAACTACAGCTTTGATCCTGAGTTTTGACCCTGAGTTTTTCTTCTGGAATTTTATACACACATTGAACTCTATAAAGAACAGTTTTTCACAATTTATTCCTGTTTCATTATTTATCATTTCTCTGATTTTACAGGAATTAATATATCAAACTAAAATATGATTATTTGATATATATTTTTAGAAATGATGAGGTATTCATGAACTTAAGCTGCACCTATATTTAGTCTATCTCACCCTGTAAATTTGGTACTCAGGAGAAAATCCAAGTTTATGGTATGTGCATGACCATTTGTGTCTTTAAATTCTGGGCCTTTACAGTGATTCTCACCTTTACAGTGGTTCTCTTATGTGTATTTCATATTACTTTGGAAAAGTACCTCAGTACCCCAAGTAAGCCCATTTATACCAGTGAATGGAATTCCAATTTCTTTGTCTTTCTGAAAAGAGTACTTTGGTTTCTTTAGAAAGAGAAAAATGGGACAAAACATTTGAAGCAGAATAGCTAAGTGGGAGATAGGAGAGAGGCTATTGTTAAAGCAGCATATTTTTAATTCTTTAAAAAATTTTTACTTGTTTCTGAGAAGAGATTTTTTAAGTGACAGCAGAGGGAAACATTACAACTTACATTTCCTCCCCCTCCCCCTCCCCTCTCCTTCCNNNCTTCCCTTCCCTTCCCTTCCCTGCCCCTCCCCTCCCCTCCCTTCCCTTCCCTAAATGTAATGAGAGGCTCTGCATTTGTTGCTGGGAATTTTTATTTTAGCCCTTGAGGTCAATTAAACACAAACTTGAGTTAAAATATAATTTTTTTAAAATCAGAAAACAAACAAACAAACCTAAAACAATCAAACAAAACCCCAGACAAATAAAAAATCCCAATACACTGAACAACAAGGAGACTGAAAAGAAGCACCATGAGCCAAGACCAGTATTGGGAGTGTGGGGTATCCCAGCCCAGCCTTGGGTCCATCTCCCAGCCCACCCCAGATCAATTCCTTGGTCACAAATTACTGCTGCTGCTGCTGAGCAGTTACCATTGAATGTCCCCTTCAACTTAAAGGTCCAAAGAAAAGAAAAAAACTGTAAAATTTTTTTTTTAATTTTCATATTTCTTACTAAAATAATTTTAAATTTTATTCTGCACATTAAATATCTTGCCATTGGTTTCCTTTCTTAACAAGATAAGTTTACATTGAGTCTGTGAATAAATACTTGCATGTTATAGATGGCCTAATTAATGACATTCCCAGGTTGGAAGGGCACTGTCAGGCACAGAGTGGGATTCTTGGGGTGTCTGTGCAGGGACAGGGGTTCGATTTGATGATCCTGGTGAGTCCCTTCCAACTCAGGATATTCTGTGTTTCTGTGGTATTAATTTTAAATATCTGCACATTTTTCAGTTCACAACAAGTTTCTGTTATCTATTATGCAGCCTCCTTTATTCTCCTTTTACCCTTACGAGGCTTCTAAACCAGGAAAGCAAGAATGTAAAGTTTTCTTTCCTTGAGTGATTCATAAATCATAGGACATTAATTCCCTTCCTTTTATAAGGAAGGGAAAAAATAACCTAAAAAAAAAAACCAAAGGAAAAAATATACCAGTCATGAAGCAGCAACAATCCCAATGAAATCTTGAGGAATGGAAGGCAAACAGAAGAGTCAGGGTGTAATGATGGGATACGGGGAAATGACCAGAAAAATACAGTGAATGAAAGTTATCTAATGATAAAAAATAAAAAGAAACAATGAGCATATTCAATTCAAGGTCCATTACTTTCACCCAGTGGGTGTTGCAACCCCACTTACAGTCAATGAAATGACTCCTATTGACTTGGAAGTATTTTCAAACAGGCCTAAAGCATAATGCCTGCAACATTTGTTAATCTAGACGTGCATGATTTAATAAAGTTGAAAGGTTCTCTTTTAACCAAGAAACTTTAAAGTTCTGAATGCATTTTCATATATTTTGGAATGTGTCTAACCCAAAACATAGAGCAGCAGCTCTGCAAAACAATGCCCTGAGGCAGACTGAATTCTAGCACACAAAACTCACCAGCTCCTGTAGATCACTTGTGCATTGGAATTACAGACACTGCTCAGAATGTAATTTCCTTCAAATTCTCACTGGAAAATAAATTACTTCAGAGCGGATGAAAGATCTTGCTAAAATAGCCTTTTGCAAAATGAAACTCCTGTGGCTAGGCAGTTCTGAATAACTTCTGGTTGAAAATAGCGTAATTTTTTTAGTATTCTGTAATTTACTGATTTTTTTTTCTTACATAATGTGATAATATAGTATCTGTGCATACTGTGACTTAATGCAAAGTATGATATAATGAGTCAATATATATATATATTTTTCAAATAGCAAAAAATTGCTTCTGCACTGACAAGAGCATCCTTTTGTATCTGTGTTCATCTGAAATACACCATATATTCAATATGTCACAGTCTGAGCCATTCATTCCAGCACTGTTACTACATTATTCTGATATATCATTTCTACTATCTTGCTACTTGCTGAACAATCATGATAGAATATAAAATGTATATGCAAGTTCACAATACTTTTCTAAACATTTTTCTAAAGCCATTGCTTAAATCGGTTGAAAATGAAATGCCTCTTGTTAAAATAATATTTTCCTCCAACGACAGCTTTTGGCAATTTGATGGTGCACGAAAAATTACATCTTTCAGTTCTGCAGGAATATCTTCTCATAGCACTCATATATCTTTTCATCAGGCTCTTTTTAGAAGACGAGAGATGAGAAGCAATATATAGACAGTTGCTTTCAAAAACAAGGGGATTTTTAACATGAATTTCTTATTTCTGTAGTAAACAGAGAATGTCTGTTCCCATGGAACTGTGGAAGCTCCTGATTAGAACTTGTAACCACCAACTTTTAGGGAAGCCACAACCTGTGTTAATTTGATATTTAGTTTGACCAAATCTGACAATGTGTTTTAGACAGAAATAATTCAGGAAGAATTTGAACCATCAAGCAGAGATTTCCACATTTGTGGTAGTGTTAGTAACCCTACTCCAATAACTGAAAGGCTTTTAGTAAGGCAGAACTGGAGACTGAGAACTTGTGTTTTATTTTTTCATCTGAACTCTTAATAACCACATTTAATATGCACATTTATACAGAGAATTGGCAGGAAAAAAAAAAACCTTATAATTCCTGATGCTATTTTTTTCAGAAGATCAAATAACTTGTATGAAGAAAAAACATCCCCTTTTTCTTTACAGAGAGCAATGGGGTATCAGTAAGGGCTTACCCTTGTGCTGATAATGTTCCTGCAAACTGGTGCTGATTCACAAAGGTCTGCTCTAGTTGAGCTGGGTAATAACCTTAAATTGGGATTTATTCAGACAGAACAATGCTCATGACTAATCTAAATTGTAGCTGTGCCTCACGTCTTCAGAAGACTTGGCAAAGTTTTTTTCAAGATTTTTGGCTCTTCTCCTTCCCTCTCACACCCAATGATAGCTATTCCATCCCTACCCTTAGCCTAAAAGTTGTCAGCTTTAGACACCTAGAAGAAAACTTAACTTTCCTGAAATTGAAGAAGAAATCTAATTCTTTAACTTCATGGCTTTTTTGGTCTCTCTCTAAATATCTTTTTTTGTGTATTAGAGAAAAGGTTGCATAGCTAAAACAACAAAATTAGCTTTTGTCAGTTATACAACATTTACACCAAGTACTTAAATTAACAGTGAACATCAGATAACTTAAAGTATTATTCATGTAAATTTTTCCTAAATATTTTTTTTTCATGTCAGAAGTATGAACACTTACATAAAAAGGCAACGTGCCCTGTCAGCCTGAATAAATGTGTCAGTTCTGGCTATTACAAGGAAACTACCACCCTGCATTGCTTCCATGTTTACCTGTATATTTAATCTTTTCTCCAAGTTACAACAGTCTAATATAGACATCATTCCACCCCATCAGGCCGCTCCAGCCTTGTTTCAGGCTGAACAGCAACACTGAGAGGAGATTCCCATTTTTTGGTGGGAGCAGAGCTTTCATTCTGCCCGTAATTTGAGTAGCTGTAATTCCAGAGAGCTGAACCACGAAACTTCTTCCACAGCTTGAGCTGAAGGAAGTTTCAGAGCAGTAGGACAGAATCACAGAACATCCTGGGTTGGAAGGGACCCACTAGGATGGCGGGGCCCAACGCCTGTCCCGCGGCAGCATGGCGCGATGTGGGCTCGTGGATGGCTCCGTGCCGCTACTGGAAGCGCCTCAGCAGGGAAGGCGCCGCGGCAGGCGCACAGCACACACACCACACGCACCCAGCAGCCGGGTATCGCGCAGGCAGAGGAGGGAAGGGTCTTTGTGTGGGTCTCCCGAGGTCGTGTATTTCACCTGTGCACCGAAGGGGTCCAGGGACAAAGACGAGGGAAAGTGGAGTGTCCAGCATCACTGCTGAGTCACGACGCAGACTGCGGCGTTCCTTTTTTCAGATGCAAGTCCAATTCCAGTTTATTAAAACTGAACACACTTTTTATAGTGAACATCGTTAACAAACAATATTCCATTGGTTACAAATTTGACTCCAAAACACCATAGGCTAAAAGGGTATAAACAATTATTCTAACCAATCATGAGAGAGCGCACGTATTGTTTTTGCAGGTGTGGATTATTTATTATTCCTGCTCTTGTGTTGACACAAAGCTGGGCTGAGAACATGGATTGTTTTGATTCAGTGTGTGTGAATATTCTGTTTCTCACAGACACTGCTTCATGACTGCAACTTGAGAATTTTCTCTGTACTAATTCTTCATGCAGCATTCACAGTCCAGGGTTAAATATGGGTATGGAGGGGGCGGAGCCAAGCAGCAGGGGCCAATGAATGGCGAGGGTAGGTGGGAAGGTGTCGCTGTTGAGTCACACACGACACATAGCAGACTCCAATATATCCAGAAAGGCAAAAAGGGTTGTTTATTAAGAAATCCACTCTATATATAACATACATCATGAAATGCAAAACTCCATTGGATAAAACTCTAAAGCTACCATGCCATAGGCTGAAAGATATAAACAATTACTCTAAATCAATTAGAAATACTCTCACATATTGTTTCACAGGTGTGAGTTATTATCTTATTGTTTGACATTCTGGCTATTATGTTGATATTAAGCTCAGCTGAGAACAGGGGATTGTTTTGAATTCACTGTGTGAGAATATTCTACTCTGCATTCTGTGAGGATTTCTCAGACTCCAAGCCTGTTTCAGCTACAACAGGAAGGTGGCTTCAAGGGACAAATAGGGGAAGGGCAGACAAACAGGGGTACAAACCAATGGGGATATGCGAAGCAGGGAACTTCCTGGAAACAAACCATGTATGGGAAACTGGGGGTGTGGCGGCCAATGGGCCATCAGCCAACAGGGATACGGGGTATAAGGAACTCGCTAGAACTTACACATATAAGGTTAACAGGGGAGTGGAACTGGGGTGGACTGACACCTGGTCCTTGCACTTCCATGGGAGAAGCCAAAGCCTAGGGGGCATCCTTCCAGGGCTTCCTAACATGCCCACAGACCTCCACACTGTCCCTGCACAGACACCCCAACAATCCCACCATGTGCATCCCTGGGGGCCTTGTCCAAACACTCCTGCAGCTCTGGAAGCCTTGGGAACGTGACCACTTTAGCCTTCCCTTTTCCACTCTGGCCCCCCCTCTTCCTTCCTAAGGGTCTCATCTAATGCTGACCACATACAAAATCAAGAATTCCTAAAGAAATCTTGGTAGGACCACTGAAACAGGCAATGGGACTCAGACAAAAAAGGAGTGGTAGCCTGCAGTAGGTGCAGATCATTTCCAGAACTTGCAGCGAAAGAAAAATGCACATTTTTGGTCACAAGTTAAGGAAATCTGTCTCAACTAACTGTGACCAATAAATTTATTACACCTGCAGAGCACCTTTTTTTGGCTTTTGTGAGGCCTTTTAAATGTTCCTCTCACTATACTTCGTTGATCAAACACTGAAGGTGTAGGCACAGTTTTTCTCCTGGCTTGTCAAGGTTCCCTTCTGTTGTTGGGAACCATTTCTTATGAACAATATTTAATTAGAGAAAATTCAATAATTAATTTAGTGAGAGCTACCTGGATTATTTCAAAGTCCTTAGAGGGACCACGAGATCATTAATTCTCTGTAAATTTCTCCTGCATGTTTACTCTGGAAGGGAAACTATGGTCTCTGTAACAAACTTTAAAGGGAAAGGAAATTATCCACTTTCCTGTCCATTGTGAAAAAAGTAGAAGCCTGTAGCTTAAACCATAATATTTTTGTGATACAACTTGATAATAAAGCCATGTTTGGATAGTTAATGTAAGAGTTGGGAAGAACTGAAATAAATTACATGGGAGGGTTGTGGAGGTTCAGGTTCTGAAGTTTTGTGAGAACAAAGCAGACTGACCACCCTCTGCCAGCAACTGCGTTTGGACAGTTAGTGCTGCCTTGCTGGAAGAAAATGGAATAAATGGTGTTCCAGCAGCCCCATTTTCTGTGACTCTGGATGTGCTGGGCTTTATAACCTTGTACAATGCACAAAAATGGACAAGAACAGAGATAAATCTTTAGTGATAACATACAACAAGCCAAAAAAGTATTTTTTATGCCTTCATGCTTTTCATTAGAATAGTGCCATGCCCTGTTGGCAATGGCAGATTTAGTGGGACAGTTAATGCATGTTTGTTGGCAGATTTTGGATAAACCTTATCTCTCTCAAGAGGTCTCAATAATTCATTTTTTGGCAGTGGGGGTACATTGCATAGGGTTTGGTTTAATGTAGCATGAGGTATTGTGTGTATTTAGAGACTTTGAACCACCAAATTATTCTTAAGCTTTCAAATCACCGAATCTTTCCTTTTTATATATGATTTAGTATCCTTGGTACTTAACTGTCAATATTTTTGTTCAATACTGCATTTGCATCTGTATGATGGGATCTGATGGGTTTCTATTCTCATAAAATAGAGACAACTTGGAAGCTTATGGGTTCTTGGAGGATTGAAGAAATTTTTAAGTCCTGCACTGTCCTGGTTTTATGCTTCTTAATGTCTTCTTGTTTTTCATCCAGTTCTGTTGAAACAGGATTTACTTTTGTTTTAGGACATCATTTTTGCTTTGGTTATTGTTAAAATTTATTAGCGTTCCCTCATTGAGCAGTGATAATATTGTTATTTGTGAGAGTTCAAATTTATAAGGTGTTCTGGAGAAAATGTTTATTGTCCCATAGGTTGCCAACTACAGTGAAACCACCTCATAACGGAGTTTTCTACGAGTGCTTGTGGCCACATTCTGGTGTCAATGGCAGCATAAGAAATGTGGAAAAAAACACTGCTGGCCTGATGTGGATCCTGAATGTGAAGCTGTTTTGGGAGTGAGCTGAATTCCAGCCTAGGTTGTAAAATATTGTCATTGGGTCAGGAACATACAGATCATTCTCTCTCCCACCACTGGATTCTGAAATTAATAACATGAATTGCAGATACCAATTGATTGATTTTGTTTCCTCCATGTCCTGCAGGTGTTTTCAGTTAATTATTCATGAGATACTTTCATCAATTGGATACACAGAAAGAGATAGAAAATCTGTGTCCTGTGAAGACAGAGAGGGATGGGGACTGAGTGGTTATTTAACACCTTAGGAAGTTTTTGATATATTTTTAAGACACTGTAATAAAACTGATGTTTTCCTTCAATTGTTTCAGGGCTTTTTACTGATCATTTGTAGGCATAGGGTTGTGTCTCACTGTGATTGATGGGAGTAACCAAAGTAAAATGTCTTCTAAATGTAGCAATGTTGCCAGTTCCAAATTATTTTTTTCTTAATGATTTGCCAGATTTTGCTAAGGTTAAACTAGAAAAATATGTAAGACTATCTTAGAAATACACAAAATGCTCAATCTGGGCTACAAGTAATGATGGAATTTTTTTCTATATTTCAAATACTATTCTTAATTAAATATCTGAGTTTCCTCCTAATCCTACTCAGATTCGTGTTAGGATGAGTCTGAGCTCATGCACTTCATGTACGTAATTTATAAATGAATTCAGAATGTTCATAAATGTCAGGGCCTTGAACAGAAGTTGGCTGTAACTGCACAGAGCTTTAGAAAAGCATCCATGATATTTCACACGATCTTTAAAAAATAGGCAAAATCACTCCCTCATCCCAAACCAGCTTTCGTGAACTGTTGTTTGAATAAGTGTCTCTCTACTCCCACGCATGCCACCACTTCAAAAATACAGTTGATTACTTACTTACTTCTGACAGAGACCCTGAGATTGTCAGATGGAAAATGTGATGGCCCAGAGCTGCTCTAGAAGTATGTGGTCTTGGAAGGGAACCTTGGTATAGCTTTGGTGTGCTCATGGAAGTGCTTCATGCAAAATAATCCCATTAATAAATGTCTGTGTGTCTTCTGTGAGCTCCCCTCATCAACCATTAGCATGTCAGGCTTTGGTATCTGCTCCAGACAGCTTTAAAGGGAAATTAATCTCAAGCAAGAATATTCTGCCTATGTGCCATTCTTACAGTGGTGGATGCTGGTACCTTCTGAATGGGGTTTTTTTCAGATTATATGAAATAATTTTCCTGCTTCTGTTCTTTCTTTCTTTTTTAAATACATGAGAAAACAACAATTTTGGTTATAATGGTTTTAGACCCAGAGCAATGAGAGGCTGAGAGACTCTAAGGCATGCTGTAGCTCTGAAATAAGGTCTGACTTCAGAAATACACAGGATCTCAAAAAAAAGAACTCCAAATACTGTAAGAAATGCCCAATTTTCTGATGTTAATGAACAGCCTTCATTATGAAACAATATGAAATTGCAGAGAAGTTCTTCCACTCCAGACCCATTTGCCTCCTTTGTGGTGACTTTACAATGGGTTGTATTGAATTTCTGAGCTCCGACAGGATGGAATTGCACAGTGGCAGTCCCAGTGTGCTGCTCGCAGGCAGCACCTCGAGTGTTTGCTGTGACAAGGGGCTGTGCTGGCACAACGGGGCCCCTTGTGCCCCCCAGCCACTCATTTGGACTCCTACAGGGCTTTGTTACTAAACAATGAATAGAGTAACGAGGAGCCCTCCTGCTATTTGGTTTCACAGTGGAGCAGAGAGACTCAAATATGTTTAACAGTACAGAACAAAAAAGAGTTAATGAGATACTTTCTTAGTTGTTGTCAAGTGAGAGCTCTGTATTGACAAAACCACAATCAAGCATCAGGCAAACAATCATTGCATTCCCGTGTTCACAATGGAAGAAATCACCAAGTAATAGCAGTGCTTTCAAAAAAGCTAGAAGAAAGCTCCCTCTCCATCCTCTACAGCCACTTTATAATCTCCTGACTCCTGTAAAAGCAACAGCAGGACAGGGAAGGTGGAGCTGGAAGGGGCTTGGAGCAGCCTGGTCTGGTGGAAGGTGTCCCTGCCCATGGCATACAGTGGGACCGGATGAGCTTTAAGGTCCCTTCCAACCCAAACCATCCCAGAATTCCATTATTTGATTATATCTTTGATTATAGAGCTCACAGGGCCCAGGCTTTTGCAGACACAATCATGGACTTGGACACATCCAACAGTTTCCAAAAATTCTTCCTCTCTCCAACTGATATGGATGCTAGATGCCACTCCAAATATTCCCGACCTTGAGAGCAGATCAGCTGGAGAGTTCCAACAAATCCAGCAGTCACCAGGGGCAGTGATTACATTTAGGCTGAATTTTGTTGCAGTATACAGCTTGCTTTGGTACCAAGTGAAACTGTCTGTCAAACACCTCTGCCAATCAGACACAGCACACATCACCTATCCAGGGTATTGTTCAAGCTAGAACTCAACCCAACCAGAGCGCAAGGCAGGAGCTTCAAATTCCCCCTATATAAAAGCAAAAATGAAAGTAAATAAAGAGTACTTTCTTCTACTACACCAACACCACGAGGTCTTGGCGTTCTCTTTTTCTCTCCTGGGACCCCTCAAACCCAACACGTGGTGATCCTGAATGTGATCTTATAGCCTTCGGAACTGAAAAATACTTTTGGACTTTTAATATCATGGGGAACACCTTCTGCTGTAGCCAAACTACAGTACTTGAGGTATGGAAATAGAATTTTAAAAAATTCAGAATAGATTTTGATGAATCAGAACTCTTACAGCTTTTACAGTGGAGCAAGGACATATTTCTGAGGAAGATGCACTAAATTTAAAGACTTGGTCCCTTGCTAATAATCTTATTATTTACCATGCAAATAACAATAATTTTTTTGGCAATGAAAGTTGTTAGACCCTTGAAATTAGTTTTAAACCTAGTAAAAATCACAAACAGACTAGAATGGGACTTTAAAAACTCAACTTATCAAGAAAAATATTCAGACTTACCAATCCAAACTCCCCCACCGAGTTTTACCAACCCGAGCGGCGAGGGACGAACCTGGGGATAAAGCCATGTGGGAGAGACAAACTGGAACCACCGGGAGCCGGGTTCTGATTGCAACTCAGCCCCAAATCACAGCAGTTTTGTGGGCAGCGGCGGAAGAGTGGGAAGGGAGCAACCTGGCTCCATCTCGTTCGAGTGTCCCGGTGCTGGAGACGCAGCCATGGCACACCGGGAGAACGGAGCGGCTCTGGCAGAGTGAGCCGGCCAGCAGCCCTGGCCGTGTGGCGAGACTGGGGGATTCGTAATCAAGACCCCCCAGCCCCAGGGCATGGATTTCCAAGTGGCTGCCGAGCCTAGCAGGGCCGCAGTGCGAGTCTGGGGCGAACAATTCTGGACATGTTGCAGTGCGATCGATGTCGCAACCTGCCAGAGCGAGCAACAGAATGCCACAGTGGAGGATGGCACCAAGCCCCAGCGCGGCAGCACCAGAAAGCCCCAGCGCCGTCAGACCAGTGTGGGAGCAGGCACCCCCGGGCCACGGGGGCTCAGGTACCAATGCCCACACGGCGGCCGCGGCATGGACCGGGAGCAGCATCCCACAGAGTCGCGAGGCTGGGCGCGCCGACCCAGTCTGGATCGACTGCTCCAGTGCCGCAGCATGGCACGACTGCCACCACCACAGCCCGGCCCCAGAATGGCATGGAGGGACCCCGGTCCCGCTCTCCTTGGCGGGCAAGCGGGCCACCGAGCCTGGCAGCGTGCCCCGGCAGAGTGACACGGTGTCAGCGACCGACACCGCCCCAGCACGGGGCAGCGGGGCCCTGGCATGGGACAGAGTGGCCCCGATCAGCAGCACACTGCAGGACAGCCTGGTGCCAGCCCCAGCGAGACAAACCCTGCCAAACTGGCTCCATGAACAGCACAGCCCCACCATAGTTCTGGAGGACTGGTACAGCCCAAGCAGCTCATCCACCATTGACCATGCACTTGGACAATCATGGAACCTGCCATCTTCATCACATGGGGTGGTTTCATCCCAAACCCCAGCTGGGCGGGGGGTGAAACCACGCCCCCGGACCAACCCCGATGGAAAACATCACCTGCTTCAACTGCGTCCCTGCGGAACACGTCAGCATCCCACTGGGATATGCCCCCACCCCAAACCCTGAGTTGGGGGGACGTGGTCATATCCCTGGACCGCCTCCACCAGGGTGTGACCCCTCCTGCAACCCTGCCAGTGGGTGGTGAGGTCACACCCACGGATCAACTTCCATGGAGTGAGACCACCCCTGAGACCCCACTTCAGACGGGCAGAGCTTCTGCTCCAGATCATCCTTCAGAGAGTGTNTGAGTTGGGGGGACGTGGTCATATCCCTGGACCGCCTCCACCAGGGTGTGACCCCTCCTGCAACCCTGCCAGTGGGTGGTGAGGTGACACCCACGGATCAACTTCCATGGAGTGAGACCACCCCTGAGACCCCACTTCAGACGGGCAGAGCTTCTGCTCCAGATCACCCTTCAGAGAGTGTAGCTTCAAGCCAGCCCCCTCTGGAGGGGCGAGGCTTCACTACACCCCCAGCCCAGCTTTTTATTGTAGCTTCAAGCCAAACCGGGTGGAGCACAGCTCCACCAGCAACCCAACCTCCAGAGCCTCTGGTGTTCCAGCAAAAACCCATTTCTACCGGTAATCCTATAGTTTTTCAAACACAAGTAGAAAATCAAGCAATGGAAAGTAGTAGCATAAAAGCAGCTGAGTTACTTGCTGCCTCCATGTCTTCCCCATCCCCCAAAAATTGGCATGAGAGAAAACACATTCCTGCAAACAAAAAGCAGGTGAACTTCCTGGAAAGGGATCAAAACATAATTCCTGCAGAAAAGCAGATTCAAGCCCTTATGAAAGGGCACTATAAAACTCCTCTAGATATAAAGAAGGTAGTAACTCCTGCCGAGGAAAAGCAGGTGATCATTCCTGCCTCTGAAAGAATAAGTTCAATTCTTACAAATAAAAAGAACCTTAGTATCTTGCCAAAAAAGGCAAGTTTAATCTTTTCAGAAAAAAAAATATTCAATTCCTGTGAAAAAAAACCCCAAATTCCAATCCTAGAGAAATACCAAACCTACTCCTCCCCACCAGAATTCCAATCAAATTCTCCAAAGAGAGAAAAAAAAAATAAATCTCCCAAAACCACAAAAACCATAAATTTCCATATATACCCAAATCCCAAAGAATATCCCTATTTCAACTCACACACATCATCTGTGTTGACTAACCCCAAACACTGGCAATCCTGGCCCAACCTCCTACCAAATCCAAAACCATATGATTTTCATAAATCACTCTATTAATAATACCTCTGAACTTTAGAAATTCTAATATTGACAATTATATTTGCAGTTATTCTTCTTTTGTTTACCTGTAATTTTAGGAGGAGTAATGTAAGTGTTCTTCTTAAATATTCTTGTTTGTAAAATTAAGTTGTAGTTTTAAAAGTGAATGTGACACCATACATAAATGTGTAATTATTTCAAAAGTTAAAATGTTTTTTATTGTAAAGTTAAGTTATGCTTCCAAGTTAAATATTACCTATATGTTTGTGTTAATTTAAGTTTTGATAAGTTCTATAATTATGTTAATTTAAGTTGTAACAGTTCCTAAGTTAAATTAAGTTCACGCTGTTACAGTTAAGTTAAAACTAGTCCCAATGCACAAAAATGTTGAGTCTAACCTGAAGAACTCTAACATCAGTGACACATAAAATATCCCCAATTGGGGAGAAAAAAGAAAGAACAAACAAAACCCCCCTCCCCCAAAAAACAACAAAAAAACCCCACACAACCAAATTTAGTAATTGGATGCAAAATTGACAAAGTCAGAAGGTGTAGTATCTTATGTCACTTTGTAAGCACTTGGGCCCCTGCTTATGTCGAAGTGTACATAAGTGCATTTTGTATTTTTCTCAAATTTTTTATGAAACAAAAAGGGAGGAGATGTTGCAGTATACAGCTTGCTTTGGTACCAAGTGAAACTGTCTGTCAAACACCTCTGCCAATCAGACACAGCACACGTCACCTATCCAGGGTATTGTTCAAGCTAGAACTCAACACAACCAGAGAGCAAGGCAGGAGCTTCAAATTCCTCCTATATAAAAGCAAAAATGAAACTAAACTAAGAGAGCTTTCTTCTCCTACTACACCAACACCACGAGGTCTCGGCATTCTCTTTGTCTGCCCCGGGACCCCTCAAACCCAACAGAATTTGTAGCAAATTTTTGTGCTGCTGGTGGTACCACAGTCAAGGCACAATATTTTCCATTGCTCTTCTTCCTGATTGCAAAAGACAGCAAAAACGGACTGCTCTTTTCACTGCTCTTTCCCACCATCAAACTGGCTTAGGGTAGTGTTTCTCCTACCCTAATCCTCCTGCAGTTGTGTAACCCAAATTAGAGAAGCAACATTTTTCTCATCCTATTTAAACAGCACAAAATGGGTCCATTACGTAGCCCTCTGGACTTCCTGGAAATGAAGCAGATATTAATTCTGAAAGATTAATTGAAACATTACCTCTGGCACCACTACAGGTACTTCAGCTCTATTGATTCGAGTTTGGCATTGACACCCAGCTTCCATTTCAGGTGATGATGTAGAGGCTGGTGAGAGAATAAGAAAGGTCCTGTTACTACAAGAACAAGGAGTTACTAAGATGAATATACATCTGACAGACACACTCTCTTAAATCTTCCCACGTAAGGGATCCGTCACAGTTGTTATCATTCACCAGGGCGAGTCAGAAAAAGTGGTTTGAAGTAGAAAAATCCATTTCATTGAAAGCTAAATATCTCATGGAGTTCTGTCTGTTTTGACAGCCTTTCTCACTGAAAGTTTTATGAGGTCCTTGTAATACTACTGGTAAAAATAACTGGTGGTGGAGAAGAGAAAATTAAAACCAACCCTCTCCCAACAAAAGCTAGGTTTCACAAAATTATTTAAGGAGTTAAGACTTTTAAGGTTTAAAATCTTCTCCAAAGCAGAATGAGAAATAATTGAAGAGATCCCTAAAATTCATTTCTGTTCTCTGTTAACCACCTCGGTTATTCACATAGTTTTCAAATGGCACCTTCCTTCAGTCCTCTGCTAATTATTCAGACGTGAAAATAAGAATTAGTACAGAGGATTTAATCTCAGACATTTCAGAAATAAATAGAATAAAAAAGAAGTGAGAAGGAAAAATAGGACATTTATCTAAAGGAAGAGAAGTAGAACAGCTGCATGAGACTGAGGTACACGCTGCACCTGAACTCAGGGCTAAGGCAGTCTAATTCCAGGTTTAAGAATAGAATCAGGAAAATGGAAAAGCTCTAGAAGTGTTTGGAAGTTAATGATGCAGCACTGTAGTAGAGCACAAATTAAATTCTCAGTTTTCTCAATAGAAGCACATTCAAACAAAAGTACTTCAGAATAAAGGTGTCTTATGCTGCTTTGTTGCTGCTCCCTCTGAATGAGTTTTCTTTTCTGGTTTTGCTGCCAAGCAGTGACATATGGGGGGTTTCCTGCTCATACTTCTAAGTGAAGTATTTTTAGGACAAAGACAAAGGATAGAGTGCCTGAAAATATGAAGCAAGTGCAGAAAGTGATAGAAACTTAAATAAAGAAGAATGTATCAAATTATGTACTCTGACTGCTGGACATAATTGCCAGCAAAAGGAAAAAGGATAATTGGTCTCATATAAGTCTCCCTCCTTGTCCCAATTGCTCTTGGCAGTGGGATTGGTCTGTAACTCTGATCTCTGCATCATTCCTTCCTTCCTTCCTTCCTTCCTTCCTTCCTTCCTTCCCCTCCCCCTCTTGTTTTATCTCCTCTGGAGCTGGCCAAGAGCTCACACTTTATCCCCTAAATCCCCTCTGATTTAGTGACTCAGGTTTTATTGTGTAAGTGAAGCAATTTACACTAAATTGTGTTTATGGTTGTGGGTTCTACTGTTTAGAAACCTTTCAATTCTCTAACAATCTCTGTTTTTTCTCTTCAGAATTGTCTTTTCCAGGGACTGGGTCTTCTTTTCCTCAGGCAATAATTACTCTTCTTCAGCTATATGGATAGGGTTTTAGGTGTTATTATTTGAAAATTGGGAGAGTTTAAAAAAATTTTTAATGAGAAAGGGATGGTACAAGATGTTTTGTTTTATAGCTTTCTTTCCATCTCTCTTTTTACAGACTTCGATTACTCAAGAAATAATAAGAAATTACTAAATAACATCTCCTTCAGAAAGGATTTTCACAAGGAGTAGGTTGATAGAGAGAGTTCCAAACAAACCTTTGCAACAAGAAGTATTTTTGTAGAGGAGGAAACCACAGACAGTCACAGGAAATTAAGAACATTTTGACAGATGGATCTCAACATCTATCAAGAGGAAAACCAGAGAAGCAGTATAGACCTTCTCTCCTTTGAGCAGCCTAAAATTTGCTATCTATAACTCCAGCCTGGCCCCTATTTATAAGGACAGAATTTTTTCTGGGAAGGAAATAAGGATGGCATGTTCAGGACTGGGGAGGGGAGGGAGAGGAGGTTTGTTTTCAGCAGCTGGTCACAGAGAAAGGTCGTTTTCTTGGGAAGGAGAAAAAAATCTCCATTTGACAGCAGAGCTGAAAAGGTGGTCACAAAATAAATAGTGCTGCCAACAGGAGCTGTCACCATATTTAAGGCTGATGAGTAGTAATTAATGCAGATCCTTTCAAGCAAGACTTGCAGGCTCAAATGGTGCTCAGTGATTCACAGAGGAAGAGGAAAGTGAAAGACTCCTACTTGGAATTTGAATTCAGTGCCTGTGAAAGCCTGGAAGTGCTGGTGTGCAGGAATCCCAGCCTCCAGCAGCAGCAGAGGAGTTCTGTGGGTTTGTTCCAGTTGCAGCAGCTTTAAATACAACAACATTCCCAGTCAGAGGTGTCTCTAATCCCTTCTGACTCTCTCACACACCTTCAGATCTCAGCACAATTTGGAACCTGATGGAAACTCCCAGTTCATTCCTTGGTGTACATAGTCCTAAGGTTAAGATCCCAACTGTTTTGGCAAAAGGAAGGGTAAGACCAACCTTTGTTCCTGATTGGATGAGGGAAGGAATTTAATAACTGCAGGTGAGGAGAAGACAGAGGTGCTTAATGCCTTCTTTGCCTCAGTTTTCAGTGGGAAGACGACTTGCCTTCAGGACAGCTGTCCTCTTGGGTTGGTTGATGGTGTCAGGGAACAGAATGGTCCCCTCATTGTCCAAGAGGAGGCAGTCAGGGAACTGCTGAAATGCTTGGATGTTCATAAATCCATGGGAACAGATGGGATCCACCCCAGGGTGCTGAGGGAGCTGGCAGATGAGCTTGTGAAGCCGCTCTCCCTCATTTACCACCAGTCCTGGCTCACTGGGGAGGTTCCAGATGACTGGAAGCTGGCCAGTGTGATGCCCATTCACAAACAGGGTGTGAAAGAGGATCCTGGTAACTACAGGCCAGTCAGCCTGATCTCAGTACCCTGTAAGGTAAGGGACCAGTTTGTACTGAGTGTCATCACAGAATTTACAGGACAGCCAGGCTATCAGAGCCAGCCAGCACGGGTTCAAGAGGGGTAGGTCGTGTTTGACCAACCTGATCTCCTTTTATGA
>VZTR01024332.1:56064-74042 GCA_013400775.1 Chaetops frenatus
GACTGACCATGAGCCAGCAGTGAGCTCTGGTGGCCAAGAAGGCCAATGGAACCTGGCCTGGATCAGGAATGGTGTGGCCAGCAGGAGCAGGGAGGTCATTCTGTCCCTGTACTCGGCACGGGTGAGGCCTCACCTCGAGTGCTGTGCCCAGTTCTGGGCCCCTCAGTTCAGGAAGGACCTTGAGACTCTTGAGAGAGTCCAGAGGAGGCAGCGAGGCTGGAGAGGGGCTGGGAGCACAAGCCCTGTGAGGAACCACTGAGGGAGCTGGGGGTGTTCAGCCTGGAGAAAAGGAGACTCAGAGGTGCCCTTGTCACTCTCTACAACTCCCTGAAAGGCGGCTGTGGTCGGGGGGGGTTGGGCTCTTTCTCCAGGCAGCACTGACAGAACAAGAGAACACAGCCTCAAGCTGCACCGAGGGAAATACACGTTGGATATTAGGAAAACGTTTTCACAGAAAGGGTGATAAAAATGTTGGAATGGTCTGCCCTGGGAGGTGGTGGAGTCACCATCTCTGGATGTGTTTAAAAAAGACTGGATGTGGCACTCGGTGCCATGATCTGGTTGAGGTGTTAGGGCATGGCTTGGACTTGGTGATCTTGAAGGTCTCTTCCAACCTGGATATTCTGTGAATTCTGTGAAGAATTTCATTAACAACTTAAATAGTTGTTCTGTTTGGTACAGAGTCAGTGCTCAGTTTATGCAATAATTAACTTAAGGTTCTGTTCCAATTAGCACAAAATATATATAAACTAAAACAAAAATGGTGGACGTGTTGAGTGAAGAGCTTGCTCTTCTCTAAAACAAGTATCTTCTCAAGGAGCCAAGATGCTGTAGCAGATACAACTTTGTGAACACAAAAATTAAAGTTCAGCCAAGGATAGTAACAATTCTTTGATTAGTTGTAAGCTTCCAAAAAAAAAAAAAAAAAAAAAAACCACCCACCAGTAATCAGGAATATATATTAGCATAAATTAGACATCATGAGAATGATAAGAAAAACAGCACATACTTGATCCTTGGAATTTGCCTTAAAAAGCACGAGACTGTAATTTAGTGTTTGTTTAATTTAGTGTATTGTTTTTAATTTTTCTAATCAGGGAGTTTCACTCAAAATGTCAGTTTTACCCAGGGCAAGGACAGTGAGATGATTTTTGTCAGCCGCAAAAACTGGAGGTTTTATTTATCAGAAACTTTTTTATATCAGCTGGCTTTGGCAGCTTAAAAATATTTGGATTTTTCTTTTAGTTCAAGCCTGGTATGAGACATGCCACCTGGAAGGCTATTCCTCACAATATTCCAATTATATCACCAATTATTTCTAGCCTTGAGGACATCAAGTTTTTTTGTGTGCACATAATGAAGACTCACTCCATGACAGCTTTCCAAGACCTGGACTTTAAAACAAATCTGGTATCATCAGCCTTAGAGTAAAATCCCTGAGCTGGCAAAACATCAGTACTTCCTAGAGGAGTCAGTGCAACCAGTCTCTAACAGGGAGAATAGACATTTGCTACAAGGAAATTTAAAAAATAATGAAAGAAAGAAAGTAAGAAAGAGAAAAAATGGCTAATCAAAACAGCGATTTATTTTTACTTGCACGATTCATTCCCTTAAATAAACAGCAAGTAAAAATCAGCCTCCCTTTAGCTGCAAATTGGCCAAAGCACTCACAGATCAATCATGATCACTCTTGATAATGGGATTTTTCCACCGAGTCCATTTCACCCAGTGTGCAAAGTGCAGCTCCTTACTCTCAGCTTAATGCATTTAATAAAACTTAATTAAACATTTGTAAGCTTAATGAAGCACTCTGGAAATGAAAACAAAGGCAAGCCAACATCCTTCTAAATGGAAACTTGGCCACCAGAGTCCCACTGAAAAACCTGAAACTGTGCTGAGCTTTTAATTTGTCCTCTGGGGTTGATAGGGTAGACCAGGGTAGCATTGAAATTCCTGTTACAGTATATCATTTATTTCTTTTTATTAGCATGTCAGTCAGATATAGGTGTTTATGTTGTGCTGTGTATTCCAACTGGAGCTGGACAAAATCAATTTAGAGGTAACAAAGAGAACAAATCCCAAATATTTAACTTCTGCAAAATGCACCCCATGCAGTGAATTAAATTATGATAGGAACCTTCACACCAATGAAGGAAAAGTGGATAAAATTGTTGGAAAAACATGTGAAAATACCAAGCCTGTCCCTAGGGCCTGGTGGGGGATGTGTGGGAAATCACATCCTATTTCTCCAGCAAAGGAAATGGGATACTTATAACCTGATGTTCCTCCCACAACACACTATTGCCTGAAGCCACGGAATGAGTTTAAATATTATCATTATTGTTGCTTATTATTATTATTATTATTATTATTATTATTATTATTATTATTATTATTATTATTATTATTATTATTATTATTATTATTATTATTATTATTTTCTGTGTTATAGTATTCTACTCTATTTTTTATTGTAATAACTTGATCTGAACCAATATTAATTCTCTGATTATTCTGGGAAGATTTTCAATATGCTGATAATTCCGTCTTTCCTTTAATATTTGTTTTATTGTTGTCTATAACAAGATTTTGAATGACAATGGGCTGTTTTTTCCCAACTCTTTCCTGAGGAGATGTGTGAGCAATGAAGTCCTTTAGGGAAGTGCCCCTTTAGGTGCTGGGAGGGGCTCTAGGGTCTCTCTGGAGCCTTCCCTTCTCCAGGATGAGCAGCTCCTGCTCTCCCAGCCTGGCTCTGCTCCATTCACTCTTGCCCAGCCTTGGAGTGCAGCTTTACATTGTGAATTATTGACATTTTGCAAGGAGCAAGAAGGCCTCGTTCTTATCCCAGCAATAAATTTCCAGAGCTGAAGGGGCTCCATTCACAGAATCAGAGTCCTTAGGGGTGGGAGGGACCTCTGGAGACCCTCTGTCCAACCCCTTGGCCAGGCAGGGTCACCCAGAGCTAAGTGACACAGGGGCACATCCAGGGGGGGTTGGGATGTCTCCAGAGAGGGAGACTCCACACCCTCCCCAGGCAGCTGTTCCAGGGCTCTGCACCCCCCAAGGGAAGTTCTTCCTTATCTTGAGGTGGAGCTTCTTGTGCTTTAGTTTATGGCCATCACTCCTTGTCCTCTCACTGGGCATCTCTGAACAGTTTGGCACCATCCTCCTGGCACCTCCCCTTGGGATATTTTTATAGATTCTTATGGACATAGATATTTTATTTTTATAGTTTACTGAAATCCCCTCGGAACCTTCTCTTCTCCAAACCACTCAAACCCATCTCCCACAGTCTCTCCTCAGCAGAAAGATGCTCCCAACCCCTCATCATCTTTGTGTTAATCACGCTGCATTCCTGTTTAGTTCCTTCCTGCCAGATAGCACAAACATTGGAGAAGGAGAAATCCAAGACCTGAGATTTATTTGAACATTTTCAGATTCAAATGTTGGAGTAACCTGCAAAATTCTTTGAGCAGAAAACTTTTCATTGCTGTGAATAAGATCCAATGGGGATGTAGCTGCACATGTGGACACTTCATCCAGCATTTACAAAAACAAGCCTCATTTGTAGTTGTCTGGGAAAGGTATAAAAAGTGCCTATTCACAGTTTTATCCAGGCCTAACAGGCTCATTTCATGTCACCAAATTTATTGTCACGCTTCCTGACTTGGACGTGCATCACTTGAAGCATTCCTAGTTCAGACAGGTGATTTATGAGCCCAACTGAGCTCCCTGTGTTTAATTTGATTTAGGGAAATTTCCCAGAACTTAGCAGGGGAAACTCAGTTATAAATCCAAACATCACATTTCACAAGGAGATTTTACATTTTCTCCTAATGCGTTAAAAAAAATATTTCCTCGAGGTGTGACTGTTCTGTAGCCTCCACATGCAGCAGCATCACACCCTGCTGAATTTCAAACTGAAAGACAATAGGTTTAGTTGGGACATTAGGAAAAAGTCTTCTCTGTGAGGGTGGGGAGGCCCTGGCACAGGGTGCCCGGAGAAGCTGTGGCTGCCCCTGGAGCCCTGGCAGTGCCCAAGGCCAGGCTGGACAGGGCTTGGAGCCACCTGGGATATGGAAATGACCCTGCCCATGGCAAGGGGTGGCACTGGATGAACTGCAAGGTCCTTCCAACTCAAACTATTCTGGGATTCCAAACCATTTTGGGGTTCCATGATTCTGTGCAGATTTTCCTTTTCTAGAAAATGGGCCTAAGCTCAACAGAATTGTCAATAATGGTCTTAGTAATTCTGGGTTGATTATTCACAATGCCCAACGTTACGTATCTAATCTAGGCTAGAAACCTTGGACCTCTGGATTGCTGAGGGCCAGGTGCAGGCTAATGAGGTGTCCAAATTGCCTTCAGAGCTTTATTGCAAATAGAAGAGGCTTCCATCTTAAAGCCTTCATTACAGATGCTGTTTTACCTCCATGTGAGCAGGGATGGCTTCAGCCACCTGCAACGTGTGTTACCTTTAGCAGTGTGACAAGGGCCTTGCTTACAAAGCAACTTCACCTGCTCAAGGATTGCCTGCTCCCCGAGTGCTTAGGTGGAAATGACATCTATTAACCTGAAAGTCAAATACCTGCACTTGCAGGGGGATTACTGCCCAGTGTGTCCCAGTTCTTTAGAGAATAGCTTTTCCCAACTCTCTCAAAGACATTAAAAGTTGTCTCTTAAGGAACAAAGTAACTGGGGCAGTTCAATGACTAAGTGTCTGTGTGTAGAATCAGATACTTTAGTAAATATTCACACAAAAAACCTCATATATACCCGGGTTGAAGTGAAGGAATATAGTTACTCCAATTTATTCTAAGAGATTATGACAGAATATTGCCTTTCCAATGAAGGGAAAAAAATTGTCATCAATGTATTCCAGTATTCCATTCTAACAAAGGCATATCAGAAATAGCACCAATGTTTTCAATCTTTGTCAGTTCATGTGTTCATTTTGCTCTCTGAGTCTGTTAAAGCTGAGAAATAATGTATGAAAATAAATGTTTTTACATGTTTATGGCTTTTACATGGTTATGGCTAAATTCTGATTGGATAGATGCTTTAATGTTTGGAGTCCAGATAAAATTCATGCTAAGAATTTCCATTTTCTATTTTGTGTTGACAAGTCAGCATTTTTTAAATGCTTAGCAGCACAGTCCTCATCTTAACCTTATGCATCTAAATATTAAAAAGGTGGCTGTGATGCTCTCTGATGTCCTGCTGTCAAAAAAGAACTTTTACATCTCAAGATGTCAAACTAGTCCCTTTAGAAATACTGATTTTGGGAGGAAAGCCTTAAGCACTGGACATCAAGAGAGGAATTAAATTCATAGAAAGACAGTGGTACAAAAAAAATTAAAAACTCAAAGAGCTGATGAATAGTAGAATTACTTTCTGAGCTTGTAGAAATTGTCTATATTACATTGGGGGAGTGTTCTTTTTATGCTAGTTTCGGTTGGGTTGGGTTGGTTTGGTTTGGTTTGATTTGAAATCTTTGATGCTGAGGAAGGACATATTTTGAAAGTTGATAATGATACTCAAGACATATGGTTATTTAAAATTACTTGAACATCTTACACAACCACGAAGTTCTCTCATGTTGTGATGCCTTAATTTTGTAGGCAAAAGGAGTTATGCCCTGATACACACCTGGTAAACTGAATAACTGAGGGATATGTGGGGCCCCAATGAGAAAGGCATGTGAAAGAAACTCTACACATTTATACCATGAATTATCTTAGCCATTCTCTTACTCCTCTTTAATGCTTAAAGTCTCTTCTCTGCTGAGAGTGAGTGAAAGGTATAAGACAAAAATCTGTGTGTTGAAAACTAGCTATGGTGGATTTTCTTCTGTCTCACTCATGCTCTGCGATCGTAGTTGTTATCCCTGTGGTACCTAAATGCTCTTGGAGTGAGTTACACAGCTGTGATGGGATCCCAAAGTAATTCAAAGACACTTTGTTCTCCCCTCTCTCCCCACCAAAGAGTTGTGGTTTGATATGTACACACCTCGCTTTGTTTTACTCCTCCTCTTCTCTCTTCCCCGTCAGCTGAGAATTGGCAAAAAGCCTTTTTTCTAAAAAGAGAAAGCTCTTGGAATGTGTTGAAAGGTGGTCACGCTTTGGATTAGTCCCTCTTAAGGGAGCATTGTTTTCAGAGCAAAGCTATCTCTGCCTCCCAGGCGGTTTTAAGCTCTTTTCTCTCTGCTGTGTGCTGAGAGCAGATCACAGGCAGACAAACAATGCCTCGTGCAGGTGTCGCCAAGGGGTGGGAAAGCCTGCAGCACCTATTGTCACTAACATTGGTATTTCTTGTATTTCCCTTTCATATCTGCACATTGCACTAAATTGTTGCTGCCTGTTTTGTTTGGTTTGACTGTTTTAAAATGGTTTTCCCCTTTTTCCCTAGTTTGCAAAGCTCTTGGTTCCTCCCTCCGTTTTCCCCTCCCATACAGTGTATCCCTCCTCGTCAATCCCTTGAACCACTCCCTGGGATGAGAGAGAAATCCTCCCTCTCTCCCATCCATCAGCCCACAGTACCTCCCCTGCTTCCCGAACCTTTCCCAAGTTACTGTATCCCATTTGCCCATCTGCTCTGAGTCACTCCCCCCTCTCCCCTGGTTGATCCCTCTGACTGCTTGTTACACCCATGACCCTCCCCTGCTTGCTCCCTATTGGCCCTGCGTGGCCACTCCCTTACCCTATTTAAGTCTGTACAGCCCTTTGTTCAGGGCTTTTTTGGCTCTGACGCCCTTCAGGTGAAGAATAAACCTCTCTCCTGAAAAGTCACCCAAAGAGTCTCCCTCGTTTTTTTCCTCCAGGCTGATCTTCTTTACCTACTCAGCTCTTGAGCTAGTGTGACCCACGCACCCAGGGAAGCCTGGTTTCTGTCGCCCTGGGCTTTGGGCTGCTCAGGTCAAAAACAATCTCTAGCAACAGAGCCCGAGAGATCGGCGACACTAAATGTTCCCTAAAGCAGAGGGATATGTAAGAGTGTTGACAAGATACACTGATATTTCTAGATGCACCTTACCATCCAAGAAGTAATCTGCAGGGAAGGAAAAATTTCACCATTTCTGGGAGGTAAAACTGTTTCTTTGGTCATAATTCACACCTTGCTGTTGTTGGCTTGGGAGGGAAAGAAAGGATTTATGACCCTGCTCCCCCACGTGCACTCTCTCCCAAAGCAGTGTCATCTCTGGTGTGGCCACGCTGCCAAATTTGTGAAACTGGAATGTCAGAAATCCAAACACGCCTCTGCTGTGTGGATAAGTTAACATTTTATGCACTGTGACCCAAGGCTATGGGTTGCTCCATCAGTGGTCTGTGTATGCAGCAAGTGTGAGATAATGTGCTACTTCTGGAGTAGACGTCGTGCTTAGAGAATGCAGCTGAGTGAACAGACCCCAAAGTCAGCCATGCAGCCCCCCAAGCCTCCCTGCTGGGCCCCCACGAATCCTGCACATCAGCAAGAACACTGCACTTGCTCTGGGGTCAAAATGTCCCAGCACTGACTCTCATTAAAGGGGAGCCATGACATTCCTTGTTCCCAAACCTCATCCACACGCAGGGAGACCCTGGCCTCCACTTTCACCTGTAATGGGGCATACAGGCTCTCTTGCTTGTTTAAAGCCTACACAAATGAGATCTTGGTTCCTTTCCTCTCTACTCTTCCCTGGCTTTCCCCTTGCACTCCAGCCCGCTTGGCAGGAGCCCCAGCTGCACCATCCAGAGGCTGATCCCATTCACGAGGGTGGCTGTGCTGGCACAGCAGCTCAGGTTCTGTCCCCCACCTGCCAAAGGAGCTGTGGCTGCTGCATTGTAAAGCCCTGACCCTTCACCATATCCCATTTACCTACTTGCTGCCAGTACAGCAGTGAGGAGGCTGTGGATCACTTTTCTTCCCTGTGACATTTTGTTTCTTCCCTGGGACACGTGCTGCATTTTCAGAGAAAAGACCTTCAGATAATTGTAGTCCCCTCCTGCATTCTCCATCCTCCTTTCTGCACAAGCTACTTACTCAGCCTGGGAAAACTGACTTTTTTTGGCTTTTGCCTCTTTGCTGACTTGAGCTATCTGCTGAATAAGCTCTTTCACAAGAGGTGCAGTCAGCATTTGCATACCTTTGGAAACAAAGGCTCTCCCTCAAATTTTGGGAAGAAACACCCTGAAATGTGAATACATCTCTCTCCACCTTCAGCCACTAGAACATGAACTCATTTTCTTCCTGCCTATATTTTTTTCAGCGAGCAATGAGAGCAATGAAAGTTTATTCGTGTTCACTATGGTTTTTATATGATTCAATTCAGCCTCTCTATTCTGAATTTTGTCACCCAGAGACTTAGATAGATCAGTCTGGGAAACTTAATTCTGGTTCCCAGGTAGTGATAAGGTGGCCCATCCCTACTGCAGCTTCTTCCCATAATAGAATTTCTAGTTTTAACTTGGGTCCCACACTTCAGACATGATGTGAATTGGATTTGCTTGGAAAATGTTGTTAAAAGAGTTTTGTATCAGAGAAACCTTCACATAGGCAAGATGGTGACTGTGTTCTAATTAATACCTATCTGGTTATTGTACCTGGAGCCACTAGAATTTGTTCTGAATATTGTCCTTGGTTGTCACTGTGCCATTCCATGGGCAGAGTACACAGGCCGTGACAGGGCTAGGGTGAGTGGCCTTAAACAAAGTGTAGATTTAGAGTAGATATTGGGAAGAAATCCTTCCCTGGGAGGGTGGGGAGGCCCTGGAACAGGATACTGTGAAGCTGTGACTGCCCCTGGATCCCTGGCAGTGCCCAAGGCCAGGTTGGATGGGGCTTGGAGCAGCCTGGGACAGTGGGAGGTGTCCCTGCCCATGGCAGGGGGTGGCACTGGGTGGGCTTTAAGGTCCCTCCCAGCCCCAACCAGTCTGGATTTCCCTGATTCTGTGATTCTCTATTACCATAATTTCTTGCTTCGAGGGGTTTTTTTCGGTTTATGATGCAGGTAATGACAGCATTGGTGAATGCCAGCAAAAAGCACCAGGATCTGATTACTCCAAATATCTGCAATGCCCAGATGGAAATGAGTGCACATGGATGTAGTCACATTTCTTTCTTCTCAACCACTGGGTTCATATACTGTTACAAAACTTTCTTCTGGATCAAGTTGCTCACTGATTTGGCTTATCCAGACTTGTCTTTTTGTAAAATCCTGAAGTTCTTTTTAGTGAACATAGAAAGACTCCAATTGGAAAAAAATGTCAAAATGGAAATACTATTATCTCCTGTTTGAAAACTAGATAAACCTGTGCCTTTTATTTTCTCACTATATACTTGTGGGGTTTTTTCCTATCATATTTATCTTTATAAAATCCAGTTGTGGTAAAATAGAAACTCTCCCTATTCCATGAGCCTACAGGTTCCAAAATCCAAAACTAGTCCATGACTAGTGGGCTAGGAAATCTGGCACAAAGCTAGTGAGTAATGACAGGAAGTCTCCACTAGTCCAGTCTAACACAATGAATGTGTTCTATAATAATTAAATTATGTCCCACTTTAGGGGATTCTTCTGATCTGTATCTTCTATTATGGACATATTTGTGCACAGTGAAGGACTTTAAATCTTGACAGAGAAAGATATGTAAAAAAACCCCAACTCAGCCAAGAAAGTAAAAACAGTCAAAGGGGAAAAATGTTAAGGAGGATGAAAGGTGGTGGGGAAATCCTTCAGGTCATTTACTGTGACAATTGGTCTTTTTCCTTAGTGAAGGGAAGCAAATGCTTCATCATTGCCCCACACTTCCAACATAACTTTTACTTTCTATAATCAGAAGAGGATTTTTTTTATTTTGCTTTTTTTCATTTTATAACATCGGAGTCTTTCATTTGTTTGAAAAGACTACAGAAAGTACTGAGAAATAAAATCCAACTATCTAATTTTGCAAGTTATTATAGCTGCCAAAGACATAACAAAAGACCTAAAGAAAGACTTGAAGATGAAAACAGGAATACTGAGAATTTTAACTGGGAAGATCTTACTGCTGCATAAGCAAGCCAAAATCTGGACATATAGAAGAGGGACTGAGATACCCTATTTATCAGCAAAAGACAGCTGTAAGTAGAAATGAAAAAGGAATTAATTTAGAGGTTAATTCCTCCAGCGGCAGAAAAAAAAATAAGGCAAGCCAAAAAACCCAAACAAAAATAAAAATCGCTAATTTTAGTTCTGAGTGACTTCTTAGAATATTAGAATAGAAGGTCTGAGAAATTATCCAAATGGATGGCAGTGAAACCATAAAGCAGATAAATATTTACTGAAGTCAGGATAGACAGGAATCTCTAAGGAAAATATTTCCCTTGGCAGTGGGAAACTCTTTCTGAAGAGCTTCTGCCCCTGTATTTTACCCTGTCTATATTCACTTAAAAGGCGTTGTTTCCCCTGTGCTGCTGGGGTTTTGCTGGAAGTGAGGAGTGGACTTCAAACTCAGATTAGGCTAAATTCAAATGGCACTGTAATACAACAAATTGAAATTAATAAAGTGAAATTCATTGAAGTGAATTGAAGTCTAGCTGAATTGAAATTGTGAATAAATTAAATGGAGTTATCTGCTTTCTACGCTTGCCCATAAAATATTGTTCTTTATATAATTCTTTCTCATTTAAAAACACAAATTGACTTTTAAATCTAGGACACAGATTCACACTGAATGTAAGGAGGTGCTACTAAACCATTTTGTATCAATTTCCTTCACTTTACCCTGTACTTACTAACAAGGACTTCTGACAGTCCAGCCATTTGTTCTGTTCTTTTGCAAGAGGCAGCAAAAGCTTCTTGTGAGTCCCAGGTTCTGCTGTCTCAGATATGCTCTTGTTCTTCCAGGATGTGTCAAATAGCAAAGAACCTAATTCTGATCCAAGACATTCACATCTAATTAATTTCAGTAATTGATAGTTTTTAATTAATGAATTGCACTGTCAGCTTTCTAAACTGTATTTCTTGCATCTGTAAAAGGGGATATTTTTTAAAAACTGAAAATTCTTGCACTGAAAAGAATGGAAAAAAAGACCCACCTACTAAACAGTTGCATTGGCAGGGAAATTTTTCACATTCATTTGAATCTAAGCAGCACAGTTGTACTCAGCTAAGCAGTTCAAACAGAGAATTCTGCATATTATAGTGTATTTGGGAGGAGGCAATGTGTACCTATGCTTGATTCTTTTGGTAAATATGCAAAGCAAAGGACCAGGAGGAGACCTTTGAAAAGCATTTTGGTCATTTGCAAAGACAGCCTCTCACCTGTCTCCTGTGGAGCTAATGCAGCCTTCCACTGCTGTGCACCCCACAGTTCCAACCTCCTGCCCATCCTTAAACACTCCATGGGATCCCTCTGATGTCTGGGTGTCACATTCAGCACCTTGGAAAGCACAAGCCTCGGGTGGAGCATGTAAAACATCGCTACGACTCTCACTTCAGCCCAGCATGAACAGTTAGATCCACGTCCTAAAAATAAAACATCCTATGGCTTTGACTTTCTGACGGTTTCTCTTAAAATCTGGGGTCAATCTCTTCTCTTTACCTACCCCTCCTGAGTTCAACACACACAAAAGTGTATCAAAGTTACTACTTTTGTGTAAGAAAAAAGAATCCCACAGCATTTCTTTGTAATAACTGTTCAGCTACAAAATTTTATTGGTCTCCTTCTATGTTCCCTCTAGAGGATGTAATGCACAAAAGCATTGCCACGGAACATATAAAATTACAAATGAAATTTATTGTAAAAAGTAGAATGTCTTCTAGACTGGTGTCAGTATTTATTTCATTCATAAACCAAAACTGCAGGTATAATATATTCATTGTCAGCAAGTTCATGTGTGTAAATTGCCATCCAACAGTATTGACTGATATAAGACAGATATTGAAAAGACAATTTAAATTTACTCTTCCAAACATAAACTGTTCCACAAAAGCACTGTAAAAACTCCTTCAAGGTTTTGTGTTGTGCTTCACATTTATGGTTAACTACATAATTTGGTTGTGTCATAATCCACTGTGTTTGGCAATTTGGCATTAAAGGCCTGCAAAGCAGATTGGATCCTCACCACTTCACTGGTAGACAGTTTGAGTCTATGACGGAGCAAGCAAGAGAAGAGGTCCAGACGACGTTGGCCGGGTGGAGAGAGTTTATTTACACGATCCCGAATCTCCAGCAGCTGCAAAAGTGCAGAGTCCTGTGAGCCCTGAGTGTAGGGGTAGTCCAGCTGCAAAATCAAGTCTCGAATTGCCTCTGGGTCGAAGTGCATGCTGTAGCCAAACACTTGGATGTTGTTGATTTTCATGTAGCCCAGATTTCTTGAGGGATCAATAAATTCCAGGGGTTCGTAGTAGATGCTCTCGTTGCCATTTGGACCATTCGACTTTATTCGACTCCTCAAATAGATGTGCACAGTTTCAAAAAATGTCTTCCACTTGTTGCCCAGAGTCAGCGTCCAGTTATAACACTGAAGGGGTAAGTCCAGCTTAGTCCGCTCCCAGTCTGGGAAATTATTTTCATTCACAGGCATAAACCAGCTCTCAGAGTGGCTGCCCCCAAAAGGGTTGATATAAACAGCAAGGACGGGCTCCAAGGTGCTGTTCTTAGTCAGGCAAATTTGCAGAGAGAGCCCCAGTATCATATGGACCAGGCTGGACTTGTACTTGTTGCTCTTCAGAGTCAGGAGCATCCTCTTGCGCCACGAGGGGTCGAACCAGCTGTTGAGGCGCATGTCGTTGCTGATGAAAATGGCGTGCACCTCGATCCTCCGGTCGGTCTTCTGCAGCAAATACCTCATCTCCAGGTCCTGCAGGTCGGTCTCGAAGCCGATGTAGTGCTCGGTGGAGTCGGCCACCTCGGGCTTGCAGAGCCCCTGGCTCAGCATGTAGCCGGCGTTGCAGCTCCCGCAGCGCGTGCGGTTGTCGGGGGCACAGCTCAGGCAGGCGGGGCCGTCCCCGACCGTGCAGGGCAGGAACCCGTGGCAGGACACCTGGTCGTTGGGGCAGGTGCACGTGTGGGTCTCCTCGGAAAAGCTCCCCAGGAGCCCGTTCTCGTTGCAGTACAGGAAGGACTGGATGCGGTTGAGCCAATAGTTGGAAGACCTGCAAAGCGAGAATAGCTTGTTTTAGCAAAGAGAGGCCCGCACGCAAGGGAGACAACTCTGCTGTGTTTTATCAGAAAGAGAAAAATAAAGCTGGTTTTAGTGCCAGATTAAGACAGGATAGCATCTGCTCTCAGATAGATACAGGTGTAAATTTCCTGTTAACAATGCAAAATCACAAAGGAAAAGTTTCCTTACAGACCCACAAGCATGACAGGAACATTTAATTTATGTATTTGCTTTCTCTGTGTCTCTGTCAAGGAAGCCTGACAGAAAGCTATTTTCTGTAATTGTCTTCAGATTAACACCTTGAAATCCTATGCAGTTGAGATTATTTTTGTGTGCTCCATTTGACCAAAGAGGTGCTTTGTGTGTATCTAAGTGTCTGGAGGTCTACTGTTCCTCTATTCTATTATGAAGGGGGTTTTTTTGGTGGGTGTTTTTTTTTGTTTGGTTGGTTGGTTTTGCTTTTTTGGTTTTTTTTTACTGGCTGGGCCTGCATTGATTTATAGACAGTGAGCCAAAATTCTTTCCTAGAATAGCAGTAAGTCCCTGCTCCCCACATAAAGAGATTCTTCAGAGGACTTCCAGCACCACAGAATCTCTACAGGAAGGCATGCATGAGCATGCTGTGTTTATTTTTCATCTCTAGGGACAAAATTAAAGGATCATTTTAATGTTCTTCTTGTCATCTCAGTTTGGCTTCACTGAGAACAACAGTTAATGTCAACAGTCCTACATCACACTGGGAAAACACACTGAAACCAACAGTTTAGGCTGATGAGGCACAGTGACCAGAAGAAAGACAAGGGGAACAGCAGAGCTACATGGAGATAGTCAGAAAAATTATCTTCTTTCTTTGCCTTTTTTCAGCTCCTAGTATTCCCTGCGATGCACAATTTGAAGAACTTGTTTTGTCTGCTGCAGTCAGATCTATTGCTGCCACATGAATGATGATGGTTGTACAGTGTCTTCCCCTTTCATTACATTGTTTTGGAGAGGAAATGCAAGAGCCTCATTTACTCCTGACTCACTTTTAACTCACATCTGAATTTGTCTCAAGGAGAAATCCATGACATCTCAAAGTCTGAGTTTTTAGAAACATGAAAATAAAGTTCAGTAAAAAAAATACATCACTGTATACTCTGGTGACTTTTAAAATCTTTCTATTTTTTTCCCTTTTTTAGGGCAGGAATCTTGTTTGTTCAGGGTTGGGGGTTTATACACCTATAGCTCTAGGTATTTTCTAGGAGCATAAGTAAATATAATAACATGCACAACAGGAACATACCTTATCATTGTTCTTCTTTGTGCTTATTTGAAAGCCAGCATTAAGCAAAAATATTCTGGGTAAGTTTATTCCTTTGTTTCCTGATTAAAAATCACAAGGTCCATTTTGCAAGCAAGGTCAGTGTCACAAAATTAAAGTTACTCCAAAACTGAGAAGACCTTGAAGCTGTTCCAGGTGGAATGGGAAGTTCTTGTGTGTTTTTGGGTTGTTTTGACAGCAGCCTGCACATCTGGAGCTGTCCCTGCCAGACCAGGAGTGTGTGACCCTGGTGCCCATTTTGGGCTGAAATCTCCTGTTTGCTGCTATAACCCCATGGGCACCACAGCAACCAAAACAGAGCAGATCCTTCCCAAAGGAGGGAAACCAACCTTTCAAAAGCCTCTCTTTCCAGCTTCTCCCTAATCCTTTGTGCTTCTCTGTGCGTATGTAAGAATTGATACTGAGTCCCAAAGGCTGCTGGAGGTAAGATATAAAAGCCTGGTTTGTTTACTTTAACTTTCTGGTTAATGCCATTTGATTCACAGTAGTCTTCATAAAGTTGTTACCTTATGATCTATCACACTGGATGGATAACTGGGCAGATTTCAAGGTTGTAGCATTTGCATTTTAATCTCCAAGTTTTCTGCTGGTGTTGTCCCTGCCAGGTGCTACCACATGACTACTGATAATGACTGGGTTTGTAACTGACTTTTAGCATCCTCCTCCTCCACTTCTGCTGGGAACAGGAGTCCATGCCTTTGAAAAGTTTTATTATCTATTAGGAATACATTTCCAGAACAGATTTCCAGAAATACTCCTTTTACATAGACCAACTCTGAGCTTCCAGCTGTGGTTTTGAATTCATCTCAGTAGAGGATAAACAGCTGAAGAGATTTTCTGAGTGCATTTTTGAATATTGTTTTATTGAGGTGGATTGGGTGTCACTGGAAAGGTTTTGTCAGCAGGTGGGCAGGCACAGTGGTGTTATCTGGAGGAAGAAGCCAGGGGTGGGACAGAGCTGGGTCTACAGAGTTTCAGCTGGTTCCAGCCAGATGTTCTGATCTTGTCTCAAAAGCTTTTTTTATCTTATCTCTTTCTCCCCTCCTATTGAACGCAGTGAGTGGGAGAGCAGCTGGGTGTGTGGGGGCAGTGATTAACCCAAGGAGATCATTTCCAGCTTTACATTGATCCCTGCTGTGTTTCATGTACCTTCCTTTCCTCCTAGATCTAGTCAACAGCATTACAATTTTTCATGTTTATGTATGACATTACTACTTATAATTATTTGGCATTGAAACAAGTTTAAAAGTGTTCTGCACATTAGGTTTTTTCATATAGTAGAGGTTTTATGAGGGAACTCCTGCATGGTTGGATGGGAAAAGTATCTGGAGTGCAGGGTACACCAGGAAAAGAAAAAAGTGAAAACTGTGGCATTACTTCAGAGAGGAGGAGGGAATGGAACTGGTAAGCCAGGGAAGGAATTCTCTCATTCAACAGGGGTGACTGGAAGAGGGACAACTGGTGAGGAATTTGGCACTCTTGGAAGAGGAGAATTTTCTACTGTTGGAATAAACCTGCTTAAATCAGCAACATTAATTTACTGGCAAGGGTTGATTTGGTTTGGGTTACTCACTTTTCCAACCATATGATGTTTAAAATATTTTTTTTTCTTTATTAATGATTCAATCTACTGTTTCCAGGATTATGAGAAGCAAAATCTTTAGAGTCAATTCTTTTTTGTTCTTTTTATTTTTAATGAGTCTTCCTTCCTCCTTTTATTCTGTTAGGGAATACAAGCAGCAGTTTAAAAATCTGCAGGAAATTACAAGCTGCACAATTAAGTAAGTTTCTTTCTATCACTTAGTTATGTTGTTTATAACTTAGTATCTAGCTTATTAAAACACCTGTGTCTTTGATGATTAGCATTTGCAAAGAGGTCAACAACTTTAGAGGGAAGGAGGTTATCTCCTTATTCCAAGGAAGTCCGAAACAATAACATTCTAATATTATTGCCTTATTTTGATTTCTTTTTACCTGATTCTAACCAGAGAGATTTCAAGAAGAATCTGCTTATACTTGTTTTTGATTAGTTACAAATACAGTCTATTTAAAAAAAAATCTACTTCCTTATTTAACAGCTTGTTTTAAATTTAGTCATTAAGGAATAGTGTTACTCTGCAAATTTATTGCTTTCAGAAGAGCAAATTAAGTAAATTATGTGACAGTACATAAAATGTCAGCAATACCTACTTTATTTAAGCCACTCATCCTTAATTGGGTAAATTCACACTGGCGTGTCGCAATGAAATCATTCTTTTTCTCCCAGAAATCAAAGATCAAATAAACTCTGGGCCCTGCAGCCAAGGGAAAGGTTTGATTGGAAGCAGATGTGTCCTGCAGGTCAACACCTGGCTGAACAGCTGCTGCAGTCAGGGCTGCCACAGCCCCTCCGAGGACAGGGACAGCTGGGGACAGATGGGGGGTTCAGAGAAGGGGAGGGGTGACATCCCCAGTGCCAGACTTGCTGACCCTGCGACAAGGGCTTCAAGCATTGCTACCTTGGGGCTGGGGTTCTAACGGGGGCTGGGGAGTAAAGCATCCAGGGAGAGAGGCTTTTTTCAGTGTGGTTTGGAACTGCATAATCCAGCTGGAACGAGATGATTTTTAAGGTCCTCTCCAACCCAAAACATCCTGTGATTCTGTGACTTGTTCTGTGCAGAAAGTGGTACACACAGGGACCCTTCTCTGTGCCTGGACATGGATGTGTGTGGGAAACAGGCAGACTTGGACATACTTCAGTGCTGTGACTTCCTTGATGTCACAGAAAGGTGGTGGATGGACAGAGGCTCTTTGGTGAAATCAGGTGGAAGGGGAACAACTGCCCTTGTTGCCTTAAGTTTTTAGCTTTTCTATTTTTCAGATCCTGTACTGCATCAGTGTATAACTCTGAACTCCATTTAGAGTCTTAGTAAACTCCCTTCACACTTTGGTCAGACAAAACAATCCTTCCAGGCCTGAGAACCAAGGACATCCTCATCCTCAGGCCCCAAAGGGTATTAAAAAAAGTGAATTGGGGAGAGCAAGCTGGGGCAATATAGCTTCATTACCTGAAGCTGTAATTGGACAATTAACCTCTGATATGCAAACAGACCAAACTCGTATCTGTCTGAAAAACTCGTGGCCATCTTCCATCTTGGGTGTAGGCCCTGGGAGGCTTTTGCACTGTCCAAAGTGTATCTCTTGAAGACCTTTAATAAATACCCACTTTATTCTCTAACTTTGTCTGGTCTCTGTCCCAGGTAGCCATTCCAAGGCATCACCCTCCCCACAAAAAGAAGACTACAGAACTAAAACTTGGCTCTTGGAGGAGCACTGGGCTGGTCAGGATCTCCAGGGCAGGGATGAGAGGAGAGGCACTGTCAGAATCTGTTACACACCATAAGGTGAAAGGAAATGGATTAAATCTTCCTTAACCAGCTGGAGACAGCAACATGACCACAGGTGCCCTGAGTAAAGCTTGAAAGAGCTCTTCAATTATTCTTTTAACAAAAAAAAAAAAAAATTTTTTAATTTGGAAAATAACATGGGCTGGCCG
>VZTR01024332.1:74248-94433 GCA_013400775.1 Chaetops frenatus
TTCATTACCTGAAGCTGTAATTGGACAATTAACCTCTGATATGCAAACAGACCAAACTCGTATCTGTCTGAAAAACTCGTGGCCATCTTCCATCTTGGGTGTAGGCCCTGGGAGGCTTTTGCACTGTCCAAAGTGTATCTCTTGAAGACCTTTAATAAATACCCACTTTATTCTCTAACTTTGTCTGGTCTCTGTCCCAGGTAGCCATTCCAAGGCATCACCCTCCCCACAAAAAGAAGACTACAGAACTAAAACTTGGCTCTTGGAGGAGCACTGGGCTGGTCAGGATCTCCAGGGCAGGGATGAGAGGAGAGGCACTGTCAGAATCTGTTACACACCATAAGGTGAAAGGAAATGGATTAAATCTTCCTTAACCAGCTGGAGACAGCAACATGACCNGCCCGCGGGTGCCCTGGTTAAAGCGTGAAAAACCTTTTTAATTTTTCTTTTAAAAAAAAAAAAAAAAAATTATTTAATTTGGAAAATTACATAGGCTGGCCTGATGAGTTAGTTTCCCAGACATTGGGATATAGAACTCAGGCTACTGTTGGAGGATGAGGAGACTCCTGTGGTTAAATCTGCTGCCTTATAAACTGCACCAGCTTTCAGCTGGAATGCTTGCAGGGTAAAGAAAGCCTGACAGATAATCTCACTTTTACACAAGCATGGTAAAAAATATGATAATCCTAGGGAAATTAATGCAGCAATTAACATCAGCCAAGTTTCTGATGAGAATCTTAATGAGAAACATAAATCATAAATCATCATAATTCTAAAGTGCATTTAAAATATTTTGCAATTCTTTTTCTTACTATGAAAAAACTTTACTTAAAAGCAGAATTATTTTTACTAGAGCAGTTGCAAGCTTAATCCAAACCAAGTGCCTATTCCTGTTCAGTACACTGTAACATTAAATGTAGGAACAAAGCACTATGGTCACCCTATAGAATAGCTGGAGCAAGTATTTAATCATGATATGACACTTTTACCTCCTTCTCTGCCTCACTAAGTGCTTAACATCTGTTGTACATCAGATGGCTCAGTAGCAGATGATGAGTACTCAGTGAGGCAGATGCTAAGTAAAAAAATGGAGACAATTTAACAAGAAGAGGAGAGGCAGTAAAATACCCATTACCTACTTTCCCTTCCTTTGGAGGCCAAGTCCAGTATAAATCTGTGAGACAGCAACATCAACACCAAATGCACTTACAGACATCTCTACAACGTCCTACTCTTGATCAGGTGGATTTACACCTTGGGAAGGACAAATCAGATTCCAAGTACTTTGTTTTTGTCCTGGGATTCAAAACAACAGTAATTGCTACTTAATTTGATAATGGTCTTTATGTGAATGTTGTTTTCTTGTAGGAATCAGGGTAAAACTACCAACTGCACAGTAGCCAAAAGAGCAGTGAGTGATTGTAGAATCACAGAACCACAGAATGGTTTGGGTTGGGAGGGACCTTAAAGCCCATCCAGTGCCCCCCCCTGCCATGGGCAGGGACACCTCCCACTGTCCCAGGCTGCTCCAAACCCTGTCCAGCCTGGCCTTGGGCACTGCCAGGGATCCAGGGGCAGCCACAGCTTCTCTGGGCACCCTGTGCCAGTCTTCCCACACTCACAGAGAAGAATTTCTTCCTAATATTTAATCTAACCTGTCTTCTGGCAGTGGAAAGCCATTCCCTCTTATCCTGTCACTCCATCCCTTGGATATTATCTCTCTCTTTCCTGTGGGCTCCCTTCAAGCATTGCAAGGCCATAATGAGCTCACCCCAAAACTTCTCCTCTCCAGGTGAGCAATCCCAACTCTCCCAGCCTTCCCTCCCAGCAGAGCTGCTCCATCCCTCTGCTCATCCTGGTGCCTCCCCTGGACTCTCTCCAGCAGCTCCAGGTCCTTGCTGTGCTGGGCCCCAGGGCTGGGGCAGCTCTGCAGGTGGGCTCTCACCTGAGCAGGGCAGAGGGGCAGAATCCCCCCTCCCCTGCTGCCCACGCTGGGGGATCAGCCCAGGGCTGGGGCAGGTCCAGTTCTCACCCACAGCCCCCCAAAATTCTTCTGCCAGGGCTGCTCCATCTGCTGATCCCAGGCTGGATTAATCCCAAGGGTTGTCCTGACCAGGTCTTGTTAAACCTCCTGAGATTCCCATGGGCCATTCTGGAGCTTGTCCAGGTCCCTCTGGATGTCACCCTGTCCTTCAGGGATGTCACTGCACCCTCAGCTTGGTGTCACCTGCAAACCTGCTGAGGGTGCCCTCAATCCCTCTGTCATTGGAAGACTGAATGTTTTTAGTTTATTCAGCCTCACAAAATCAACCACCACAGAAATAAACATGTCTGAAATCATTTTACTGTGGCTCATGTTACAGGTATGGCAGTGAGGCTCTGGGTGACCCTGCAAATCCCACTCCCAAAGATGGCAAAGAGGAGCAGTGCAGCTGTTCTGAATCCACAGCTCACAATTTCACAGCTGCTCTACCTGAGCCAGGTACTTTAAGGCTGATCCAAAGGTCTGGGTTCTGTGGACCATGGTGAGCACTCATAGTGTGAAGTAGGGAAGGGCTATGAAGCTTTTCTAAAGGTATATAAAGAAAGAGCAACCTCTACCTAATGGATGCCTGTTAGCATGCACAGAAAGGATATTAATTAGATGTGGAATTTTAATGGAAACACTGTTTTAAAATTGCTTCCAGCATTGAAGTGGATGCAGTAACTAAAGCCATCTGTCTCAGTGTGAGGATATTCTGTGGTGACTGGATGAACCTGGAGCATGATTCTGGATAATGTTGCTGGGGCTATTCACAATCTAAACTGAATCTACGTTGCATTATGGAGGTAAAATATCTTGTTTTTCCTGTTAATCACATTTAAGGAGAGCCTTTCCAGATCTCCTAGCCTTCATGCCACCACTCTGCAGCTGTTGCTGGGGCCCCTCAGGGCTAGTACTGTATATTTTAAAATCAATGATACATGTTCTTCCATTTAAATTCCAGATAGCCTTTATATCATGAGAAGCAGAGGAAATAATCCCCTGCATTAAGTGGTAGAAACCTGTTGCATCTCATAGAGAAAACTGACATGTGTTTCATGATATTTCAAGCTAAACAATACTTTGGGACTAAAACACATAATATTTCAGAGGGTATTTCTACTTGGTCTGTCATGAACTGATTTACAAAGCTTTGCAGCTTTAACTATGTTGATGTTAAACCCTGACAATTCTCATCGTGAATTATTTCTAATATGAAACATTTCTGCCACACACACACCCCCAAAAGAATAATTATTTTTTAAAATATTAAGATGATATATCCACAGTTCTTTTGACACAGCTCTAATCATAATGACCATTGTGGATTATTTGATTGGGAATCAAACTACTTTGTAGCACCAAATATTTATGTAAAGGGAGTCAAATCAAACTTTGAAAGCTTTTACTAAATAATGATCCAAAGCACAGCAGGGACAAAGGAAATACATGGAAAATTAATTAATGGAGTCAATTGTAGAATGAAAGTAATCAGAGGTGTTAGGAAAATTAAGAGTTTCCATGTCAAGGAGGAGCCACTCACCTGCTGTGTATCAATGCATGTGTGTGCTCGTGTTTGTAGTGTTAGATCTGTGAAAAACTGACCTTGGCTCACAGATTAGCCACTAATATTGTGAAATTTTAGGTGGAATTTTGCAGATGTATCTTAAAGTATAAACATTTAAAAAATGATGAAGTTATTATAAGGCTTAACCAGATGCTTCTGTGACAGTCAGGTTAATAAACCCCTTTGAGGCATTTGAAAAACTTTCTGCAATGTAATCACCTTTGTTTGTGTGAAAGAAAACTGTGGAAACATCATAATATTGGACAAACTGAAAGCAAACACCACCCTGCCTTTACTTTTACAGAGAGAGGTAAGATGAGTGTATGATTATGCTGTGTCCATTTCTGTACAGAATCCTGGAACACTTTAATTTGGAAAGGACTTTTAAGGTAATCCAATCCAGTTCAATCCAATCCTCTCCCATGGACAGGGACATCTCCCACTGTCCCAGGCTGCTCCAAGCCCCATCCAACCTGGCCTTGGGCACTGCCAGGGCTCCAGGGGCAGCCACAGCTTCTCTGGGCACCCTGTGCCAGGGACTCACCTCCCTCATCCTAAAAGGAATTTTTCTTTATGTCCAGTCTAAATCTACCTTCTCTCATTTTAGAACCACTGTCCTTTGTCCCCTCACTACAGGTCTTCTTTAAAAGTCTCTCTGCATATTTCATGTAAGTCCATTCATGTCTCAGTCTGTACTGATGTTGCCCAGAGTATTTCCCTGCACTGCTGCCAGCCTTTCTCTCCCAGCTGGATTTATCAGCTCTAAAAGATGTTCACATTAATGTAGAGCAAGGGCCACTGGCAGCTCTTTGCTCTGTGTTCAGCAGCCCACAAGGTAGAGGTAACAAACAAAGAAGTGAAGGAACACCCTGACTTAGAAAAAGGAGAAACATTAAGTAGGATTTTGAAATTAAAATTCCTTTCACTGACTCATTTAAGATGGAAGTGTAAATGTAGCTAATTCAGGGGTTTCTTTGAATTTTAATATACATATAGCTGGCATAAACCTAATTTCAATATTTCACCTCTAGAAGGAAGAGAGCCAGTAGCAGCTACCCCTTGTCAAGATCTTGAGGCCAAATGCACCATGACAGTCTAAGTTGTTTGTGTGAACTGCATTGGCAATAACAAGATGTACAGGCAGCTCTAGTTGGCAGTAGAAATTCCAGAATTAATCAAAAAGTAGCCTTGACTGAAAGGTCTTTGTATAGAATGTAGCAGATCACAAAATTTGAAGATGAGTACAGAATGCTGTGTGTTTTAAAGCCGTACTTCAGATAGGAGGAAGAAGCATCCATGTTTTTGGAGTGTCTTCTTCAAAACAGGAGTAAAATAGAAATTTCAGAGACTGGAGATAATTTCTGGGCTAAAGCATTCCAATATTTTGTAGAATAATTACAAATCAAGCAAAGGGATAATTGGTAGGATTACTAAACCATAATAAACCCACAAAAACCCGCTGCTGACAAAAGCATCCGAAGTTTTAATCATGGTGAGGGATAAATCTGGATATGAAAAGAGATTTAGCACCAGAAAAAGCAGCCATCAGTTCCAGACTTTCTGGAATTAAACCTCATTATTCCAGGTAAAATCAGAGGCTCATTATGAGCCAGTAGCAGAGAGGCAAGTCCATGATTACATCTGTGAGGCTCATACAAGACCATTGCATCTTCCCATTTTCCTATTGATTTTGAGACAGGACATTTAGTCCTATTTTAGGCATCCTTATTCCCAGATACAAATAACTGAAATAAAAGAAAATAAACAAAGAAACAAAGAAACAAATGAAAATCTGTTTCTGCAAACTTTGTGGCAGCTACAAACGTGGAGCTAGGGAAAATCTGCATTTATTCCTGGCTTTTTTCTCTGTGATGATGACTATGGTCCTTCCTTTGATAATGATCCTTATTTTTTCCCCGCTGTTTTCTATTTAGATTATAAATGTAGTTATCCCTAAAAGCTACTGTAATATAAACAGCAACAATCTGTCATTATCTTCCATTGTGTAGAACCAGAAGCATTACAGCAGAGCAAGAATCTCCCAGACAAGAGTAATGGTTTTAATTAAAGAATACAAAACTCTGTTCTGTATTCATACCTCACTTATCATGTTATTAAACAAAATAGACCAAAATAAGATTGTGAGATCAGCGTGGTTTTTTGCTCTATTTTTATAATAATTGAAAATAATTATAATTTTGAGCAAACCCTTAAAATTTTAATATAGGCACAAAACACATTACAGAAGAGAGTTTTGGTTTTCTGCCATGGTATGTTCAAATAAATTGTAAGGACACCCTTAAATTTCTGAAGGAAAATTAAAGGCTGTCTAGAAAAGCTGGATCCTGCTGTTTTAAAAACAACATATATTTCACTTCACTTAATAATGTATAATACTTGTAATAAGATGTCACTTCTGTAACAGTCATTAACCAGGAAAGTATTAAAATAAATGGCCAAATGCTGCATGTCTATAATATAAATTAGGAGACAGACTTGCAATTATGCTTATAACAAATACCAAGTGATTGCCTCTCCTAGGACATTCCTGTCTTCCTTAAGCAATCAAACCCACAGCCTGAAATGCAATATAGAAAGTGATAGAAAGGGTGAAAAAAAGAGCAGTTTTCTACAGGTTAATCTGCAGAATAGAAAAATTATAGATAACAGAGTGAGGGGCCAAAGTCCCATTTTGGAAGATTTGGAATTGTGATCTGCACCACTGCAGGAGCTCTGAATCACACCTTGAAGCAGTGACAGCTGTTATTGTAAAGTAAGACCCTGTTGCTCCTGAAATGCTCTTTATCTACATAGGTAATCTCATTCTGAAGAGTTCATCCTCTATTGGTGTCATATGCCTTTAAATGCCATAATATTCAAGGGTGGAGAAAAAATCTCCCCATGCAGAACAGCTTCCTTAATACCTTGCAATTTTTATTTAAGGGAATATAATTAAAAATACATACACAAGCCCATCCAAAACAACAACAAAAAGCTAACAACATACTCAACATATTGGTCCACTTTAAATTCCTCCTTAGTAAAACTAACAGGCTTCTACAGAAGGAATTAATTTAAGGACCTTGTCTCTCATAAAGAATTCCTAAGTGTTCACATCAATAACCAAAAGTGGATTGGAGCAGACAAGATTTCCTTGCAGGAGAAGGAAAAAGATCTGTTAGAGAATCTAACAGGTGGCGTATAACATTTCACAGCCTACAAAGGCACATGTTTTAAGTCATATTTAGCATTCTTAACAGAATCATTCCAAGAATCTTGGATTATAATCACAGTGGGACACTAAAGGCTTTGGAGGAATTCTATCATTAACATGTCTAGTATGCTTTATATAAATACATATATCTATATATACACACATAATACACACACACACACACACACATATATATTATTAATAAATATACATATATATACAAAAACCACATTCCTCCTTAATACCCTAGGCACTCTCAGGAAGTTTTATCTGTCCCTTCCAGAAAGACCAGATGCTTCCACTTGGGCAAAATAAAAAAGCAAAGCTGCAAAAATCCCTTGAATATAAATTCCTCCCAAACACACACTCAGGGGCTCTAAATGAACCAAGGGAACAAGGGTCATTTGGTATTAGGGGAATGGTAATGATAGTAATTAATGGAAATGAATGATGAAGAGATGAAATTGAATTTTTTACTGAGGAGAGAGAAATGGCAAAGAACTCATTTACTTTACCACTTTGTACAGAATTCTGCACCACCTGTAGTTCAATATATTTGCACTTCAAACTCTTGAAGCTCATGAAGTTTGCTTAAACTTTAAGATTGTGAATGAGGTTGTGAAACACGAAGGATGTCATAGCAGTAGCTTTTAAATTTTTAATTACTGGGGAAACAGCATTACCAAAATGTCCCCAAAAGGATACCATCCATTCTTTTCAACATTCTACAAATGATATTGCACTTCTATTGTGTTTATAGTAGAAGTTACAACAAAAGACTGAAGACATGATCCCTATCAAAAAACCCAATCTGCCTCAAGAGTGTTTGTCTTGAAGAGATCCCAATCTAAGTGCAAACCAGACAAAATAAATGGAAATGGGCTGTGGGATGTGCTCACAGGGGCTTTAGAGCTGCAGTGAGGGATGGTGAGGACTGGAGGGGGATAACTGCAGGGCCACGAGCTGAAATACAAGTCTGAACCTTTAACAGTCCCCCTGTCATGCAGAAGATTTCCTGCTGTGCACAGTGAATACCACTGAATAACAAGGAATACCACTGAATGACAAGGAATGGCCACAAAAATAGCACTGATGTCCTCAGGCAGACATCTCATCCATGATTTCTCCTGTTTATCCAACCCACGGGGTTTGGAAATATCTTTTACATGGATTCTAGTGGATAAGCATTTCTATTAAAAGGGAGTTTGCAGGGGCAGGCAGATTTTGGTGCGATCTCTTTCAGCCTGGTGACCCTGGCACTTTCATCCAGTCATTGATGACTTTTCCCTCTTCCCAAGCTGCTGCCTTTGTGGTGCTTCTGATGGACAGCAGAGGTAAGAGAGTTTGTCACAGGCAGGTAAACAGGACTGCAGCACAAACACTCTCACCTTGATGAGCAATTGCACTGCCTCTGCCACACCATCCATCTCCAGTGGCAAAAGGACTGAGGAGCCCAAACCCACACACAGTCCAGTGTTTTTCACAAGGCTGTTTACAGCCAGCATTGACATCCCCAGAAAGTTAAAGAAAAATTGATGCTGCTCAAATCCTTCCTTGGATTTTGAAGTTTACACTCAAGAGCCAAGCGCTCATTCTCCAAACCCCAAACTGTCTGTGACACAAGGAGAGCAAATTAACATTGGCCTTATGTCTGGCAGGAGTTCCACAATCAGTGCTGCTCATTGCAATGTAGTTCTGTCAAGCATTACTATTATCTGAATGCCTATTACTCCCTTAATCTATCTAATTCATCTCACTGTGGGCTTGCTCCAAAAAAAAAAATTACAACAGTAGTAAAAAGGACTCCTTTAACTTGAGAGCATTTAAGATCAATCACTTACATAGTCCAATATTTTTAATACCAGCCTGTGGCTCTGTGAGAAACCACACAAGCTCCTGCTCAGTGATGTAATTTTAAAAGTAATTTTAAGAGTACCACCTGTCCTTGTAACCAGCAGTATATTGCAAGTGATCCTTATTTACTCAAATAAAACTTGACTGAATTCTTTTAATACTCTACAGCAGTTTCCACTGGCTGTCTTTAGTTTCTATGGAAACACATTCAATTATTATTTTGTCACACAGGACTGAATTGCTGTATAGAATCCCTGTCCACAAATGGGTACTTGAACTCTTGAATGAAATATCTCTACCCTCAGCTCCAGAAATAAAGGTTTGTTGGGTACTCAAAAACCATTTAGTTTCCCAGCATGAAACGATTGTAATGGGGGACAAAATTTGAATTGCCATGGCATAATCTTTAATGCATCCTACTAAATCCTGCAGCTTGAGGATCTCAACAGTTTCCCATCTTCTAGTTGAGGATGATATTAGGGTAAAAATAACCATTATAAAGAGGAAGATAGGGTTGCTGTGGGAGAAAGCCTCATTGTCTTGCCACGGGAGTTATTGCTTTCCTACTGATCTGCAATCTGATTGATCCTTCTACTTAAAATATTCTGCTGGAGTCGAGCATGGTTGTTGAGATTGTTTGACAGACCTTTTAAATTTTGACCTCTTCATTATAGTTTATGTTTCTGTCTTTTATGGTTTGCACCATGAAAAAGCTGAGCATGTTTTCAGGCAGCTTGCACACAGGTAATGCTATTTAGCATGTAAAACATAAACCCCTAAACACAAACTCACCAGAGGGAGTGCAAACCACCATCTGTAGTACCAAGGCATCATCCCCCACCCCCAAATCTTGGTGTTTGTCCTTCAGGCAATCCTGAAGTCCAGTCCAGTCCTCATGTACAGGAGCAGAAGGTGGGGAGCTGTAGGGCTGGCTGAATTCTGCCAGGAGACCTTGGGGAGCTAATTCCTGTGGCCTTTCCTAAAGCATGAACCATGGCTTGGAGTCAGGGCACTTCAGTCTAGAGACAGAACCACTGGACTCCAGTTGAAATGGACACAAAGTGAAGAGGAGATGACCAGAAGAGCAGAAGCCCACTGCAGAAACCTGGCTTTAGCATTATGGCAGCCAGAAGAAAAATAAATTTTCTCAACCCTCATACTAATTTGCAATAAAATTAGCTTTTTTTTTATTTTTTTCTTGATTAATTTTAATTTCTCTTTGCAGGAGGGGTTGATTGCTTTGCTTTGCTTTTAATTTTTTTCTTTATACACAATCTCTTTGGAGCACAGAGGGGCAATCTCTTCTATAAACAAAGTGCTAACTATGAACACCTTGTACATAACAGTGACCAGGTTTTCCTCTAAATGTCACAGGGAGATTTATTACTAAAACAAGAAAGATAGTCTACAAACATTTTTTTTCTAGGGAAACTTTGAGGAAAATGTATCATTTTTATTGTGCTGGGAATTGCCTTATTCTAGTTGTAGACCCAGAGCAGTCACAGAGCAGCTCTCTTATTTGGGAGGAGGGTCGAAGCAGCACATTGGCCCCACATCAGAGAGATGGGAATGGATAAAACACGACTTTTCCTTCTTTTGCCAGTGACTGATTCAGCTAGTGGACACAGCTGCAATTCTTCTCCTCTTTGAGCAGAGATCTTTCTCAAGAGACTGATGGGTGAGACTTTCTGCCCCCAAAGACCACGCCAAGGACAAAGAGACCCAAAGTTCCTTCTAAGGGTCACATGAGGTCCCATCACTGTGAGCTCAGAACTAGCCCTGCATTTCCTCTTTCCTCCCCTTTCCTTTCCTCATCAAATACCAACCTTAAAACAGCAACAAAACCAAAGAGAGGAGAAACTATGCAAAATTTAGAAGTGCAAATATTTGGGCTGACCCCTAAAACTGGGCTATCCCTGTATTCTATGCAGATACTGGGAGTCTTTTATTTATTTGTCTTTTCATTCCCTTACACTGAAAATGGCTCATGAATTTCCCGTCTCAGTTCAGTTGAGAGAGAATTTCAGCCCATTCCAGAGTGTGCTGAGCCATGTTGAAGGTAGCAGTCACCTGTGTAGTACATTTTCAGAACCTCTGAGCAGCAGTGATTGAGCTGAGCTGTCGAAATAATCAGCTTCTCTCCTCAGGCTCCACTACAAGGTAAATGATTGGTGGAGATGCTGTTTCAGACACCCCTCATGATTCTCCTGGTTTGCTACTACAGGAGTAGAGTCACTGAGCAGTGAATCTAATTTAGTGCATGAGCAGCATTCATGTTCTGCATGACAATAACTTGCAAATACTTTCTTAGGCACTACATTTTCAGGCTCAGGGAGCCCTCTCCAATTAAAAACAGATTGTCCTTAATAGAATCTATAAATGTGAACTAGACTATCTGTTCTATTTTCTTTTGCTAGATTTTTTTTTCTTTGTAACAAGTTTACCCCAACTGTTTTCAGCTTTATTGTCCTGATAAGACAGCAAATTCCATTTCCTGCCATCTGTTGCTAAATTTGCAATTTTCCACAAGATCACTAGGTATATAGAGGGGGGGATTTGTGTTTGTTACTTTGGAGAACTTATGACAGACAGGCAAAATGATTATTACATTTTTGACTTGCCAAGCCCTACCCTGATGGGTATTTAATATAAATATTGGAGAAAAAGATGAGTAAAATTCTTCTCCTTTATTCTCTTCTTTGTGAGGGACTTGGTCGGTTTCCCAATTTCATCTGTTTCTTCAAACTTAGAGTTTATTTTTCTGGATGTGATGGCTTCTTAAGCTTGTTTTTTTATTAAAGTTGTCTTTTGCATTCCCTATTAACTGCTTATGTATCTGATTTTGATGGATCATTCCTTTCAATATCCAGAATTTGTAGAGATATGTAGTTTTGCAGTAGCGCTGTTCCAGTTACTCTGTACTCGTGTGGAGATACATTTGCTCTTTCTGTATACTCTTAAATCTACACAAAATTGCTTGTGAAATTCACACTTCCTTGAAAAGATGGAAAAGATTGTATGAAAATCCATCCATGAGGATGGTGCTGATAATTAAGACAGATCTTCAAGCAAAAGGAATAAGCAGCAAATAGATGTTTTTCCAATAAATTATTGGAAACTGGGGGAATTTAGGAAAAAATGTGGTCATGTATGAACACAGAGAAGTTCTCAAATGTGTAGGCAGAAAAGAGAAACACTCACTGAGGATAAATCCTCATACCTTGGTTTCTCGTTCTGAGACTTACAATAACCTCACTGCCATTTAAGTGTTCTCCTTTGGGACCCCAAAGGGGCCACGGATGCTTGTTTGGGTTTAATGTTGCATGTGTTCCCACTAGGATTCTGAGGGGAAAAAAGCTGATTTGGCAGTATTGTCTATCAGTGCTGTCTACCATTCCCATGCTACTTCTGCCAACAAGTTCTGGAAGTGTTCAGATAATATCTACAACATTTGGAAAGGGTCAGAATTCTCAAGACCTTTGAGTTTCTCCATGTTTTATGAAAATAGGAAGATAGCCCATAGAATGCAGAAACTGTTACTTTGCAATGTGAGCCCAAATAATCTGTAGATTCATATGGGAATTCAGCAATGAGAGGCTAATTTATAGGGAAACAGGGCCTCATCATTTCAGCATTTACAGAGCTATTTTCTATTTCAATCTCTCTCTTTTTTGCATTTTTTTTATATTTTAAAAAACCTCCAAGTATTATTTCAACAGGTTTTTAAAATCATAAAGAATCAGATTATGTTTTAGCCATAGACTACAATATGTTAATATGCATTTACATTATTTATCATTCAAAGGGTTTTGCTAAGGTTGGTGTATATTTGCATTATTCCTACTTGTTTTGAAATAAAGCAATGTCACCTGTTATTATTCATTTCTTGCTGACCTGATAAGTATTCCTTATTAAATTCATGCTTCTCCTAGTGGGATCTATCCTTTGAAGAACTTAAAGAGTACAGAAATGGCACTGCAGTAATGTATGGAAAATAGTTCAGTGTTTAGCTGTAGTTAAGTACACCATCATTGCCTCATAAATATGTGCAATACCTTATGCTTCCAAATAAACAGCTGAAAAACCCGAGATTTTCCACAGAAGATTAGGAGCGGTTAAAATGCATTTAATATTTTCTCTTATTCACTCACTAGAATTGTAACATATCTGTGACAAAATAAAAATTATTACAGGAAAGTTGGTATCTGAGGCCACGTCAGCAGCTGGTCTGGTCCTTAACATACACCCTGAAGAACACAGAGTACAGAATAGTGGATTTAATGAGTATTATTTTTCTATTGAAAGTAATTTTTTTAAATAGCTAAAAATCCTACTCAGTAAATTTTATTTGTGTAAAGAAACTTTAGAAACTTTAAAATTATTTATGGTTAATATCCTTTGTACTGTATCTCTGATATCTGCCACACTGAGAGCAGGATCTTCTGCTAATCAATACAACTCCTGCTGCAGAATCAACCTGAATCCTTTTAGATATGGATACAGTTAAAATAAATCAAACTAAAACATTAATATTTAATTACTGGTAAACTTATATTGTCTTACAAATAACAGCAGAAAAGCATGGGGAAAAACTTAAGTGATAAGAAATTTCTCTTCTTGTGACTCAACTGGTCATAAGTAATAAAATCAAAGACTTTGAATCAAGGAAAAATTGGTTTTTTTATAAAAAAGCATTTTAATTTAGAGAGTCACTATAAAGGACAACTCTGATTCTTATGCCATGAGATCAGTGGGTATCTTCCAGCAGATGCCAACAACCCATTTTAAAAACTTCCTTTGTGATAGGGTTTTCACATGACACATGGCAGCAATTCTAATTCCAGCTGGGTTTCAGCGGAGTTTAGATGGCTGCAAATTTTTATCTTGTAATTAGTGGGCAATGAGAACCATAAGTCAAATACCCTTTTATGCAGAGCTCTATTAATATGTTTCTCCTCTGTATCTATATAATTTCTGTACTTCTCACCTCTCTCTTGCCGTTGAGGTCATCCAGGTGCTCGTGTACAAGTCCCAACATGGATCCCATTAACAGGACACTCTGGGGCACACCTTCAGGCTCAGATGTGCTCCTGAAAACCTTCTTCCCACTCTCGTCATGGCTTTGGGGCTCAGGGAACAGTGACAGCTCTAACTCTGGTGCTCAGGTCGCCAGTGCCCAGCCCCAGCTGTCCCCAGCCCCAGCTGTGCCCATCACCCCTGCACAGCCCACCTGGGCCACAGGAGTTCTGCTAAAATTCTCTTCATGCACTCCCATTCTCAGCCAAGTATTTACACCTCTTCTAATATTTTTATGATGACCCCAATGTCCCCTAAACAGCCTTCCAGCTTTTTTTATTCCTCATCCACCTTGAAGGGTGAATTCTACAGAGGAGGACTGAGTTTCTAGGCAGTACATTTCCTTTTGTAAGAACACGGGAGCTATTAAGTAAGATTCTAGCCATCATGTGGAATCACTATTCACAAGTGCTATGCTACAATAATCTACTTTTATGGGAGTTTGGAAGATGAATATAAAATAACATAATCCCCAGCTGCACTGTTATGTGCAAAGCCATCCCATTAATCACACTCAGTTTTACTTTACAGCTTAAAGGTATGCAAAGTGTTGCTGCCATTCAGGTGCCTTAATACTGGCAGTTGCACACCTTAACTGCATTTTAAAAGCCATCTTCTCAAGAAATTAAGCAGTCAATCTTTTCCTTTCCTCCAGTGGAAATGGTAATTCAGCACCTTCTGATGTCAACAACGTATGCAGAGCAGCCAAAAACTCTAGGTGAGCAAACAAAACCTCAGCACTGTGACAGCCTCCAGAACTGAATATAACATGTTAACCACGTAAGAAAAACCCAAAAGTCATTCAATAATTCTATTTCTTTACAGATTATCTGAACTGATTTAGGATCTGTACTTTTCCATGAGGCTACTGAGCACATATAAAAATACGTCATGAACCTACATCATTATGGGGACAAGAGATTAGATTATTTGGGGTTCACAAGCATGAATTCATGCTAGACTGATATTGCAAATAAAAACATGAAATTCTTCTCAAGGGCTGTGGGAGCTTGCAGACTTAAGAGTGCAAACAAGTGATAGTTAGAACTGCTCAGTTCCTTCCTGGAGCTGAAAGCATTGATGGGATGGTTGGGTTTGAACTGTGAGCAAGCAACTGAGTTTAGATCCAAAAAAAAAAGGATATTAATTAGCCTAGACATTAGGAAAAAAACTCATCCCTGTGAGGGTGGTGAGGCTCTGGCACAGGGTGCCCAGAGAAGCTGTGGCTGCCCCTGGATCCCTGGCAGTGTCCAAGGCCAGGCTGGAGGGAGCTTGGAGCAGCCTGGGACAGTGGGAGGTGTCCCTGCCCATGGCAAGGGGTGGGAATGAGATGATCTTCCCTTCCCACTCACACCAATCCATGATTCCATAATTCTATGTGACAAGGTCAGGAAGAGAGGAAACAACTGTAACTGGTTACTACTTTTTATCTGATAGTTGGAAATCCAATTTTCTACTAAATCATCTAGGCAATACCTCAAATGAGACCCTTGGAAATGATGTGAAACAGACTTTTTTCCCAAAGTGTGGAAAGTTCTGTGACTCAGAGGGATCACTCTGTGATGTACCCCCCTAAAATAAAGCTTCTCAGAGAGTAAAAGCAGAAACCAAAAGCCAAGGCAGTTTTATAATAGTCCTGAGAATGGATCTGAGAAAACATGTATAATTTTTTATTATGAGGCAAGCTTCTGTGCATCTTAACGTACATGGTCGAGAAGTTTTTACTTGACAATTTTGAAGGAAAATTGTATACTTTTGTTAAAGAGAGAGTAAATGCTCTTTTATCACAGGTAAACATGAATATGATTTTGTGTGCACAGTGTTGTGTATTTTATATCAACATATAGGGACTATAATTAGGGATTATTAGGGATTATGATCTGCAAAGGAATTTCCAGTTGTGTTTACTATTAGGGCTAGATATTTAAACCAGGAATTGCATACAAATTTTGTGAATTTTATGGACACAGGATATCAGTTCCATTTCACTATCACTGTCATACACAGGGTAACAAGAACATAGCGAATGCTCTTGCAAACTTCAAAGGTGAAATAGATTAAATAAGTTTTTTGTAAAATGAATTTGAAAGTTCGGGTGAGATGTGTGATCCCATAGACTGTGAGCCATGCAGTGTCATGGACTTCACAAATGCATGGCACCATTCATCTGAATTTGTCTGTAGAGCTCTATAACCAGATGACTGTCTGCTATTCAGCAAAAAAAAAAAGAAGAAACAGGCTCTGGAGTTATTATTTGCCAAGATTCACAGGTGTCTCCTGTAGAAACCCTCTTTATAAAGCTTCATTGCTCTGTGTCAGGACACTAATCTCTATTCAGTGCAAAGAAATTCTGCCTTTCACAGACAGAGGGTCTATTTTTGTCTTTGAAGTTAATCCAACCCTAAGTTGCAGCAACACTTGGAAACCCAGATGCAGACATTCTGCATAGACTTCCTTTTAAATATTCATGGCTGGAAACCTGATTCTCTACTTCTATCATTTGAAGCTGAGGATTCTGGCTTTTATGGACTTCTGCTCATCTCTTAATCCACAAGTAAAATGTCTTCTCTCACACACAGTTGATGTTATATCCAAATGTGGATATACATAGAGGAGTAGTCGAAATATGCAGCAGATGGTCAGCAGAAGAAATAAAAAATCACTTAATGTCAAAGAACCTCATGCCAGTGGCAAGACTCATTAAATTGTGGGCTGGACTCAGCAAGACAGAAACTGCTGCTCAAGGGTTTTGCGAGGTATCGAGGGCTAAATTGATGAAACAGAAAGTCTGCAGGCTGGCCTGGGATTTGCTACATTGGTCTCTGCTCAGAGCTTATTTAACTGAAGTTTTGTCAAGGAAGGCTGGGCCAGCCCAGTCAGCAGCTCAGCTCTCCATTTCCCAGTGCCTTGCTCCCATCTTGGACACATTTGCCAACTGTCTCATCTATATTTATACTCTGTCTTAGCCATCACTCCAGGAATGATCCAACCCAGTAGTGCTTGCTGCAGATAATGCACTGATGAAGCAATCTACACAGATGGTAAGCTATCAACTTACATTAAAAAAATCATCAGTTATTGTTCCTATTTTTTCCAAAATTAAGGCAGCTTTGTTCAAAAATCTATGGGAAAATATATGCACAGTTTCAAGGACACAATGCCTTTGGACTCTTCTAAGACCAGTTAAAGAATTGTTTAGGATTCCATCTTAACTATCAACAAGCAGTGTCTTAAATTTCGAAGGGTTTTTTTAAAACCAACAAATTAATAAATGTTTAAGACAATGATCCTGATTTCAGATCCTATTGGAAATACCACTGTTTAAAATAAGGAATGGAAATATAATGAACAAAGCCTAAGCCATGTTGATAGAGATTTGTAATTGCTTTTTAAAAGGAAATGCCTTCCAAAAAGATTAAATCCATTCCAAATTTCTTTTTTAACACAAAGACATACATTAATTTGAATTAATGCAACAAATGCTGATATTTGCTCTACTTTTGTGTAACAGGAGTGGTTTGAAGGCATATTGAAGTTTTTCCTGTCATATGGGTAGGGCAGGAACTAATTACATAAGAATCTAAATGACTAAAAACCAATATAAAAAAATAATTTTAAAATGTCAAACTTTGGAGGTTTTTTTATTACAAAAACCTGGGGAAGAAAAATTTGTGGTAAATATGGTGGCACAATGGGGAAAAAACCCTTGCCTTTCTGTAGAGGTTATAATTACATTTATAGTTTCTTGAGTTTTAAGTATATAGATTCATTGCAAAGTAAGTAAAGAGAAGGTGATTCTGGGTAGAATCCAGAGAAGGCTTTAGTTTGGTTTGGATTGTCTTCATACTTTAATATCTCAACAACGGAGAGAAGTCAGTTATTAAAGATAATAAAATATAACTATGTTAGGAAATTAGCAAGTGTCACCTTTGTCTGGAGTGCCATTAGTTCTGCTCCTTGCAATAAGTAAGTCTTTTATTTTATACTCATCATCACCTATGGTTTCAAAGATGGGTTTCTAGAAGTCTGATAATATTCTGACCAGGATAAATTCCTTACAAATTAATTGGAATTAATGCCTTTTGCAGCTGTTCTGTGTCATCTGCTACTTGAGGGGGATTTTTTAATGATCTGTGCTCATCCATTTTAAACTATTTCACTGATTGTATCTTGTTCATACATCCCAGAGTCCAAAATAAGGGGTAAACAGACTATATGTTCTGAATCAGCATTGCCTTCCTGGGATAGATCACATGGGATCCCAGGATGTGATTTCTGTGACTTCTTTGTATGAATTCTGATGCCTTTCTCTGGAAAAAAACCCCTTCCTGCCATTTCCCGCAGAGGTGCAGGTTGGAGCCATGGGACACAAATGTCTTGGAAACTTGACTTTCTCTTTGTCATTGGTCATTATACAGTTGTAGGATAAGGAGACAACACTTTAATTCCAAAACATTGGTCAGGATGTAATGTGGAGGAAGGAAACTTCATAGCAAGGGAATCTCATTTTCATTTCAAAGGTTGCTTTAAGGCCCTGATCTCCTTCACTTGTTGGTGCAATAAAATTCACTTGCATCCTCTCAGCCTGAAGCTTTTCTGTTTCCTGACTAAAAATTACTCTAAAATTATGTTTTTCTTTAAAGAATAATACTGATAACAGTGCTTTATGTTCATTTTTTAAAGTATATTTTTGGCACTTCTCCAAAAGAATAAAAACATGGGAAATTTGCATCAATGTAGGTCCATGCCTTTTGTACAATAACAAAGGACATGGAGGAATGAGCTGGAAGATGCTTGGAGCAAGCTGGTCTGGTGGAAGGTGTCCCCTACCCATAGCAGGGATGGAACTGGATAAGCTTTAAGGTCTAATCCAAGACTGAAGGATTCATGTCTGTTTCTGTCAGAGTCTCTGGGTGCAGTCCTGGGGCTAACTGAGTTTGTAAGAAACCTGTCAGGGACATAAATGTTCTGGCAACACAGAATATGAGGTGAATCCCTCCACAAGGTGACACCTGAGCACACGCACACGTCACACCACAGCCGGCAGAGAATAAAACAACGTTGAGTTTAACGTTTTTGATGGAACTTGCTTTCACCCCTCCAGCTGAGATCCCTCCCACGAAAAGGTGACATTTCTTGGTAAGACAGTGCAAGCCTGCTACTGACTCCTGTCCCCCTAAGGAGCACAAAGGGCTGGGTGCTCCTGGGCTGTCTGCCTGGCACCTCTCTGGAGGGATAAACTTGTTCCAAAACTGAGGAAGGCAGCAAGGCAGAAGGACAAGGAGAGGGGGCAAAGGCAGTTTTATCATATCCTGCTGACAGCAGAGATGTTGATATTCCTCCTTGAGGTAAATCAGTGTGCTTTGTCTTTACCAATCTGGATATAGCTACACACATGAGATACCAGTAATGAATTCTTATTTTGAAAATTTTAATTTTTCAGAGCCTATCGTGTGTTTCTAAAAAAAAAAAAAAAAACAAACTAGTCTCATATATAACTATTTCAAATGTTTTCTGTAAAATTACACTTGAAAGTAACCACAGTAACTATGCACAAACTGAATTCTTATCTAACAGTTCAATTTCAGAAAAATCAAATGTTTCCCCACCCTTCACCCCTCAACTACTTTCTATCCATGTATTTTCCTCTTATCAAGAGCATATGAGACAATAAATTACAGCAAATGAGAGAATATTACAGCAAAAATTAATGAAATTCCAGTTTATAAAAGACATGGTAGATTGCAAGTAAGAAAGAATTGTTAACTTTTGATAATTATGAAGCTGATATATATGAGTTACTTCTTTCTTAGTGTTGCAAATGCAAAAACAGCCTGGTAGGAATCAGCCATATGAGACATTGCATAAATCTTTCCATAAACTCATGGAAGGGTTTGAATTGGAAGAGACTTTAAACTTTATCCAGTTCCATTCCCTGTCCTGGGCAGGGACACCTTCCACTATCCCAGGTATCTGACCTGGCATTGGGCACTTCCAGGGATCCAGGGGCAGCCAGAGCTTCTCTGGGCACCCTGTGCCAGGGCCTCCCTGCCCTCATAGGGAACAATTCCTTCCCAATATCCCATCTAAACCTCCACTGGAATATTCACCATTATTTCCTCTTGTAGTTTCCCACTTTAAATTGAAGCTATGTGATCATTTCAGGGGTTTTGAAATTGTATTCCAACAGCTTGTCTCTGGAGATTTTTCCTTTGGCTCCTGAACTGTGCGAGTCCTCCTGAGTTTTACTCAGCATTATAAAGGGGCAAATGGTGGCATTCTTAACTACGGTGGAAGGAAAACCTTTTCCCAATTAGCCCAGTACTTTCACATCACAGGTCTTGATGCTAAACTTAGTTTTGCACGTTACACATAAAAGATCCTCTGCATTTTTAAATGGGCCCTCTATCCTGACTTTAGAAAGGAATTCTCTGCTGAGTGTGCAATTATC
>VZTR01024335.1:2830-20060 GCA_013400775.1 Chaetops frenatus
CCCCTTCTCCTTCCCCCTCCCCCTCCCCTTCCCCCTCCCCTTCCTTCCCCCTTTTCCTTCCCCACCTTCCCTCCTTCTTTCCCTCCTTCCCTGCTTCAATCCATCCCACTTTGTTTCCCTCCTAGGAGCCTGCTCTGTGTGCACACATTCACAACCACCCTGTCTCCCACTCTGAATTCTGGTGTTCACTCACACTGCAGTGTAAGCAATATAAGTGTTATTATAGTACCAAAGAATAATGCGTACAGAAGCATTGGCCTTTCCCAAAAGAAATTGTTGAAAGGATTTGGAATACTATGTAATTTCTTCTCTCAAATGGCAGCAATGTTTGCTTACGTCACTGAGGTCAGGTCTTCACTTCTACACTAACCATGCCTGGGAATTTCCTGAGTCTATCTGACATTGAATGGTCTGTGTCTACCCTGATAAATATTTTTAACCTCCAAAAGAGGGTAGCCTGATACAAACTACTTTTGTGAGTGGTCTCTTGAGAGAATTTATTCTAAAGACGTTTCTAAAAATTATTTTAAGGACTGTTAGTTGGCAGCAGACAAAAGGATCCAGAGAAGACTCTGTGAATCTACTGAGAAGTGTTTCAGCACCTTGGAAGTTTCTCTGGGTTACTCCCCTAGCCTAGAGATAACATTATCATGTTTTGGTACTGCTGCCTCTGATAGCTTAGGCTGGAATAAATCAGGAGAGACTGAGGATCAGAAAAGAAGAATAGAAGGAAGGTCAAAGAACACAATCAAATTATGGAATCAGTCTCATGTATTTTTTAAGCAGGGTTTATTTTGTTTTCTTTCTCCTGAATTGAGTTCTACTACCCAGGGGAAGAATCGGGGATGTGTGTAAACATTTCAGGTCCAGGTGTCTAAAGACTTGTGCAGTAATAGCAGACTTCCAGAGTTACAAAACTGTTGGTTATCAGATTCTGGGAACTCAGATTTAAATAATGGATTACATCCAATTGTGTGCCTGGGGTATTGCCCTGACAATCCCCCTCAAAATCTTAGAAATTGCCCAGAGTTACTCTTCAGATTATTGATTGTTTTTTTTTTTTTTCTCTTATCTTATATGTGTAGAATAAATAAAATATAAAACTTTAAGTTTAGCCCTAAATATTACCACAACTGTAAACATTTCTCCATCTCTAATTCTAGCCCTAAATGAAAATTGTAACCATAAACCAAACCCTAAAATCTAGCCCTAGACCCCTAAACCCAACCCGTTGCAGCCTGTGCAAGCGTTTGGACACCTGCATGGTGAAAAAGTATTTGCTGATGTTGATGGAGCCTCGTGAATTTCAGCTTGTGCCAATTCCTTCTTGAGAAGGGTCTGGTTCCATCTGCTTTGCATTCCCCCTTTAGTAAAGTGTGTTCCATGTGCTCCAGAGACTATTCATTGTTAACTGAATTCCCATCTAGCTGAGAGAAATAATGACTTATTGTAAAATAATTAGAGGGCATGTGCACCATCTGCCAGAATACTCAATTAGAATAGGCCACAAATTGCCCTTCAAATGTTATCGTTAATTGACAAAAGTACCTGAAAATCTTGATGGATAAAACATTATTTTGGCTGCTTCTGTAGACATGTAAAAGGAGAAAATCCTAACATTTGAACACTCTCAACCCTATGTTTGAGTAGGTGATTTCCTGAGTTGTAATGATTGTTGATGATGTTTGCCCAGCTCTTGATGGGACAAGGGGAAGGCAAGTTCTCTGGATTTTTTTATTCTGTCCCTGTGTATTCTCCTGTTCCTGTGCAATGAGCATGAAATTTGTTCCACCTCTGGTGTCTTGTTTGGAAGGAGCAATAGCACAATAATCTGTCAATATTTACATCTCACAATGTGTGCAGCTTCCCAGCTGCGAGCAAAATTCCTGGTGAGTTAAATTTTGAGATGGTGTAAACCAGCCAGTGCACAGTAAACTATGAAATTTCCTTTAATAGTCTACTACTTTCTATAATGTAAATAAAATAGTTCTTCTCAGAGCATAAATTATGAAAGTAATACAGGTTACATTCCTACTTTTTTCACACTGTGGAGGTTTTTATGACAAGTGTTTTAGATTTTCTTCTAACCCCTCCTTTAAAAAAAAATAAACAAAATTCCCACAATGTGTTTTCATGATGGCAGGGATTTCTGCAGGTTTTTTTCTTATTTTTTCTGTTATTCAATACTATAAGTTACATTCACAGCAGAATAATTTCTGCCGTGACTTAGGATTAACAGAATCAAAATGCTTCATTTAAAAATGAGAAAAAGAAATAAAATACACAGGATAGCAGAGAACAAGCCTATTAGCAGCAACTTATACTGAGACTATGTGGAACAAGAACTGAAAGGGAAGATTGCTAGGAAGTGGAGCACATTTAAAAAGACTGAATATTCATGGAAGGAGAAGTGGAAATAAAGAAATGTGGTCAAGCAATACTTGTAGCAATCTACAGCATATGAATGAACATGGTGGATATTAATCTGCTTCATATAGAGAGCCACCAACCTCTCAGTGTTCCAGGTGTATGTTTAAAATATTCGAAGCGTATATCTATCTATCTATCTATCTATCTATCTATCTATCTATCTATCTATCTATCTATCTATCTATCTATATCTATATCTATATCTATATCTATATCTATATCTATATATCTGTACACACACACACACCTTCCTTTTTTTTTTTTTTTTAAGCAAAAAATGATGTCTTTCTGAAGAAATGTAGCATTCAGGGATATTTGCCTGAGAGGGATAATAAAAAATATTAATAAATAAATTTTATGTTTTCTATGTCATTGTTTTTTGGGGCTGTAATAGCACTGAGAGTTATGTTCTGAATTTAGACCTCTTTCCGTGAAAACTAACATCCCAGAGCTGCAAATTCTTCAGACATTGGTATTTTACTGATACTTCCCTTCTCTTGAACAAGCTATGCATTGCTAAACCACTCTAATTTGAGTCAAAATCAGGCTATACGGCCTAACACCTTATGATTAACCCATCAGCACAATAAATACGTGCAGAATTATGTGGTATTATGGTATTTGAGTACAGGGCTCTGTATTTTGTTGAATTACTGCTTAGAATTTCTTGTCTGCTGCTGAGTGGTGCCAGGGAGAGCTCACAGGAATGGCCGGAGGCAGCACAGCGAGTTGGGCTGACCTCTTCCTGACAGAGGGATCCTCACTCTGCCAGCCCTGTTTCACCCTTCTCAGTTAGTCTGAGAGAGGTAATTTGAGTTACCAAAGGAAATGGCTTTACCCTGGCATGAATGAACACCGTGCCTGATGGACTTGGCCTCAGGCATCGGTTATTATTATGCTAATCGAAATTCTCCTTTTGTCATTAAGTGAAATGCTCTCTTTATAACAGGAATGTTACTTTAAAGACGGTAAATTCCATTTGAATTTTACCTGGAATTAGCATGTTGTCTATAACAGCAAGCAATTATTTTCAGTAGCCAATCTTTGCATCCATCCTCAGTTCCTTCAGCTCTTTTTCCAGTCCTGGTGAAGAATGACATCTATGAAGTCATATTAAAAGTTTGTCAGGTCTGTCAGTGGTGAGATAACATGTTAGCTCTGGACAGGATTACAGTTCCTATTAAGCTCCCTCCTCTCACTCCAGATCGTCCTCCCTCTGAGCAGTTTTCTTTATGTCTCGAAGTATTTTGTGCACTGCAAGGTTCTGAGGTAGTGACAGTCTCCCATAACTTTGAACCTGTATTTTATATCTTTTTAGTATTAGCAAAATAAAAGAAAATTTTTTGCTTTGGCATAGTGGTTGGCTTTAATGGACTCATTACCTGTCAAAAATGCAAAATAACAAAAAAAATAGTCTTCATCTGTAGAGGTCCATCCTTCTCCCTTTGGATCCTGAATGTTTTCTTTCTTATACCTTCATAGCCTTACCTATGTTAACCTAATACACAGAGTCCTACTTTGAGGGAAATGTAAAATTTTATGAAATAATTAGGGGAGATAGGCTGCTTTTGTCAAATCATTTAACAATTTAATTAGCTCAGAGCAGAAGCAGAAAAGGAGTTAAAGTAATATCTAATTTACATCACAAGTTTACCCACCAGTGTTGCTGCAACTCACTGATTTGTTGGTGGCTTTAAACAGAATTGCACTAGTAATCTGTGAATGAGACAGACCAAATCATGGGAGACCAAATCAATAAATCTTCACCTTTCCCACAAGTTTCACAGGGCTAGGACTGGCCAGCTTGAGCAGAATTAGACCTTCAGAAGCCCACTGTCCTCCCTGATACTGATTTTAATATTGATGCTTAGCTGAGAACTGAGCTGTATCTTGTTCAGACTGTTCTGCAGCACAAAGATGAAAAAAAANATATTTCTCCCCAAGTGTTTGTGCTTAGAAATAACAAGAAGTGGAAAGTCTTCATGGTCAGTGACATCAGTGACAACATGAACTGATCTACACAGACTGTCCAGCTGCACCTGGAATGGTTGAGCCATGTAAAATCTCCCAGGCTTTTGCTGACACTGTGAAGGAAATAAAAAGATATAACAAAACCAGAATTGAAGAAAAGGAAGAAAAGGAAAAAAATTTTGAAGATCAAGGATTAATCCCTATGATCTGGGGTTTGTTTCCTCTGCTGCCAGTAAAAAGACTGTTTAAAGTCTGTTTTTTGTGTTTCTTGAAATGGTGATATTTATACAGTTGTTTGTGAAAGAGAATTAGCAAAAGAAATTGCTGTGCAAGAGTAATAATTTATCTGTGGATTGAAGTGCTTTCACACAGTCATTATTTGTCTTATTTTAACACCAGGGGGTGATAAATTACCTTGAAGTGGTGTCATGTACAATCACGTGTCTCTACAAAGGCAGATTCCCTGTTTTTTCCTGTAAGACTTTTAATTTTTCATGTTTAGGGATTTTTTTTGACAAGTATTTCAGAAAACTGTCACTCAAAATCTACTAAGAGGCACCCTATGAACCTACAGATGCATAATATAGTACACTCAGGCACACATGAAATGGCAAAGCAAAAGTTTCCACCTCTTAAGACAAACCCTGGCAAATGCCACAGATGCAAAATAATGACAGCAGGGGCCAAATTGCTGCAGCATCAACATGCCAGTGTGCAGTGGAGATGAAAGAAACCCTCTGTGCTTTTCCAGGAGTCCACAGTTATGGATTCACACAAGTTCTACACTTGTATTAAAATCGAGGCTAGTGAAAATGCCTTTAAAATTCTTTCTGTGAGTTGCCCACCAGCTAAGAGTAGCCCTTCTAATACTTTTGTGCAGATAAATGATGTATATCATATATCATGTATATCATTGATATACATGATTTACATCATTTGATATAAATTATGTATATCGTACATGATGTATTCTGTGCTTACAGAAAGACATCTTCACTCTGGACCAGAGGTGCTGCATCTGCTGGTGCTCAGTCCATTAAAATGCCACCGTTATGGATTCTTCCCCAAAGAGCAGAAAGGCCCCTCCTGTCCCCCCAAACTGGCTTCCAGAGTTACAGAAATTGGAGAGTTTTATGAAGGAGTTCCTATGTCTGTGTCCTCTGTTCCTTTTTTTCCAATATAGAACTGGTCTACAAAGCCCAGATAGTAATTTTGGATTTAATGTAGAAAAAATATTCATCTCCATGGCATAGAACTGCTTTTCTGAGAGGACCCACCTGAATCGGTGGTACAGTGGTGCTAAGCTGTCATTAATATTAACATTACACCCTTCACATTTACTACAAGGATGTCAAGCCTTCTTCCAACTCTCTATGTTAGGAGGAGGTTGAAGCCTCCTCTGATAAACTTCAATCCTTATTTGCTTGTGGCTTTTGATCAGCACCTCAAGTGTTACCGTTTCAATACATAATAATTTTTCTAAGGGTTCAACTTCTCTTGTGGCTCTTAACTACTGCTGATTTTTAGCCTCCTCTTCTTTCTGTTTTCAGGCTCAGAACAGACACTTTATGGGAGTGGCCACAGGAGTATCCAGGATACAGACAGAATTGTTCAGCTATTCTTACTCAAAACTCTTTGTGCTTGTGCTGCATGTTTTCCTCCTCACCACAGTCATCTCTGTGCATCATGTCCCAACTCCTTGAGCACCAGGGAATCCCAGACACAAGGAGAGGAAGGGGCATTAAGTCAATGTGCCAAGGTTGGTGGAGCTGTCAGATGTGGTTTTGAAACTACAAGGTCAAAATCACAGCATTCATTTCTGCTTTTAAGCATTGAGTACATGTACTCATAGTACTTTATCATTTTTCCTAAATTTAAAATTAAAATTTTTTATCATTGTATGCGGTTTGTTTTTTTTCTTTTTTAAATTGTGATTCTTCTGAATTGCTGGGTCAGAGTGAGACCTGAGGAATTCCAGTCATCCAGCCCCCCTACAGCTGAGAGATGTGTTTTGGGAAGATGACCCCACCATGACAGTGTTAGTTACAGTCAGAGACATCAGCTTCATTTATATCTCCCCGAATGCACTGAGTGCAGTTCACAGATAAAGCTTGGGTGAGCTGGTGATGCTGCACTCAAAAGATTCTCCTCTTTACTTATTTTAAAAGACTTTACCTTACAGATATCTCTTATAAAGTTTTTCTTTCTTCCCCCCGCCCCTTTTCCTTTTAGAAAACAAATTTCATGCTGCAGGCTGTCATCCTGTCTGGAATGCCTTAATCATCATGAGAATAAAATCTGTCACCTGAGCTCAAGGGCAAAGCTTTTTTACATGGCAGTAGCATTAACCTCAGACCCTAAAATGAAATACAGCTGTGCACTGTGGATCTTTTCCACTTATTGCTAATTAAATCCTGTTTATACGAGTATGTCAAGAGCAAAATTTCATTTGCAAACACAGGTGACATCACTGTCAGCAAAAACTTTTCCAATGAACCAGAGGTTAGGAGTGAACCCTTCAATGAGAACTCACTAACCTGTTGCCTGAGAAACATTAAAATAATTGAACATTTCTGCTTTCCATAAGAAAGAAAAAATTTTTCCATTAGCTGTAATCAGTAGGAAAAATCAAGAGGTTGTCTTCTTTTATCTTTTAAGCTGGCTGTAGGCAAATTGACCTCTATGGCACTGCACTCAATGAAGAAGCAGGACGCATTTTTCAAGCTGATTTTACCTCACATTAGGGTAATCTGCAGGAACCCACCTGCAGTTCCCACTAATGTCCCTGTCCTACCTCTAAGCCGATTAGTGATTCACCTCTATAATTTGCATGCACTTTTAGACAAAAAACTGAAGTGTTTACTTAGTGATGTATCCAAGCACACACACGAAAGTATAGCTGAAAAATATATGAGCTGAGCAAGACTTAAAGCTTTGGAAAGAGTCATAGCATGATGAGTATTGGAAGTTACAACTGTAATCCCATTTGGGAGCCCAAGGTATGCAGGGAACAGGGAGCACACACAATGCATCTTTAGCAGAACGAGCTGGTGCATGCAGGGCAGATTTCCCATTGACACTGCACCTAATGCACCTGTAGGAGCTGATTACATTGCATCCACAGAGCTCGTTAGGGCTTTGCTTTTTATTTATGTTTATTTTATGTGGGTGAGTTCAGTACTGCTTTTGGGGAGTTTTGGCAGAGGTGTGATGCCACAGCACTGCCAAAAGTCTCCCAGGCTGGGTCTGTCAGCTGTGTGCTGAGCTGGAAGGTGTTTAATTTATCCTCCCTCCTCATGGCACTGGATCTTGGCAATGTTTGAGCTGAGGAGCTGGAGAAACAGCCAAATGATGGTCAATATTAATACTCCTCTCTGCTGATTCTCATGATAAAATGGCAAGCTCTTGCAGCTGATCACAGTAGTCTGAGTAATTAACCAAGAAAATAACAGGTCATGTTCTGGTGGCACTGCAGCTTTGGGAGTTGGTGACTTTAGGAGCTGGGTCCTCCAGGAGGAGGGCTGAGAAATCCCTACACAAAGCTGAACACAGACTAGTTTTTCCAACTAATGTGGCTACATGTCTTGCAAATGTGGACGGATCTCTTTGGGCATTACTGTTAATAAAAAGCTTAACAGAAGAATCAGGTCTGTCTTGCTTCCTTTTATGTGACTTAAGAGAAATTAATTTGTCCCTTTTTCCTCTTCTATCCCCTCTGTTGTTGGATCAGTCATTCTAAGTATCACAGCAAGTACCACACGTACCACAGAAAGTAGCTAGGATTGCTTTAATGGCATAAATGTATTTAATTATATCTATAATTCTAACTATTCACAGATTATGTCCTGCTATCCATTCCAATTAATGTATGATTCTATATTAAACTCTCATTTTCCTCTTCCCTTGTCATTTAACATTTTTATAACTTGGTTAAGACTTTGTATATTAGCATGACTAGTTTCTCCAAAAGTAAAATAAAATGTACAGAATCTTTCCATTTTATATTTGCCCAAGCTGTTTCTTAGCTTGTGTTTAAAAGCCCAGCATGCACCAAAGCAGCAATGGACATTACAGAGCGCTGTTTAGAGGGGTGTGACATTTCTGAAACACTGTAAAATATGAGTATTTCATCACTGTCATACCAATCATATCCCAATGGTTTGATGGTGCATTCTGAATATATCTACCTATCATATGTAATGCTTTCTTATAAACCTGTTAGCTCTTTATTGTCTTTTAATGGTGAAGTTCTAGGTGAAAGAAATCCTGTGGGTAAGTAGAACTCCAGCTTTAGCCTCACATAATCCTTTTAACTTCATTTCTGGGTTGTAAAAGGTCATAGAGTGATAAAATCCTAGAATGGTTTGGGTCAGAAGGGAACTTTAACCACCATTTCATTGCAACACCCTCCTGCCATGGGCAAAGACATCTTCCACTGTCCCAGATTGCTCCAAGCCCTGTCCAGCCTGGCCTTGGATATTTCCAGGGATGCAGGGACAACCACAGCTTCTCTGGGCACCCTGTGCCAGGGCCTCACCACCCTGACAGGGAAACAAAAAGCCATCAGAATAATCAGACTTTGTCTTTCAAAAAACTTTTCTTAGTTCACTTTTTTTTTTTTCCCTTACTGTGTATCAAATTTTGTTTAAGTTCTCTGGGATGTTGAGAAGCTTCAATAATATTTGTGCCAGGTTTCTAAGAAGAGCTGGAGTCTGGATGGTCAAGGGGAACTTCAAACCTGCAGTGTAGGACAGTAGGGAATACAGGCAGGTGTTGTATTAATCAAGCACATCAGGGTGAACATTTATTGTCCTGGCCAATTCCTTTCAAAAGCATGGTCCAGGTGTCTGAAACTCTTCCCATTTCACAGTGACAGTGGTGTGACCTGCACCTTTTGGGAGCCACAACCAACCTGTCCTGCAAACATCCATGCTGTAGGTCCAGCCCACTGCTTCAGAGAGCAGCTGGCATCTCACTTGCTGTTTCGGACGTTCCTCCCTACAGCTGCATCAGCAGCTGGTCTATATATTTTGTTCTTAAAAACCCTCCTCTGTGTTGGCACAAAACATCCTGGCATTCTTTTTCCAGGTGGTTTGTACCTGTGGGAAAAGTTTTAAGTGCCTGTGTGCACAACAGAAAGGGTCTGAGTCCTTACCTGGGTGTCTTAATCCACTCATAAGAGGAAAAATGTCTGTTTACAACCCGTTTTGCCTTCTTCTGACTATTTTGAAGTTAACCTTCAGTAAATATGCAGGGTAGAGTTAACCTCCAGTGGGGCTGTGCTGGTTCTGAGGGAAAGAAATCCAGTATTTGTGCAGGTGTGAGCCACAGGACAAGTGATGATTGGAACTGTCACCTTATTTTGATTTACAACTCCATGGGCTTCCATGATTCAGTCATCTGAATGTGATGAGAAAAACACAGGAGAATAGCCAAAATAAAATTAAAGAGTACAAAGTATTGTAGACTCTGTCCATTTTAAGAAAGGGTTCCATCAAAATTCTGTGATTATCTGGCATTAAATGGAACTTGCATTTTTAGAAAGGATGTATTTTAGGAAATCAGCCTCGAATTAATGTCCAGAAAGCCTTTACTTAGTGAGCTGAATATATTCTGCTGCCAGTGGCATAGAAAGAACTGAGGTACCTGAGGCTTCTGAAGTACATTTTACCATCAATAAGGTATTTTCACCTTACACCTGAGCTGTTTTCCTTGTGCTGAGCTATTTTACACTATGATTCGTTTTTTTATTATTCTTTACAGGTGACAGCCTGGACTGACTGGTCTTTTATGCATGGAGATGAGTAGTCAGAAGCTGTAGAGAGCAGGCCTTTTTAAAGAAAAAATAGAGAGAGTTCTGCTTAGTGTGTTTATTCATTGTTAATATTCATTAGTAATTCACTTCTTTATAGAAAGAGTGGCTTTTTTATTCCCATTTGCTTCTTATTTTCTCTATTCAGAGCAGTTTATGATTTTTGAGGTTGCTTGAAGGATTAAAGCTCATGACCTAGTCTTTAAAAGACCCAGATTAGTCTCCCCCTTTAGTTAAATCATACTTGTTCTGTCATTCATTGGCAAATTACCAATCTGAAAGCTGCATACTTGCCATAAAATGATAGTAAGGTTGCAGTAATTGTCATTTGTCTCTAGATAGCTTGACTTCTTAGAAATCCTACCTGTAGACTCCCTGGTTTGACAGGCAAAAAAAAAAAAAACCACAACAACAACAACAACAACAACAACTTAATAAAGCACACATAGTGCTAAGAACATTTTACAGAGCACAGGTATCAAATACATTGTAAGGTCAAAGTCTTCTCAGAAACCAGAGTGCTCAATAACTCTGAAAATCAAGCAAAAACTATCAAAAGCCCTTTCTACCTGGGAAAAATAAATAGTTAAATATGTGCACAAAAAGTGCTACATCAATGAGTTGACCTCTTACGTTCTGGTCTTGGCACATGCCAGGCTGGAGGACAAAACTCAGCAAACAATGATATTTCTTGTTTATATGGGATGTGTGGGTAGTTTTTGATTATTCATTCTTGGTTTGTTGTTTGTGGTTTGTTGTTTTTTTTTTTTTTCCTCAAGCATTAAAATGACAGTATTTTGAACTAGATAATTGGTGTCATTCATTTAAAAAGATCTGAAATAAATAACCAGAGATTGAGGGGTCTGTTGTTGTGCTGAACAAAAGGAAACTGTTCTTAAAAACATCTTTTTAGAAACACCATTTCTTGATGAAAACCTCTTCATCTGGGTAATTGCCACTTTTGTGTGTTCATTCTCTGATATTCATCTTCATTAAAGTGCAGGAATGTGCTTTAACAACGTTTGGCAGCCCATAAACTCTAAACTTTTCCTTGCACTAATGGATGTAAATTTTAATAAGCAAGACTCTGCAATCCAACTGATTTGATGAGGGCTGGGTGATTATATGCACTTGAGGTGACTGTCTGAACAGGAGCTGTGGACACAGGAGATGCACAGGCAGCCCACTCTGGTGCAAAGGTCACAGCACACTGCTTCCTTCCCACTTCTGCAGTGATTTTGCCTGATTCTTGGGGGCAGAATTGGGCAGAAATTCTGCAGTGAAAGAAAATCACCGCAGTTTTCTCCTACTTATGGTCGTTGGGGGTCCTGAAAATTTGCAAAAATGTTTATTTTCACAGCTCACAGCACTAATTTTCTGACTAGGTTCTGTTTCTAAATCGTATCAGCCAGTGTGTGTAGCAGACCAGATGAAGGTGGCACCTGTCTGACTTGCTGAAGTTGTCAGCCCAGCACACACATCCTCTCAATCTGCCTCCCCGAGGCTGACAGGAATGCTGCTTCATCAACTTGATGCTTGAAAGGAGAGGGAAAAAAAAAAAACCCAAAGCTTACCTTGAAGATTACAATGTTAGGTTTTCTGGCAGCTGGTCAGTGCAAGGCTGTAGCCACACAGAGACAGAGACTACAACAGAAATGCAGGCATTCCTTTAAAGTAGGAGTTGTATCCTCTCCCATGAGCTGGCAAAATGTCCAAAATACATTCAACATCCTTCTGATGGAGACAGAAAACATCAGAGCTGCAGCCCTGGAACCCTGTGGGCTGCAGGAAATATGGATGCAAAACTTCTGCTCTGCACTGCTGCATGGACAAATACCTTCTTTAGGCAACATCTGTCCTCTGAAGTCACTCAGCCAGAACTGGCACACCACAGCAGGAGGGGAAGCACTTCGTGTTTTCTCTTTGTCACTTAATATTATTTTGTTCATCTCACTAACTTCACACTGTGGTGGGTCCAGCCTAAGCAGCCTGTGTGCAGGAACTGTTAATGCTTGTTTAGTCACCACTCTCATTTTTAATCAAACTTGAATGGAAAGCCTCGCTGTTCTTAGATGTAATTACTCAGGTTGAGACTATTCCAGGGAAATTTTCACACATAAAGGTAGACTAGGTAGGGAAATAAAAGGAATAAACAGCTTCCAAAGGTGGTGTGTACTACCAGTGGTGCTGGAAAAAGGTGAATGGTTTTGAAAACATTAAACTCCATGGTTATTTACGAGTATTGATGTGGTCAGTGGAGAGATTTGACATTGCTCTGAGCACAGGCAGCTGCTGTAAATGATGGCAGCAATGCCAAGATGTGACTGACACTCTCAAGGGCCAGGTGGGCCTATGCCAAGGTGAAAACTGGAGTCTTTCCAAGAAAACTGCTTATTAATGAGGAGGGAAGAGTTTAGCTGCAGCTGGTTTGGTTAGGTTTTGACATACCTGACAGTTTAACAATAAAGTTTTGGTGAAAGGAAGCTATCAATGTATTTACTTTAAAGATCTGTATATTGTTTGTTATCTCTGACTCTACACAGGAAATTATTTCAACAGATAAGTCTTATGCATCAAATGCCTCAAAGAAAAATTCAGCCACAGTGCCCCCAGCAGTCTTCCNATGAAATTGTCTTTGGGTTGCTTTTATCCTCCCTTTGGAAGAATGACTCTCAGGAGGGACCAGCTGAATTTTAAATCTATCTCAGAGTGCTATGACTGCAAACAGCACCACTGACTCCAGCAATACTCTGTATCACAGTAAGTGGTGGCACAGGAAGAAGCAAACTGTTAGAAGCGGTGGCAGAGGGAAGGGAGGCTCGCCCAGCACACGGCGATCCCTCCCTGCCCCGCACTGAGGATTATCTGCGCAGGAATGGACCCATTGTTTGCACTTTGCAGACCCCAGATCAGCTTACCCATTTCAGTAACAGTGCCCTTGATAGACACTCAGCCAATTTTCTTCCATTTTTTAAATTTCACTTTTCTGCTTTAGACCCTTTTACTGCTTTTGTCACCCTTTACTTAAATTTTTCTTGGTCTTCTACATTTTATGAGGGGACGACCCTAAGCAGAACACAGTTTTTGAACTGCAGATACCACATGGACTACTACAGTGTAAAAGTTGTCTTTTCTATGCTCTATTACTGTCCAAATAGTTCTGAATAAATTGTTTCTTTTTTAACTACACAGGAGCATTGATCTTTGTTTTCCTGGGACCACCTGTTACAGTGCTCATCTCCATGCCCATGGCTATGTGTGAAAGCTATCTGTGTTTTCTCTCCTACATATATCCCTCTTAGTTTGTCTATATTGAATTTCCTTACCTTCAATCATGACTCCTTCCACAATCACATTGGTCCTCAGCTACTATTCTGATGGTTTAGTAACATCTGTTGAATTTTTCATCAATTTCCAATGAATAAAAAAAAGTCTGGAGGCTGTGCCCAACATGTGAGTGAGCCTGCCATGATTTATCTCTTTTTCCAAACAGCTTTGTGCAAAATTTGATCAGTAGAATTGCAGCTGTGGTTCTGAGCTGACCACCTGGGCTGCCCTGCATATTTCTACGTGTGTCTCTGAAAAAGAAGACTGGCCCAAAGGATACTTCCATTCCACTGGCATTAGTCAGGGAAATGTTGGGCAAAACATCTAACTTCTTTATGCCATTTTTCACAACTCAAATTGCCTGAGAACTCTTGGGAATCATGGTGAGACAATGAATTTTACATGACACCAGTGTCCATATTCAGCTGGATGGTGATGAGCATGGGATAGCTGAGGTTTCTGTTCAATTTTTCCTAAATATGTACAGCTCTGTACTTCCACTCTCTTTTCTTTCTCTGAAAATCTCCTGCTGCTGAAGCCAAGGTCAGTTTTGTATCGATGCGTGGAATGTTGAACATTCCTTACACACTACAAAATACAAATTAATTTTGATGTACTCTAGATATCCAGTTTATTATCTGTAGACATATTTTTAGGACTGAGGGACTTTAGGCTGAGGAGTAATGTCCCTTAATGGAAATTAACTGAAGCCATGGAAATGGATTTTAAAGTGTACATCATTTGCTGCATGTAGCTAAGAAGAATGAGAAGAAATTTCATGGTTTTCCCCTTTTAAATGCTGCTGTCTTTCAATTGAAGCTTTTTCAAATAGAGCCTAGTTCATGCTGCCCCTTATCTTGTCCAAATAACTGCTTCTTTGCCATTTAGAAGTGCATGCAAGTCTGACACAACTGCACACAGACTTATAGGTATATTGTAAGACTGGCTTTCAAGTTATCCATCCAGTGACTGACAACAGATTCAGTAAGGCCAGGCGTGACATCAATTAATATTTTAGTAGAGTGTTCTCATACTGCTTCACTGTAAAGGAGAAATTGCCTTTCAAGTTCACAAATTAATACAGAAAATGAATCTGCTGCTGAGGTAAAGAAATTGTCATGGAATCTTGAGAAGGTAATAAAAAAGGGAATGCTCCTAGATGGATCTGTTGTATTTCACATTGCAGCAGCTGAGATAACCTCAAGCAATCTGTGAAGTCTGGTCATGAATACAAAGCTGATGTGCATTAGAGAAATACTTTCTGCTGAGTGTGTAATGTCTTTACACAGAGAATTGTATGGAGCAGAATCATTAGTTCTCTACTTTCCTGAAGCTTTTTTCATGCTTAATATTTTTTGTATATATTCGTATAGCTCCTGAGAGCCTTGTTTGCTCATTGTTTTGCAAGGGTGTCTTTGATCCACTGGTTTGGGTTAATTTTCTCTGTCACAGCCTGGACCATGCACAGCAAAACCCCTGTCAGTGCCATCATTACAAAGCATTTCCCTCTGACTGTTTGGTGGCCAGCTCAGAGTCAAGGACAGTAAAATATTGTCTGCCTTTAAAAGGATGCATTGAAGTGAGGTTTCTCTCTTTCCACCCCCACTGCTCCTCTGAAGTGCAGTAAAGGCCAGGTCTCAGCACCTCAGTGCTCAGATTTAATGAGTCACACTTTTATAGCTCTCTGCAGTTTGGAGTATATGGACAAGAACACACCTGAGGTTTGCAGGATTTCAAGTGAAAGAAATATCAATTCTCTTAGACTTACCTAAAGTTAAGTGTAGAAAGGAAAGTGTGTGTGCTTAGGAGGTTTTTGATTCTCCTGATCTAGTTAGTCCTGGCCACTTTCTCAAAAATGTTTATCTTCATATCCTGCAAAGAGTTCACATCTGCTCAGAACATTTGGAGGTTTTAGAGAAAAAAAACCCTCAATAAGGCAATTCCCTCCTCAGCCCTACAAATGCCAAATGCCCACTGACAGAGGTACTCCTGGATCCCTGGGGAAGGGACCAACTCCTGAGCAGAAGCCCTGAGAACTGAAGGGCTCCATCTCAGAGCTGTGTGCTCAAGAAAGAAGGTAGGAATTAATCTTTTAAAAAAAAATTAAAAATTGAAGTCTCTGTGACTGGAATTCAATGCAATTTTTTTCTGCCAGAAATACAAGCACTTGCAAGCTTTCGTAATAATGAGAATGGTCCTGAATGCACCTGTCAACTCACAGAAAAGAACCAACCCTAAAAATAAAACCAGAACTGCAGACATAATAGAAAAATCCACAGAATATACTCCGTGCATTTACATGTTCATGAAAGGTGTCAGTGAGTGAAATAGAGTTCTTTGATACACTCTGGGCTTCTTGAAGCCATGGCAGGGATTTCATTGTGACAATGGACCAATTTCTCCAACTGTCTGAAGTAGCAGAGGAAAATAAAACAGATGTTCCCTTAGCAGAGTTAAGACCAGAACATATACAACTGGAGATCTAAATAATTTCTAATCTCATTTTTTGTGACACATTTGTGAATTATTTTCATTGTGAACTTGCAATTAGAGAGCAGAACAGATGGTTGGGGTTCAGTTAAAAAAAAAAAAGAAAATATTTCTTTTCGAAGGCAACGGTGCCAAGAATTTATTTATTTAATCTGGAAGGTGTTTCTCACTTCTCTTTGTAACTGAAGTGTTGCTCCACTGGTATTAAATGGAGATGAGGGCAGACCTAAGGGCATGGATGTGCTTGAATCTGTGCATCCATTCTGAGTGAGTCACAGCACTCTGCATGTACCCTTTTGTTATTTCCTGATGAAAACCTCTCCACAGTGTCAAATGTGCTGAGAACTATGGCAACTGCACACCAATGCCTTGGCTTGAATGGAGCAGGCAGCATTCTGGTCAGAATTCCATGGTTTGCTGATACAAAATTGTGCTGTTGTCACTCTGGTGTTTCTCACATCAAGTATTGCAGGGTGAAAGAAATCCAGGTGGTTCTGGGAAAAAGCCCTGCAGTCAGGAATACATCCTTTTCTGAGACAGTCCTCTATTGAAATAAATGCCACTGAGTGCAGTAATTGAGAAAAATGCAGCAGCTTGCAGTTTCCATGAAATCATATTCATTCCATATCAGCCAAAGACCCTGAGTGAGTCTGCACCCAAGCTCTTGGGTTCCTAAAGTTGGTCCTGGTGTCGTTGACTGGCAGAGGATATAGTGTGGTGTCACAAAAATCAGATATGCCTTTGCAAATGTGTTTGAACCATATAGATTAGCTTTCTATATTACATATTACTGTGTACACTCAGAAATACTGTAATATTAGGAATCTGTTCTGGGGTTTCTGATTTTGTATTCATATTATTAAAAATACCCTTAGAATTAGCCTCTAAAAGTCAAAATAACTCTTTGCCAAGATCCCAGTTGCTTGGTCACAAAGCAGATTAATGGATTATGTATGAAGCATTTTTGGTTTTAAATCCTTTTGGGTTGCACTGTTGTCTTTGCTTGGTTTGGTTTTTTTTCCAAACCTTTTGCATCTTACCATGATGACATCTAAGAAAGTACCTAAGTTCATACTATGAGTAGACATTTAAAATGACACTTTAAAAGTTGGGGCATGGTTTCACCTCCCACTTCTGTTCCCTTTATGGCAGGAACATATTTTACAGATGAATGGCTGTGGAATATAGCTCTAGGTGATA
>VZTR01024335.1:37503-48003 GCA_013400775.1 Chaetops frenatus
AATCACTTCTACACTTCCTCATTCAGCTCTCCATGAAAGACTTTTCCTTCAAACACCCTTTAAATCAAATAGGAATGAAAAACCTAAGATCCTGGAAGTGGAAAAAAATTGTTAGGCTTGGACAGACAAAAAACACCCACAGCTGAACACCCTATTCCATACCTTGCACTATAACACTGGCAGTTCAAGTTCCTGATTCTGCAAAACAATTCCAGAATGCCAAGTTCTGGACCAGAACAGGATTATGAAATCACATTAAAAGATGCAACATAGTTACTTTTCCAAGAATGCTGTTTCTTTGTCAGCAGGAAGGACTTTCTTCATTTCTCCATCTACAAATATCCAGCTTGTTTTCTGACGTCACTGCAGTGACCACACAGACTTGCTGCTGGACACTGATTCCAGACTGTTTTCTGTCCAATACAGTCTGAGAGTTATTTGCTCAGGCTTTCCTTTACACCTTTTCTGTAAAGAAATTCCACTAAGTTTTGGATTCATGATGCTCATGAGATTACTGATCATGATCACACGGTGTGACAGCCACCACAAGATAACAATACTTAGTCTTCTCCTGCACAGGAGCCACACAAGCCAGGAAACACTGGAAACTGTGCCTGTGAGGGCATAAGATGTTTGTAGTGGCAAAGGGATAAGCCTCATTAAGCACTTGCCACAGCACCTGCTGTCTGAAACAATACGGCTGTTTGACATCTCTGTGAACAGGCTCTGATACTTTAATGCTATCCTACATATCCATCTTCATACATATTGTTTGCCTCTTCTTTTTTGTCAAAATAGCAATTAATTTCCAGCCTGCCACTGACAACAATGCTCTAAGTTTTATAAATGCTCAGAAATGTTGAGTAGTTAAGTCAAAGTACATGTGCTTGACATTGATTTATACCCACTTCATGCTCGACCTGCCATTTTCTCATTAAACTGTGAGACTTACTGCTTACCTGCCATTTTCTCTTTGATTATTGGTACACTAGTTTGCATAAATTGGTTTGTCATGTATATGTTACACTAGTATTTCAAATACTGAGTTCATTTCCATCTCAGGTGGGAATTACAATAGGAGGATATATAAAAAAGAAAAAAAGAAAACACAGTTGTCAGGTCACCAGTAAAGGACCTGACAACTGTGTATAAAGCAACTTCATTTTTCCACATTCTAAGGTCCTTTTGATATTCTTTCCAGACCTGAAGTGCCTTAGGTGGGTGATAAAATTAACATCTGTCAAAGGTATTTTTCCATCTTCCTCCATACCTTCTCCATAAGAGGAGAAAGCTTGTTGTGGTATGGACAAAAATTTCCTCTGCCTCTGGTTCTTGGCTTTGAAGAAGATAAATAAAAGTTGGTTTACTAGAAGTCCTTGTATCAAAAAAAAAACAAAAAAACAAAAAAAAAAACCACCAACCTGCTTTCCTTTTGCTTCCTCTCTAATCTTTTTAGTAGCCTTTTACTGAAAGATTTCTAGTTAGGAAAGTTCAACCAACATAAACAATACTGTATGCCCTGAACAACAGATGCACTTGAATTCAATTTCTGCTGCCACTGAGCAAAGCCCCCTTTAAATCACTTTCCTTAGCTGTACTTTTGTAGGGAACAAAGCAAGCACTCTCATTTTAAATTATTTTTAAAACTCATCTGCTAAAATGCTGTGCTAGAGCTCAGTTCCTCTGCCATGGGGAATTTAATAATTGGTTTGAATGGAAGCAGACTACAAACACGTCTGGAAGTAGGAGAAGCATTATTAGGAAGACATCTATAATAGAAGAGAGATGCAAAACCATTAGACACATCCCTATGCATTTGATATAAAGAAAAGCAGTTTCCGAGAATTGAAAGTGTGTGAACCTATTCCTCAACACTGATTGAATAACAGCTCTGTGTGTATCTGCTTCCTCAAATACAGGCATTACAAAGCCCTATTTTCAGTGACATGTTGAGAAATCAATTGAAAACTTACCTGGAGTTTTGTCTAGAGATTGAAGACTACAGTCAGGGTTAGCAGCAAAGGATGGTAGCTTTTTACTGAAAAATGGGAATTATGTTTTTTCACAATTGCTCTTATCGCTTGAGAATTTATCCACCAATTAAGCAGAATTATTGAGAAAAACCAGTGTGCTCACTCACAGCTGGCTTCAATGAGATGCCAGTAGCTGAATGTCCCTCTTCGTTTGAGGAGCACATGGCACAACCTTGTGCCAACAAGACAAAAACCTAAGCCTCTTGGCTTTGAGGAGTGTCTGTAGTCTGGTTTCTACACAAACCTATCAATGACTCCTCCACAAATGCCATTTGATGGCTTGTTATTTAATTTCTTTTCACTGTACTATACAAACAGGATTTAATGAGAAATAACACATTGTGATGCTTGGAGTCAATCGCAAGGGTCATTTGGTGGGAGTTTGTCTGCACTCAGCAGGATTTATAGGCATTTTCTCTTAAAGAGAGCTCCCATCAACACCTTGAGGGATCTGTGCCGGGTCACAATGAGGTTCATGCTGTTGAGAAAAACTCAGTGCTTCAACCCTGATACTGTGTGAAATAATTTCATTTTTATAACACAGTAAGACACAGAAACTGATAGATGCTCACTTTGCTCCATGAACCGAGGCTTTTTCTGATGTTCTGTTGAAAGGTTGGATGGTGCCAGTGTCAGTGAGTGCTATCACCAATTCAAGCTTTGACTGATCTGTTATCCCAACAATTCCCAGGCAGTTTTGGCTCTATGTGTTAGGTTTATGAGATCTGCACCCAGGTCTCCTCTAGAACACACCCCTGTAAAAGTGGAAGGTGTGGAAACAAAGTACAGGGAATACAAATGTATTTCATGAATTAAACTAAAAGCATGTAGAAAAGAAGGAGCATAACTTATTTCTTAAACATTTTCTATGTAAGAAACAGAAGTCAGAAAACACCTGTATTGGAAGAAATCATATGTGAACCTTAGTCAGGACTGTGCTTTACGATGATCTTGAAGTTCTAGTGGCAAGAATAAGTGTCAAGGTAGAACAGAGATGTGGATCTTGCCAGGCAGGTGCACATTGCTTATGCACCTCACATTTCTAGAGAAACAGAATACCTCTGGTATAGGCAGGATAGCATTTTAACATGGATATTCCTGAGAGTGTGGTTGGGACATCCTTCTTCCCTGTGCTATTCCCCCCTGTAACATCCACAAACTCATGAGTCTTCCTGTGACTGTGTTGTGTGCCTAATGCTGTTTTAAATGCAGATTCTGGCATTTAATACAATTAAGTGAGAGTCTCATTACATAAACAATTTGCAACAAGATTATCCCTAGGGCTCAAAACCTTGAAGTAATTGAATGAAATAGTAAACTGCAAACAATAATAAATGTGCACAGAACTTTGACAAGGAGGTAGTCAGATGCAAATAAAATTGATCAGAGAAGCCCATTGCTAATGAAACATCACAAGTTGGAGTGAAGCTGTGTGCCTCTAGGGAGCTGTTGGGATGCCAGTGTGTAAATTAATGTGGTGCACAGAGTGAAAAAAGAATAGGAATGGCAATTAATGGAGTACAACAAATGTTTGGTGTCTGGGTTTTGATCAACTTGAAAGGCAATTACTTACTCCTGAGTATGTAAATTCCTACAGCATGGCTTGGGTGTGTCCCAAAAGTGCTCCTCTGAATAAGGCTGTCCAGGAAGGACTGGGTCATTCACACCTTTTATCTCATGCCAATATATAACATTTGGGTCCCGTTGTCATGAACTTTCTCAGTTCAGAGTGAACTTTCTTATTCCTCACACTAGCCTGCAGGATCTAGGATATCTGTTGGGCAAGTGGTCAAACTAGAAGTTCCCTACCATCTGTTTTCTGCTCCAGGGCTTTTACTTGATTGCAAAATCTACCACTTTTTTGTTTGTTGGTTTGTTTCTGTGTGCCTTTCAGCTGAAACTCTCCTGTGTGCTCCACTGCTAGCATGTAAGGTCTCTTTGCAGTGTAGGAAAAACACTTTTAACTCTCTTTGATTTGCACACAGCTATGTCACTACCTTCACCTTTTCATCTCAGATGCTTAGACAAATTTTCTTCCAACACCTGTGATGGCAGTATCCCTTAAGATGATGTACATATGGTGGGCATGCAGCACCCAAACTGCTCCTAATCTTCTGCTAGGCCAGAACCTGAACCAACTGCTGGTCCTGAACCCATCCTTTCCTGTTTATTTCTACACTATACTTGTGGCAAAGAGCGTTCCTGCCAATGTTTTAGGTTACTTGATCTAACCACAGCACTGTAAATAGTAAAAGCTGAAGAAATAAATGTCTATTTTTCTGACCAATTTACCTGGAGTCTGTATTTGGTCTTATCTCTTTACATTGCTGATGTAAATGAGAAAATCCTGGAAAACAAGTAAAAAGTCATTGAATTTAGCATATATTTCTCAGATTCCTTGTCTGCAGAATGGGGAAGAGAATCTTCCTCATTTCCTTCCTTCTGACAGGTGTGGTCTTAACCTAGTATGGGAAGACTTAGACTCCAATTTTTACTTTTACATAACTAAAAATATTTGCATAGGAGGCAGACTCATCAGACNTATTTCCATAGGAGGTAGACTCTCGTCAGACAAAGGGAATCTTACTGTGACACCAGGTACAGAGTACCCATGCTCTTGAGTACAGTGAATTCAAAATACAGGTTTTGAAACATGCTCACCAACACTTAAGGGGCTACCTTTGTCTCTGGAATTTAGAGTTTAAGAAGAGAAAACATAAAGTCTTCTATGCAAAAAAAACCCAAAACTCCAAAGCAAAAATTCATGGTAGCTGCCCTGAAAATGCACCTGAGTTTTGGGATGAACTTGGTGTGAAATGACTTCACAAGCAACATCTGCCTCTTGCTCTGCTTCCTCACTTGGGTTTGTTTTGTCTGCAAACACCACTTCAGGTTGTTCTAGNAGTTGTTCTAGTGCTGCTTCTCCGACTAAAATCTCTCTGTATATTCCCCAGCCTCAGCTGAATATCTCCATGAATTGTTTTGTATGATGACTGCATAAATCTTGTTAAACCTGGAGTTTGGTGCCCTGGTTTGGGTCACCTGGTTTGTGCTGCTCAGGTCTGCCAGGATCATTATCCTCCCTCAAGTGAGCTGAGCTAGTGGAAGCGTGCCAGGGACATTTAAGAGCCCAGGTACCTCAAGTAGAAGAAATTCTCATCATCAGTGCCCATTCAGGCTGTCTGTGACTCTGCCAAGGGGCAGTGGCATTTGTTGCCTGAGTAGCTCCAGGAGGACTAAAGATCATGGTGAAATATTCTGGTAAGGACTGTGGCAAAGGAACAAAACTGGGATTAAGGGCAGTTTTCTATTATAACTACATCTCATTCTGGCTGCTGTCACAAGTAGTTTAGTCATTGCCTAAGGGAGCTCAGAAGTGATTTTGGAATACTGCTCTTGGACTTTAAATGGTATGGACTATTCCTTATCCAGATGTGTGGCTGTGAGCCTGTGTGTTTATCAGTGACACACAAACAGAGAGGCAGGCAAATTCTGCAGGGCTCCTGGGGTTCAGGTGTGACCTCCTGCAAGATGCATCTCCCTCTTCTTGTCCAGGAGTATCAGCTTGGCCATCTACATTTTTCAGCTCGTGTCAAGGGGACATGGACATCTTGTAGACTCAAAACTTCACCTCATCTCATATGTTTGATGTCTCCTTCAGTAAAGAATGTCCTTTTATAAGGGGAACCTGAAAATATTCTAAGCCAAAGTAACAGAAAACAAAAAAATTAAGGCATCTGTGGTCAGTATTCAGGATAGAGGAACCGAAAATTTTTGCAAAAGGCTCATATGAAGAAAGGAAAAAAACAAAGCAAGGTTTACTCTGTTAAGGCGAAGAATAGAAGTCTGCCTTCTTATATATACAATCCAGGCATGCACCTGCCAGGCATGCACCTGCCAGGGATTTTACCTTGTCTCTTTGCAAAGGTTTTGATTTGTGCTCTTTGTTGTGTGAAACAAAGCTGGTTTTCATTGGGAGCCCAGCACAGGTGTGTGTCCACCTATTGAGGTCTCCTCACAACTGCAGCAAACTCGAGGTGTTCCAACCTGCCTTCTGGAGTGTTTGATTTCCAAACATGTCTTCTTCCACTCTGGAAACTGTGTGGTTCACACAGGCAGCATGGTTCTAATATTATCTTCTCCATAATCTAAACATAAAAACATCTTGCATGCACAGGCTGTTTACAAGGGAACAACATTTTCCTTTAGGACTGAAATCACCACTAACTGCTTTAGAAATATCATTACTCGTTTGATGTCTCTCCAGGGAATGCATAAAATATCTCCATTACTAAATATATTAGTTCCACTATACTTATCTGAAAAACATTACTATGTTTTGCAATAGTTATAACAATAGAAGAATGGCTTAGTGATTAATTTCCCATTTATTTGATGTTTGCGCTTGAAATGATCATTTCATGTGGCATGTTCCTGATTTTTTAAAGCTTTCTTCTTTGTTTCTTTCTATTTAAATTTTCTTTGTTATTTCTCTCATTACCATCAGAAATGTTGTGCCTTTTGTCCTTTGAACTTCCTAAGACAGATGGGCGTACTTCTGTTTTGGGCTGTTATAGCATTATAATTTTTAATGCTTCCTATAAAGCATTTTCCTACACATGTTCTCCACACCAGTCTAACTAGTAGACCCAAAACAATGTGACTTTTATCATCAAAAAGGCTGTAAAGAAAGGAGAAAAAAAAACAAACCAGGAGTATATTCAGCCAGTGGTTAATAATATGGAAACTTTCTCCTCTATGTTAAAAAAAATATATGTGTGTATTTCTTTGTCTTGCTAAAGGGTGAAAAATGATTCAGGTTTTTTGAGCTTGTTCTTTTCTGTCTGCACAGATCATTCAGCTAACAGTTTTGGTATTGAACCAAAGTGGAAGCTTCATACTTGGGGAGAACAGACTGTCAAAGGATACATTTTACACTTTGAGGAACTCTTCTCCCATAGGTTTCCAAAATGAACAACAACTATTGGGGTAGTTAGGTCAGAGACAAGACCACTCTGGTGTGCTTTGAAGTGTTATTTATTGCTACAGTCCCTGGGAGCCATGAGAACTACTTCACAGAGGACTGCAGAAGTCAGCCATGTCATGAAGAGTGGTCACAAGATTGCAGATTACAAGGTCTCTTAGAGGTTAATTGGCAATAGATAATTGCCACATATATATATTTCTCTTTTCACACCAATAGTTAATCACATCTGTATTACATGTTTGCCACATTGCGTAATTTTTCATCCAATCATCTACTGTCCTACAGTTCTCTATTACACTATTCCATATCACCACACCCTAAACTTTTTACTTTATGTTATAACTACTTCTATACCTAAACTTCACACTGCAAAGCCCTCTACTATCTAGCTTAACACATCTTTTCTTAAACTACAGACTAAAATCTTTGTTATAGGTCACTAAGTTTGGAAGCTTTTCCCACAGCTTTAGATCAAATCCAGTACACANCCAGTGCTCCCAGGCAGGTCAGGGTGAAGGAAGAGGGGAGGAAGGCCCTGGGGCTGCCCCAAAATGGCCTCCTGAAAAGGAGAAGTTCCAGCCAGTGTGGGCAGGTGAGTGGCAGAGCTGGGTCACAGGGCCAGTGATTGCAGCTGGCTTGGCCCCATCCCATCCCCTGTGGACATCCCCAGGGAAAGGGGGGAAGAGGGGACGGAGCTGATGCCCCATGGCCACCATGCTCCATTCACTGAGCCTCCCTGTGCTGGGCCTGCCTGGGGAGTGCAGTTCCAGGGAGGCTCAGCTGTGTTCCCCAGGCTTTCCCACAGCCCTTCAGCTCTGACTGTGCCTGGTCTTTGCCCTCCCCCACGGAGAACCCGACTCCCAGCTGAGAACTCCTGAAGTCCTTGTGCTGCTGTGCTGGGTTTGCTTGCACAGATGGAAACCTCCAATCTGAAGCATAAGTAAGTAGCTGTAGTCAGTGCGTGGTGAGGATTTTAACCTATTTTTTAGTACATTTTAAAATCAAGGGCCCGATTTCCAGATGTGCTAGTAATTGGCAGAAAGCAGAACTCCCTTGTGGGAACAGACAGAGAGCTGGAAAGCAACTCATAAAGATTTAGATATCAGATTCATTGGCTCCTGGGCAGCAAATAACCACTGGTTATCTCTGTGTGCACATAAAGGAATACACACCTTGGAGACATTTTCAGGTGGAAATAACCATGGACTAACATGGTTTTAAAGGGCAAAAATGCAAACTGTATAACTTAATACCTCATCACTTTTCTCTTTTTTCTTCTCCTTTTTTTTAAAGGAAGAGAGATATTCTTAGGTTACATGCATGAAATTCATCAGAGAATGGTTTCACTCAGCTTTATCCTTTTCCTTTTTCTTCTTTGCAAATATTACCACTGACAGCTTTAAATATTATTTTGTAACCATTAAAAATGTGAATTAACCTGTATGGTGACACCTCCAAGGGCTCAGCAGAAAGCCACCATCTTCAAGACCATTGCTTGTTTACAATTATATTTTATTTCTTCACTTCTAGCTATTATTTTAACATCTATATTGAAAAATTCCTGCATGTATATGATAGTTTTCTAGGTTGTGTCATTTTTATCATGGATTTTTGCTTTTATTTCCAAGTCACAGTAGGAAGAAAATATATAATCAGCATCTTCCTGTGCAGTTTTCCCTCTGCAGAGCAACTTGCCATCTTTAAGGTGAATTGTATTCTCTTCTTTTAAGTCTCATGGAGAGATTTGTTGGTTCAATTCCTTTCCCCAGCCTGCGCTCTTGTAATCACTATCACCTTGCAGTCATGGTGAGAAACATGCAAACATTATTATTTCTGTTTTGTCAGCTACCTGATTATCTAGCAATATCCTTAGGTGCCTTTTATTAGGGATAAATCCCACTGGATCCCACTTCATTCTTTTGATTGTGACAGGAATATTGCATAAAAGCCTCACATTGTTTCCTACTGCTTTTCCTGGCATTGGTACAGGAAATTTTTTGTTCAGTCTTATAGGGTCTATTCCTAATGTATTCCAACTTTGTATCCACTGGCATGTCTCTACCATAGGAGAAATATTCAGACAAATACATTTTTTTCTATGTAAAGGTAATATCAATAGGCCAGTTTCAGAGATATTATAAACACTGCTTTGTTCTAAAATATTACTGGAAGGCACAAGTTGTTTTCTCATTGTTCCCTTTGACTTGGCTTCTCTAGAAACATCTAGATTATTTTACAGGAATTTTGATTCCTTATTTTAGGCAGGATCTATGTCTGATGATCCACACTCAGCTTGATTTCTGCTTGTTTCATTTTCATTAAGCAGCTCAGCACTTACAAGGCCACAGTTGTTTGTGGCATGAACTTCTGGCATACTTGTGAGTGAAACACATTTGTGAGAAGATAAAGCTAAGTGTGACATTCTCCCTCAATACCAAGAAACCTGGGGGAAAAAAGCTTGGAAAAAGATCCACTTCAACCTGTAATTTTTCAAGCTTTTGATCCTGTAGTTGTCAGGGAATTGTATTTTTTTCCTTGTCAGTATTCAAAATTCATAAAGGAGGTAATTAATAAAAAAACTAACAATTTTCACAGAATCCATAAGGTTGGAAAATACTTGGGACATCATTAAGCGCAATCATTGACCCAGCAGCACCACCTCATGTCTTCACTAAATCATCCTCTCAGATGTGCTGTACCCACACATCTTTGGAACCCTTCCACCATTTACATGAGCAGTCAGTTCCAACACTTTGCATCCTCTTCTCTGGAATAAGTTTTCCTGCTAAACCCTCAACTTGAGGCCATTTCCTCTTGTCCTGTCCCTGTTCCCTGGGAGCAGAGCTTGACCTCTCCCTGGCTTCACCCTCCTGTCAGGGGATTGTGGGGGACAAGAAGGACCCTTTTCTTCAGGCTGAGCCTCTTTCCCAGCTCCCAGCCACTCCTGGTGCTCTAGATCCTTCCTCAGCTCTGTTCCCTTCTCTGGACAGGCTCCAGCCCCTCAAAGTCCTCCTGGTTGTGACAAGCTCAGAAGTGGACAGAGCACTCGAGGTGTGGCCTCAGCAGAAGTTATGATCCAATTACTAAGGTTCTTAGAAATGCCCCTGCCCAAATTAAGGTGCAAAAGAGATCATATGCCAGTGACAATAGTATGGGGTTTATTTGATTGTGTTTGATAGTAAATAGGAGAGAGAGAGAGAAAGAGAGAGAGAAACAGAAAATAGGTGGGGTGGGGACAGAAAGAGAGAAACGGGGACAGAATAAGGAAAATATCACCACTCCATGAATCCCAACGATGTTCCATTGATCCTCTCCAGCTGCTCTTCTTGGTGGTGAACGTTCCCCCAAGAAAACACAGAATCCAATGGGTTAATATACACTCAGGCCAGGGAGTGATATCCAGGCATGTCCCAGGAGTTTGCCATTGTCTTTTGTAGCAGACTTTGGATCTGTTGCATCCCGTGCAGTCCTGTGGTGCAA
>VZTR01024335.1:48411-60011 GCA_013400775.1 Chaetops frenatus
TTGTACCTCACCCCACTGGCCTCCTCCCATGGATCCAGCCTGCCCAGACCCCTCTGCAGAGCCCTCCTGCCCTCCAGCAGATCCTCACTCCCACCCAGCCTGGTGCTGTCATGATCTTGGTGAGGGTGCACTTGATGCCCTCAACCAACTAATCAAAGATGATGAAAACAGTGCTGATGAGCTGTTCCCCCAGCCCCTTCAGTACTCTTGGGTGATTCTCATCCAGCCCCATGGACTTCTGTGGGGCTGAGTTTCATAGCGGTTCACTGACCATTCCCTCATTGATTACAGGGGCTTCATTCTGCTTCCTGCCTCTCTCTTCCAGCTCAGGGCACTGGGAACCTTGAGAACAATTGGTCTTATTATTAAAGACTGAGACAAAGAAGGCAGCTTCTCATTCTTTTTCTCTCTGTTTCCCCCCACACCCAACAAAGGATTCTCTTTGACCCTCCTTTTTTTGCTGATACATTTGCATAAACCCGTTTTGTTGTCTTTTACAGCAGTGATCAGATTAAATTCTAACTGGTCTTTGGCCCTTCTAATTTTCTCCCTGCATGACCTCACAGCATCCTTGTAATCCTCCTGAGCTGCCTGCTTCTTTTTTTCAGAGGCAGAAACTGAAAGTCACACAGTGATGTTTCATTACTCTCTGATGCAAGCCTCAGTGCACAGAACCAAGTAAAATAATTCAAGGAAAATAAGAAATTTGTACTTTAGTTTCTTCAATGTTCTCTTTTCTTCCCCGCACAAATGATTAAATGTTGTTGAATAATTCTTTTGAATGCACAAGAGTAAACAATAAATTGATTTAGATTCTCGAAAAAAGGATTTATCTGTCTTCTATTAAAAAAAATAAAAATAAAAATAGTCAAAAGGAGTTGTATGTTTGTGGCTAATTTCTGTATTTATATATTGCTGTGTTTCTGAATCAGGCATGCCTACAATTTTGTATGGATGTGCAAGTGCTATATCTTCTTCCCATGAATATATGGATGATGGGATTGCCTTATATAAAGCCCAACATTTGAAATATGCATACCTTTCCTTAAAATAGTAATGCAAAACAATATGGGGTGGGAGGGGTAAGATTTATTGTGGAGATGGTAAGGAGGTAGCTGCAGATTTTTCAAATATTTTTAATAGGCTCTTTTGTGCCATCTATTACCATAGTAACAGAATAGCTCATGCAATCATGGCCTCATTCTTCATTTTCTGAAGATAAATAGATGATAACTGAGATGCAGAGATGAGAAGACTAAAAGCTCAGTGTCAAAACTGGATTTCTGCACTGGAGACAGTCTAAAACCTATATTTCTAGAGTCCTACCCATTGCTTTAACCCTAATTCAACTATCTTTTTACTGTAGGACAAAGTAATTAAATAATTAGTCACCAAATAAATTAAAGTTTTTCATTTTTTTAGTGTTTTGCTAATCATCTTGACTGATTTACCTGATGGTGCCTGTGTGAAGGCTTCAATGTGAGCAGCATGTGTGGGAGCAAAACCACAGCATGTTTCAGTTCTGCTGATTGACCCTTTGAGCCCAATGTATTTCCTGCTTAGTTTCTGAAGGGTTTCCATACCTGGGTAGCACTGGCACTGTATGTTTGTCTCAAAGTGTAAATTTCAATTGAATTTGCTGGAAAAGCACTGAAATACTTAACTTTGGGGAGAAAAGAGTGTGTACATCTGTCAGACTCATCCCAAGGATTTTTGGAAGCATTAGTTCTCCTTCACCAATGTCTCACACTGTTTAACACTAAAGCATGACTGAAAGACCCAGACTAAGTCCCATCCATTCAAAATGAAAGATTTATTGGGATTTTTCTGCATATTTCAATGTTGCAAAAAAATCCCTTTTTCTTACAGATGGAGCATATTTCTGAGGAAACTATGTTTTCTAGCAATGAAGAATGCTGGTGAAAAATTCTCAGTCTGTTCCAGCCAGTCTTTGGGTTTCTGAAGCATGAATTCTGGTGCTGTAGGTTGGGGTCTTGTGTGCCCTTGCCCTCAAAGATGCTGTTTCTTATGAGGGCCAGCAGCAGAGAGCCCCAGACAGACCAGTATTGCTGCAGAGCTGGGCTTTGCAGTGTGTAGCTCCTCCAGCTCAGGTCCTGCCCCTTGCTTTTCCCAGATGGACAGCAAGGGATACCTCCTGGGCTGTTCCCTGGCTCTTGCCCCTCATCTCACCTGCCTGAAGCTGTTGGCCAGCTGAGCTCCACTGCCTCCTCCTGGGAGCAGCCTTTGCCCTCCAGCTTTTTGCCAGCCCACACTTGTGGGCTGAGCTGTGGCTGCCAACAGCTCAGGAGCATTTCTCAAGGTAACCACTGAGCTTCTCGTTTGGAGGAACATCAGAAACAAAAAGATGATGTACTAAAGGTTACTACTTTTCCTTTCCCTCTTCAATTGCCTTTACTAATGTTTCCTTCTCTCCAACAAAAGGAATGACACCTGTAATGACACTTGCAGAATCCATGTGTATGATCAGTGTTCATGAGCCATGCTTCTGTATTACCTCCTCTTCCTCTGTCTGGTTTGATGCACCTTTCCCTTTCTTCCTGCCCTCCTTTTATATCATTCTTTTCTCCATCAGTGCAAATATCTCTTTCCCCCCACTGATTGGAAAAGCTCTAACTGGTTGTACCTTCAGGTTGTACCTTTCCTCTGACTGTACATCAGCAAATTGTACCTTTTTTCTCTCATGGCTTAGGCAGAAACTGTGTCAGGCACTATCAGAGTTTCCCTCTTGTTTGTGATGCAGTTTGAGTCAGCCTTGACTCATGACTCCTCTGGAAGCATCACCTGGAGCTTCTTCAGAGACTCTTCCATTTCCTGCAGCCCTGGGGCTCTTGGCTGAGGGTTTGGTGTGAGATCAGAGAAAGGCACCAGGACAAGGGGGAGAAAGATATTTTCAGAGACTGTGTCAGGGAAAGAGACATTTATTTTTTCTTTTGTGAAGATTTTCCCCAGCCTGCTTTCTGCTGCTGGTGGGGCTCCCTGGGCTGGGGGGCTTTCAGGGGCCTGTGGGCTTTCCTCTTTGGGTGGCACCGTGGCCCTTGAGACAAATGGTCCCTGTCCTGGCTGGGCATGGAGGGTCTACAACTGGAGCCCTGGGCAGAGGGACCTGAGGCCACTTCCTGCCCTGGCTCCTCCTGGGGATGGACCTGCTCTGTGGGGATGGGGACAGAAGGGAGATGGCTGGGACCATTGTGGGGTCCGGCTGGACCCCATCTCCAGCCAGAGCTGCTGGAGCTGGAGCTGCTGGAGCTAGAGCTATCTCCAGGGTTATCCCCCTTATCCTTGACAGCATGGGAGTGCAGCAGGCCCCTGGCCCTCTCACTGCACCAAGTCTCAATGACACTGATGATGCTGTGGACCAATGGTCCTGTATGTTCCTGCAGTAAATACTGCAGCCTCTGGATCAGGACATTTGCAACTGGGCCATGCACACATAGGCTGTGCAGGATGCTGCTCTCTGCACTCTCTACCAGCCACCACTGATCCCAGTACAGACCCACCAGCCTCTGATGCAGCCAGGGCAGCATTGGGTCCAAGAGATGCTGGTGTTGGCGAAAAAGTCTTGCCCAGACCTCGGGCAGGAGGCCCCCCACAGCCATTGGGCAATGGGGACTGTTTTCAGCCAGGCTGCTGGCAGCTGTCCCTGCCTGGCTGCTGGGCTCTGATGGCCTTTCCATGTCCATGTTCATATTCCTGTCCATGTCTGTGTGTCAGAGAAGCCTAGGGAAGAGCTGAGGACCACAGGCTGCTCCCTCTTGCAAACATCCTGCTCAGCAGTTCAGGATCAAGCCAGTCTGACCCAAGCTGTGCTGGCAACCTAATATAGCAGTGAGGGACATGATGCAACAATCATCCCCCCTGGCTGTCACAATCCATCACTTGGTAACATCATCCTCTGCTGCCAGTGATGACACAATTGAATGTGACAATTGGATCACATAAGATACAGACACAGTGTATTATATAAGACACAAGGTCATAATCCATCCCCTGGTGATATCACAAAGGACATCAAGGCCTTGGCTGTGACTTCAGCCCTCTCAGTTGCCCTCACATTTCACCTTTTCCAGTACAATTCCTGTCAAAATAAAAAACTCAGTCCTTATCATCTTCTTACCCATTGCTTCTACCTTACATATATCTGGTCTCAAGTTTGGGATTTTGCACAGCACTATTTGGGCAATGTCAAATTTGAAGTTGATGGTGCTCTTCTCTTGCAAGATTACCTTTCCCAACATGTCCCTCATTCTCCCCTCCAGTTTTTCTGTTCATGTTGACCATCACTTGGGCAGCTCTCCTTCACAGATTGTGAAATCCAGCTGTTCCTCACAGTGACAACTGAAAATTTTCCTGGCTTTCTGTACCAGTCTATGCTGTAATTTCTGATGGTCATTAATGGACCTGTCTGCAACCTTGTCAATTGTCTGCAGCCAAAAGTCCATTAACACAGGGTCTGATGGTTTGATTTTAAATGATGGTGCTGTCCTTTACACTGGTTACAAAACCCCTAAATGTTCTAAAATGGGCAGCAGAATAAAGTGAGAGTAAAAATGCAGGTATAAATTTTGAATTCTAAGGGCTTGTTTGTGTTTCAGTATCACATGCTCATAAAATCTTTTCTACAGACATTAGAGCAGCAGAGGTTTTTAAGAGAGGATCATGTCCTTTTAATACTTCTCTCACAGGGGTGTGACATACAGGTTGATGTACTTTCTGTTGGGTTGTTGAGCACTGATTTTTATTGGAGGCTTAGAAAATAGGAGCTTAGTAAGTCTTGTATTGCTGCACATGAAACTCAGGCAGCAGTTTAAAAGAAAGATTCTTTTATGAGCATATCCTGAAAATTTCCATTAAGACTTGAAATGATTAAGGAAAAAGAAATAGAAAGATTTAGGTTTCTTACATAATTCTTTGGAAGAAGAGTGCTTTCATGATTTGTATTAGGAACACTTATAAAGGAAAGCACAGAAACTGTATTGAGTAAAGGACATACAGTTAAATCACTTATATTCTACTTTTCATGGCATGACTGAGTTGTGAATTATGTTCATTTTCCTTGCATTTACTGGCTAGAAAAATGGTGAATGCTTAGTTACAGGGAGTGTGTCCACGACTATAACTTTCTTTGTGCCAGCATGGCTTCCTTGGATGCAGGTTCAGTGTCTGAATTGTGCTGGCAGGGTCTGAAGCACTGCAGGTTGTGCTTGGAGCTCAGATAGGTGATCCAAGACATGTTGGCTTCTATCTGTCCCACATTAAAGTAGGCAGCAAGGTCTTGTTAAAAAGACTGCTGGCTTTGTACCCATGACCTTGGATTCCATTGCAAACTGGTTTTGTTTCCATTTCCCATCCTCAGGAGAATATTTGTCTTGTTTGCAATGCTCTTTCAGTCGTTTAGGTAGAAGGGATGGGATTGCTGTAGTTCTGGAGCTCAGTCTCTACTTTTCTCCATGTGTGTCTTGTAGACAAATATGCATAAAACGTAAAGAATGAGGCTACAGGACATGAGCCAGATACTTCATTTGTGCATCTGAGATAGGATTAATGAGCAACCAGCCTTGACTGGAAGCTCAAGTACTAATCAATTTACAAAATTATAAAGCAAGAACATCCTTAATGAACAGACCAAGTATTGTGAAACATTATAGTTTGCATACCTTTCTTCTCCCTTTCCAAAATTTTCTTGGGAGGGCCATGTTCAATGGCACAGAAAAGGTAATGTCAGATTTATGGCAGTCATTGGCAAACATTACAAATCAATCTACAGCAACTAAATTTAGGGTTCCACCCTGCCAGAACTCTCCTGCATCGGTGTGAGGTGAGTTAATGGAGCTCTTCCTGTCAAGGAATGCACACTGAAGTGTGCACAGTTGGACACTGTCCTACAGCTGGAGAACACAGTCCTGTGAGGTGTCATTATGCTATTTGTGCTTGTCACTCACTCAGACAATGCATTAAACTGGAGATTAACTATTATTAATTGTGCAGGACCTACTAGTCAAGCCATGAACATAATTTATTGTACATTCTGTTGAACAGAGCGTGCTCACCAGGGTGGTCTGCTGGTATTTAGGTGATTCTGGAGAATTAAATGTTTTGCTGGGACACATGAGCAGGAGACTGCTCAGCACAGCATTGGGAAACTCATAGTTATATCCAAAATCAACAACTCCTCTTTCTCCCCATACCTCAAAGGAGGCAGCCCTGTCTGTGATTGTGTCTGTGCTCTTTTGAGCAGAGTGACTGAGGAGAAATTTACTGATAAGGGCAATTCTAACTTACATGTCTGCCACTCCTACTGAATGTTTAATGAATGATTTATCTCTTGAGGTAGCCTTCTATCCACGTTGCAGGAAAAGTTGTGTGACACTTATTACACTGTGCAAACCTTGGTTCTGTGCAGGGTTGAGATGGATAACAATAGATTCACATGCATTTGTAGTTGAATATCTATTGAATCAAGTCCTCCACAATTTATTTTTGGTCAAAAGACATTACACCTCATCAACACACTGGAGTGAGACAGCTTCAACAAGACAGGAAGTGTCAGAAATCTGATCTTTTTTATTACTTTTGTTTCAGCACATTTTTTAAGGAAGCTACCAGAACAGGAACATGTTCTATAGAAAAACTTCATAAAACTGTGTTGCATTAGTAAGCACATCAATTTTCAGTTATTCACAGAGCCACTCCTGAAAAACTCTTCAAGTAGCTAAATATTTGTAAATACATGGCTGAGCAGATACAGGATGCTGCTGTTAACAGAATGCTGCTCATTTCATTAACTTTTGGATCTTGAAATAAATAAGTGTATACAAATTTGATTTGTGGCTTGAGCCATCTGAACAGATCCAAATGACACCACTGACATCTTTAACAACAGCTTGAGGTCTGAGCAGGTCTGTTCAAGATTCTTAACCTAGTTCATCTTTTTCCCACAGGGATGTAATAAATGCATGATGCTTGGTGAGAAGAAATAAAAGGCGACTCACCACGGCAGAATATCCTTGTGTTTGCTGTAACTGGGAATTCAGCATTAAAGTACTTCAGGGCTTGTCAGGAATGATTTGCAAGGTTTAAAAGGGCACAAAACATTACAGAAACAATTGTAAACCAGGACGGAAATTATGAATTATGCCACACTGAGAGGGCAGTTATTCCACCAGTGCATCTGGCACCATTGACAGTCCACATGGTAGACTCACCAGGGAGGAGTGATGGAGTCAGTGAAAGGAGAGCTGCTGGATTCAGTGGTGCCAGAGACTGAAATTTCACTCATTCCTACAACCAGTCCCTGTAGGCTTGGATTTTGAGGCACGCAGGTTGTTCAGGTCCTTTTAGAGATTATTTTGTATCTATGCAGAGGAGCTAATGACTCTCCAGGGCCTTTAATCTGACATATTGTTCACACTTTTAATTTAATTTTACAGGAAATAGGAAATACTGTCATTTTTAATGCCATGCAGTAGTCTCTCCACAATATGGAGATCCAGCTCGTTTCTTTGGGTCAGTTTTTGAGTCATAATGTTAGAAAGGTTTGGGATTTTTCCCCAGCGGTATAGTTAATTTAAAGATATAGATTTAATAATAATCGTGAATATTTGCTATTTTCTTGGTGGCTTAGACCTGTAACCATCAATGTATCCAATGCTTGGTATACATAGGAAAAATACGTTTAATATGTTTATTCATGCATTTAATGTAGTTAAATTTGGGAAGAAATTTTCCCAATAACAAGGATATTTATTTCCCACCAGCAGTTAGGAAGGTATTTCTATTAACTGAATACTCATCATTCTGACTCACTTGATGCAATGAAGTCCCAAATATACAAGTGACTTTACAGTTTCTATCCGTATTTCTGCTTTTATAGATAAGCCAAGACAGGTCAAAAGAAAGCCAAATCAAGACTTAGCCAATAATTTTTTTTTCCTTATGAAATGGAGAGCTTTTTCTTAGCTTAACTTGATTGTGTAGTGTAAGTCTTGCTGTTCCATATCTCTGCATCAAGGGATAATAATAGCAGCAGGTTGCTGGTGTAGAATGAACTGTAACACTGGCATTGCAGCTGTGTAGGAGGAGATCAAAGGCCTGTGGCTACAGGCAGCTCACCACTTAACTCATGAAGCAGAGATCTTCCTAAGAAACAACAACAAGGACAACAACAAAACCATCAAAAACCACACTCCCACATAGTGCAAGAACAGGTGAATCCTGGAGTTCATATGCTTATGGGGAAACAGTTTGAAGCTGAGGGTTAAATTGCAGTGTGTATTATTGTAGAAGATCCTGATTTGGGGAAGAATATAGAGTGGTTTGGGATTAAGCCCAGACCAAAGGTGAGTATTCAGTATTCAGACCCTAACCCTCATTTGCCATCCAGCTCAGCTTGTTAGGAATGGTTAAGGAGGGGCAGTTGCTGAAGACAAGGCCATGGAAGGGAATGGAATGTCTCTCTCTGCTTGCAGACACCTTTGATTCTTGAAAAGGTTGGGACAAAGCCTAATATTCCCTCCCTCACAATCCAGGCTCAAGCACACACTGAAGCAGGATGCCTCAGAGGCTTCTGCAGCCTGTGGAGGGAGGAGGGAAGCTCCAAATCCAGTCCTAAAACACCACCAAAGTGGAGTAAAGGCCAACACGAGCCACCTCTGAATCTTGCCAAGTTGAAACTGGTGCAAAAAAGCCTGACTCCTAAGTGAGTAGTTGGCAAAGCCTAAACTCACTTAGGCATGGCACAACACTGACCAATGCACTGTATGTTTGCTTCCCTATAATGGCTTTACTGTCTGCTCAGGCTGCTCTGTCTGCAACATGGACAAAAGTAAAATTTAATTATTTGCACTAATGTGGTGGTTGACCTTAGCTGGCTGCCAGTGGCCCAGCAAGATTCTCTCTCACTGTCACTCTTCAGCAGAATGGGGGAGAAAATAGGATGAAAAGCTTGTAGTACAAGATAAAGACAGTTTAATTAAAAAAAAAAAATTAAAAAAAAATTCTCTAGGGCATGAAATATGCCTTTGGTCAGCTGCCTTGCTCTGTTCCCTCCCAGCCTCTTGTCCATCCCCATCCTACAGGAGTTTGAGGAGGAATCCTTGGAGAGGCAGCCTTGGTGCTATGTGAGTATCCTACCACAAACACAAAGCACGGCACTCCAGGGGCTTCTGTGGCAAAAATTCACCCTACCAAAACAGACCCAGGCAGGAGGTATTCACCCTCACTGGCTCCAGTATCTTTCTCTCTGGGAAAAATAATCCAGCAGCAGTTTGGAAGCTACTGAGAAAGAATGCAACACTAAGCACTGCTGAAGCGAGTTTCTCTCATGGACAGAGTGGGTTGTTGTCCTGCTTAGTGTCCACTCATCTTTTAGCAAGCAAGCTTAATAACAAACAAACTAACAAACAAGCCCTTAAAGTGTCTTTCCCTTCCACTGGGAATGTGATACTTTATAGACTCCATTTTCCTGCTGAAAGGTGATGCTGACAGCAGTAGTGTCTGTGCCTACAGGTGGACACGTATAAAATGAAAGGGTATACACATCAAATGGGTATAATTTAATATGTTTAAAATAATTTTCTGTTTGTTCTATTTCTTTTCCCTCTGAAATCTTTGCAGAGTAGTAGGAGAATTCATACCTGTGAAACAAAACTCTAGTGGGAATTTTTTCAGCAACGGCCAACCAAGCTTTCAAAGTGGAATGAAAATGAATTTCATGTCCCCCAGAGAAAAGTGCTACAACAAACTTGACATCACATTTCTCTTTTAAAAACAAACTAATCAAAGGCTTACAATTGATTGTGTGCCCTGTGGGAAAACACCAATGAAAAGGCATAACAGAGACATTTTATTTCAAGAGAAAGAAGAAAAACAATGAGTTTAAAAGATAAAACCAAAAGGTAGAGGTATTTGTGAGACAAGACCAGAGGAAGTAGCTCTTCTCTGTACCCTTTTGGCAGAAAATCCCCAAACTAAATCTGATGGTAGATAAAAAAGGTGATACTGTTTTTTAATAGCCACTGAGGGGAAATTCTCAATGCTCTGAGTATGTAACTTTACCATCCCAGGACAATTCAGGCTAACTAGACTTATGCTGTGGTTTGAGACACTTTAAGGTTGCATTAAGACAGATGATCACAGTAAAAGTAGGATTGAAGTGTGACTGCCTGTAGTTGGGAGATAGGATGAGCTGCATGGCCCTGGGATCCCAGAAAGCTGAGATTTTAATAATTATCCTCTGAGGCAGTCTGCCTGCACTACACTGGTTTGATGTGTTAAGTCAGAAGGGAAAAAGAAACATCCACATTTGATAAACAAGCTTACAAAAGAAAACTACTTGTTTATTCCAGAAATCCAAGTTTTAGCTGTTGAGTACAAGATAGAGAGGTACAACTGCAGCAGCAGAAAACAAAACACAAATAAGAAATTTTCTTGGGTTCACTCAGGATTCTTGTGGAGGATGTGACTAGAAGGGCTTAGAGGACAGAGAGGGGGCTAGACTGGTATCTGCTTTTTCAAGATCCCCTTCTGCCTGTTTCTCTGGCTTACAAGGCTTGTGTTATCAGATTGAAAAATAGAATGTGTTACAGACCATGGAAAAATACACATAGGATACATGATTTTCCCTTTGGCAGTCTGTTTTCCTGCATGTTATTCTTCTCGCAGAAACTTTCTGGGGAGGGGCACCCTGTTAAGCCTTGTGTGTAGCCAAGATTTAAGCCTGGACTTTTCTCCTTCTGATTGGGCAAGAAGTTACCCTGAGCAGCAGGAGGTTCTGNATGGCTTGGGAGGAGTCCTGCCCACAGAGGAATTGCAGCAACAGCAGCACAATGTACAGTGAAGGGGAAAAAAAAAAAGAAAAATAAAAAAAAAAAAGAAAATAAAAGAAAAACAAACACACAAACAAGCAAACAAACAAAACACTCAGTGCTACAGAAAAATGGCCCCATGGGGGCTTCCCATATTGTCCTGAAATCAGGAACAGCCAAAACTCTCACACAAGCTGTCAGGAAGGCAGTTAGAAACATGTCAAATTAATTTCTATCTGCATTTCCTTTAAAAAGTATTGAACTGACACATTTTCTGAAGGATTGAATAAAAATTTGTTTAGTTATGAGACTTCCCAACACAGGAGAAATTTCATATAAGAAATTTATAGGAGAATGTGACCATCTTTGTGTTCTCTTGTGCAAGGCAAAAATTATTTCATTAAGCTTTGGATGTTGCAGATGGACAGAGGAAAACCGAAAAGGGAGGCAGAGAAATGCAACCAATTTGTCCCCCCTTTGGGAGTCCATGTATTTAGCTCTTCACTTCTGTTTTCCTTGGCAATCTCTGCTCATTTGAATGTCAAATTCAAGTCAGAAGGATTAAACATGAGAAATTTTGAGATATCTTTGCAAAGTATATTAATGGTCAGTAAACATGGACTACCCACAAAGTCATGATATTGTTTGCCAAGAGATTTTGTAGCCGCTGCTGCTGTAGAGTAAAATGAATCTCCCTCGAGACAGGAAAAACATAAAAGGGAAAAAAAATAAAAGGGAAAAAATCACAGAGACCTTTTGAATGCCTCAAACTGTTTT
>VZTR01024335.1:106896-125210 GCA_013400775.1 Chaetops frenatus
GGGGGGGAAATCCCTAAATTTGTATAATAGAACTGATTGATTCTCATTACCTTTTTAAAAAGCCTGAGCTAATTGGAGCTTTTAGGTGTCTGGGAGGAAAAAAAATAATTAGGAAGGAGCTTGCAGTTACTCAAAGAGAAAAGGGAGGGAGTTTTTATTTAAGCATCTGGTAGTTTTCCACAAACTCAACTCCCAAACCACCACATTTCTAGCCTTATTGTTAAATACTCTTTAAACAAGCTATGACTTTTTTACTTTTCATTGTATATTACAACATCAAAAGTACAATTTCTCTGCTGCTTTTATTCTCCATATCCATAGATCATGGATTTTTACCTATGTTACTAATAGGAGTTGAAATTATTTTCTTTCATGTTTGTGTGCTGAAGGACCAGGATTTGGACCATGTTACCCATATGTGCCTTTTCCCAGAACTGTGTGGATGCTCACACAAAGATGATCTAAAAGAACTATTTTCTTGAAGTAACTCTGTGGTCAGTCATCAGAAATGTGCCCTCGAGCCTTTTAAGTCACTGTAGCAAGTTATATTTTACAATATTTTCCTTGGTGACTTCTGATATTTCTGCCTGTGTGGATACTATTTGATAAATTTATGCAAGTAAGGAGAGCTTTTCCTGTGAGAAATATAGATAGATAGATAGACAGACAGACAGATGGATGGATGAATAGAGATGTGAGAGGGGTGTGTGTCTGTATGTGTGGGAGAGAGAGAGGGCATGACTAACAGAGTGCCTCTAAAAAGTTTCTACCTTACATTAATTCTTGGTTCAGGTTTGGGATGGACATAAACAGGGCAAATAAAATTTATAAGGACAGAGCTTGGGAGACCTGCAGTGGAACAGCGGAGCAGATACAATGAAGTCCCCGTTGAAGGTCCACAGTGAGGAAAAGGCCCTTTCTTTATCCCTGCCCTGTCTTGGCACCAATCCCACAGGCTGCTTGGGAGCCACCACTTCCTGCAGAGCAATGACAATGGTGGCTGTGAGGCTGAAGAGCTGGATCTGCACAGCAGTTTTAAGGGAACTCCAGTACTGAAGCTATAAACTTTCCTGAGTTCTCCTCAGGTAGTTTCCTCCCTCTATGCCCAGGTGGAAAAGAACACCTTTCTTCCAGCTATCCCCTCACACAGCTCTGTCACAGTGGTGTTTCATGCAATGCCAATCTGCTGTGTGACACAATGCTGGATTGTCAAGATCATGCCAGTCAAGAGCTACAAAGGTCTCTGTCCACCATGGCAGCAGAGCATGATGTTCAGCTGAATTGAACTCACACACACAGTCTGGCTCAGAAAGTCATTTGGCAGGCAGAATATCAAACAAGCTGAGAAATGGGATTTAAAATGCTAGTGCTTAATTCTCAGTTCTCTTAGGAATTACAAAGGAGACTCAGAACGTCTCAGAGGACTGTGCAGTGGATGTGCCACATTGTTAAATGTGTCAAGAGTTGGCCTGAGGCTGTTATGATCTGTTCAAAGTGGCAGAAGTTAAGTTTTTTACAGAAAGTAAAATTTCAAGAGTTGTAGGTATTTGAACTTTGATTTTACATGATGGTTCCTTCATTGGGCTTATTTTTTTTCTTTTTCTTCCATTGTTTTCTTAAATAAGATAATCCTGAGTTTTAAGAATTTTTTCTCTATAAATAAATGTGAGTGTAGGTTAGTGTAAGTCCATGTAAGTCCCAGACACAGACAAAGGAATGCAGACCTCGTGGCCGAGAGCTGTGGTGGCCAAAACAAAAGTGAAAGTTTATTCCAAGAAGCTCCCTTTATCAGGGCAGTGTTCAAAAATCCACGCCTTACCATCTCATTGGCTGAGTTATGACCTGGACAGTTCCTTCCAGGAGTGACGTGTGCTGTGTCTGATTGGGAGAGGTTTTGATAGACAAGCCAGACAGAGGCTGAATTCCAGCTTTGCATGGTAACAAATAAACTCAAATTTGAGAGATTTCTTGGGGAAAGAGGGAATGTTTTCCCCAGGAATGTGTCATTCCTATGAAAAACTCAGGTAAGGTGGGGATGGCCAAAGTCTGGGACCACTGGAGTATCAAGCTCACGTTCATGTTTGCTGTCAAGAATGAATGTCAGCCATCTCAAATCTAAGTGTGTGGAGTTTGTGCAGATAAACAAACAAGAAATGTTCTGAACAAAACATCCCTATTCTCCCCAGAAGCATGGCAGTGACAATGCAGCAGTGAGCTGTGGGGCACTGCGAAGAAATCTCCAATGCACAAAAGGTGTTGCTTTGTCCTTTGGTTTGCTGCTGGGTGCCCCAGCCAAATTTTATAACTCTCAGACATGAGGCTGTAGCCAGGCAAGGATTGAACTTTTCCAGGAAACAATGGATTAGACTAGAGGAAATGAGCTCAAGCTCCAGCAGGTGAGCTTGAGGTCACTGAGAGGGCAGCCAGGGGTGTTCAGCACTGGGAGATCCAGCCACAATCCCCATCTTCCTTGCAGTGATGGCTTTAGGGTGTCTGCAGCCTGGAGCCACAGCCCTGGGGAGCTCCTGTGGCTGGGTTTGCACTCAGGGCGAGGATGCCCAGGAGCCACTGAGGCCAGCAGTGGGGACCAAGGCTGGGGCTTGTGGGCTGCCAGGTGTGGCTCTGGGGGCTGTGACGTGCCAGAGGATGGGTCAGAGTGGGAGCTGTGAGCAGGGGCACGGCCAGCTTGGCAGCTGAGTGACATGGCTCTGTTGGCTGTGACATCACAGAGGATAGGTCATGCTGGCACCTGTGTCCAGGGCCACCAGCGGGCAGCTGGATTCTGGCAGCCACTGAGTGCACACATGAGGGGAAAGGTGGGCTGTGTGGGGGCTGGGAAAGCTGGGCTGCATGGGGGCTGGGAAAGATGCCCTGGGGGTTTAAAGCCAGAGTGAGAGCTGGCACTCTTAGGGCACTGCACTGTCCTCAGGGCTGGGGCAAGAGGGGCTTCGGGCTCTCAGTGGCAGCAGGTGCCCAGGGAGGCTCTGGGGACATCCCAGGTGTCCCCAGCTCCCTGCTCCCTCACAGCCAGACATTCTGAGCCCCTTTCTCCCTCCAGGCCATGTCTCCAACTCTGGCTCTCACCCTGGCCCTGTTAGCCACCTTCACTGGGCATAATATGGAACTTCAAATAGACAAGGATGTGGTCAAGCAGATGCGGGAGCGCGAGGAGTTTCTACATCAGGAGATGACTCGGTTCCTGCAGGAGATTGAGGGGAGTAGCAGTGGCATCATGGAAACCCTGCTGTCTTCTGCACTGCAACAGCAGTGGCTGCTTTGGCTCAGTGCAGCAGCCCCGGTTCTGCTTCTATTCACTGTCAGCTGCTTGCTGGTCAGGAGAAGAAAGCGTGTCTCTGCCAGCTGCAGGGAGCAGGATCCTTCTAACCGGGCTGAGAAATTGGCCAGTGACATGTTCAGCACCGCGGAGAAGGTCAGTGAGCGTGAGGAGAAGGTCAGNCGGCACGGAGCAGCCGCCAGCCCGGCGCATCCGTGTGGCGCTGGAGTGCCTGTGCTCTGGGGAGCAGCTGCTGGGCCAGAGGTGCTTGCTCCACTCCTCTGGGGGCCAGCTGCCCAGGGATCAGCCCTGCTACCTGCTGGACACCCTCTGCACGGGCTCCTACCTGGACGTGCAGAAAGTGGCCCGCTGGGTGCAAATGTTGGTGCCATCGGCCTGGCTGCTTTTGCCCCACTTGCGCCACTGCCAGCTGACGGCGCTGCCCTCGGGCAAGTCCTGCAGCTTCGGGCTGAGCGGCACCTCTGGGCTGCACTGCAGCATCGAGATGGTTTTTGCAGTGCAGCCAGGCAGCTCAGGTGCCTACCTGAGCCTGGAGTAGGCAGCAGCCAGCTCTGCCAGCAGCCCCGGGTGTGCCAGAGAGCTGCCGCGTGTTTTTGCTGAATACCACCTACAGTGTTCAATAAATGGGATGATTAGTCTTTGTCCGAAGAACTTCCTTCTCTTTCCTTTTATTTTTTAATTAAACAGAGAATTACTGGCACACTTTGAAAAGAGGCAAAATAATATGTAATTTATTTTACACTAAACTTTGTCATTTTCTTTTAACTCTTTGTACTGGTCTGTAGTATTCACTTTGGAAAATCCCTTTTGAGGTGATAATTAATGTGTTAAGATTACTTAATTTTGGTTTTTAATTTGTTTTTGGTGGTTTTATAAATCTTTCATTTATTTATTTATTTACTTTGCTTGTTGTTTAATTTTTTTGTTTTGTGCTGCTATTGCATTTATTCAGCCTGGTAATATCTATCTTGATTACTTACTTGAGCTTTTTAGCATTTTAGTGCTAAAGATTTCTTGGAAGCTTTCAGTGATCATTCAGATGCAAACAGTGGTAGTTAAACACCTATGGAAGAATTTATCTGAATTTCTCACTGCTTTCAATTCAAGCTATCAGAAGCCTCCAGCAGGCTCAGGAGGCTTGTTTATTTTCCTGAAATATGACTACATTTAGGCTATTTTTGGATCGGTCAAAGGGTATCATTTTTGTGGAATGACAACATCCAGAAAAACAGACAAGGCCCTGTTGGTGTTCTACACTTGAACAGATATTCAGTCACCAGCTGAGCTTTTAATTCAGAATAATTAAGCTCATCATTAGTCAGAACCCCAACAATATACACTTAAATAATACACTCTGTCATGTGTCCAAGTGATGTGCCAGTTTCTAAAAAGAACTCAATCTTCCTTAGTCTTCTATAAAATCTTTTCATATTCAATTTACTGCTACTTGGGACTAAGTGTACTGTCTGCTCTGAGAACAAGACAAAATAAATAAACCAAACCAAATCCATTAGACATTAATAGTTGCACATAAAAGATCCACTATCAATTTGGTAGTGCAGGTTAAAGAAGGGAAGTATATTAAATATGAATGCCCTCTGCTGTAAGAGAAAGCCAAGAAGAGGTACCAATTCATGATTTTGCTATCAGTAATTAGTTGAATAGGACTACTTAAGCAAACTTTTCTCCATCAGTTCAGTGCTGGCAGCAGTCTGAAGGGGTTTCAGGGTTGCAGTGCAGTGTTGGTTAATCCTGAGTGTCTCACTGACTGGAAACAGTTACTTTGACTGATGTAGCTGCAGAGGGGTGGATATTTTCATTTTTGGGATAAAGCTATTAAGAGAAGCAAGGACTGCACAAAGGAACAGCTTGAAAAGGCAGTTTGTGCATTACTTCCCCTAATTCTGGAGGAGCTTTTGAGGAAGCAAAAGCTGTGTCCTTCTGATGCTTTTCTCAGCCTACAGAGTCTGGTTCCCTCTGGACTGATGCTCTGCAGTTGGATGTGCTCTAAGGATGCTCCCTGGCACAGATGCAACCTCCTCCCCCTCCAATGATGGGAAAGGTTTGTTTTTCATTCAGATTTGGTTTAAGAATCAAGACTGAATAGTTCCACATCAGAAAGTCCTTCTAGACATACCCCAGTCTGCCTGGCACCCCAAATCTGCCTATCTTGAGGAGGAAAGGGTGTTGACAGCTGCTAAGGCAGATATCCTAAGAGACAATCCTCAAAACCTGTGGGGATTGACAAAGAATTTAAGCCCTTGATTTCCTGTCCTTTTGTTCTGGTACCAAGTTATGTCTCTAGTGGTTGTAGACTTTCATTCAACTTGCTAATGAAGCTTAAAAACAATGAATTTTTTTTTTGGACATATTCCAGGACTTTAACTCAAGGGCCTATGTTCTCAAACATATGATACTCCTTAATGGCCTGCTGTTATAAAAGGTTGATTATTTTCATGTTTGTGTACTCTCTCCTGTGGGAGGATGGAGGGCAATGCAGTGGCTAAGAGTCACAGAGGAATTTGTCAGGAACTTGGTGTCAGATTCGTGGGAGATTGCCCTGAGCCAGAAAACACAGTTATTTGTCCCAGAATATTTCTTTCTGTCTACTCAAAATACTCTTGTCTCTCACAAAGTAATGAATGTGTGCATTAATTTCTCCCTTTTGACCTTCCCCCAAGTAGATTTAGTGGCTCATGATATCTATTGCCCATTCTGTACCAGGTCAAATCCAAAATAAAGTATCTTTTACCAAGTGTTAATGTGCCAACAGCCGCTGCACCTTGATAAATGCCTTTGGATTGATGCAAAGATGGTTAGAAGGTTGTTGGGGGGGGGGGGGGGTTTGNGCTGGCAAGTTTATTACATGAGAGAACCTGGTTTGGCACCTGCTAAACAAAGTGCATGGCACAAAACCTTTGAAAAGAAAAAACTGAAACATCCCTATTAACTTGTTTTCTGAGTTCCCTGTACTTTTTTTCTGTTACCTATTAACCTGTTTCAGTCTAAAATAAGTTCTAAGCAAGCATTTAAATTTCCATTTAGAATTATTCAGACAATGTTCCCAGAATTTGGGGGCTAAAAAATTAAAGGTGTGATCTAAGATTTGTTAACTTGAGAGGAAAACTCACTTTCACTGAAGGTAATTCTAAATAAAACCTGCAGAGTTCCTAAGCTAATCAAAACCAAGTAAGCATGAAATGTATTTGATCCAGGGTACTGTAAATGGAAATATTTTGCTATTATTGCTGGTAGACATGGGAAAAGAAAAAGGTGTTGCAATAGTGTATGTAACTTTACTTTATATAGCCAGACCAGCCTCAGCTACCTAAATTGCTTCACACCAGTTTCCACAACTACAGGCTGGATCTTTCATAATTCTTGGGTGTTTTATGAAATTGGATTACACAGTTAGACAGCTGATATACCTCAGGCTATTAAACTGCAGAGAGGAACGCGTGTGCCAAACCATTCATCCTGTTTACTGTGCCTGTATAGCAAACATCACAGGAAATGTGGACAGAAATTTTTATTTTAGGTTCCCAACATAGCAATGTTGTGCCTGGGGCTCCAGAACATTGCTGTGCAGTAACTGCTGCTTCACAGAGGGGGAACTAGAGTTGTTCTCCACTTTTTATAAATTTCCAAGGTATACTTATTACAATACCCAGGGTTTTAAAAGAAACAGTTCCTATCAAAACATGTTTTTCATTGATCTCCACAGCTGTTTGGTTTTTTGATGTGGATGGTTTTCAGGGAATCAGATCTTTATAAACAAACAGCTAGGGTATGGAACATTAGAAGAGGAGTAAAGTTTGTCAAAAATGTTGGTTCTTTTATTTCTCAAAGGCATCAGTGTTCCTGGATGTCCGTCTATCAAACTACATAGTCCAGAATATGTTTAAAACTTAAAATTTTATGGCTTAGTGTCTATGACTAGAGCAAATTATAACTGACACAACTTTTATCTCGTCAACTGTATTTCAAAAGGGGGCAAAGTAGCACTGCCAGCCTGATACTTTTGAATGTTTGCAAGTGGATATTTGCAGGGGTACATATCATAGAAAAATTAAAATAAGACAACAGCCCTAAATGCCATTGCAGGGACCAAAAGTATATGTTTTCACATTTTTTAACTAAACAGTAATTCCCCTTCTGGCATGCACATGGATGGACAATGAAGCCAAGAGAAATCAAGGGCTGATTTTCTCCACTTGGTGAAAGTCTTTAAATAACACAGAGATTCTGATGTTGTTCTGAAAGAAAGGAATTATCACTTCTACCAGGTGGGATTTTCTCTCTTTTGTGGTAACCTCACAGTGCAGGTTGAAGCAAGACCTTGGGATGACCTTCTTGAACGTATCTTGGGGGTGGAGTTAGAGTGAGGATATCTGGGAATGGCAAGAGCAAAATTTGGCACTTGGTGTGCTGTTCCTAGTGTCAAAGGCAAGAGGGGAATTGGTGGCAAATCTGGGTAAGAAAATATTGCAAGTCACTCAGGAGCTAGAAGATTCTGCAGGGTGGGTGATAGTCGCAGGGGTGTCAGTCACCAGGCAGGGGCTGTGAATGTGACATGGGCATAAAGCCCTCCAGGAGGCTGTCACTGGTCTGCCCAGGAGCAGCATCACTGAAACCCAGTGCTGATGGGACAGAGGCAGCCCAGAAGCAGGTGGGTGTTCCCGCAGTCCCATTGTCCCCTCAGGGGCTTTGACAGGCTGGAGGTGGACATGGGCACAAACCCAGCGTGGGCAATGTTGTTACACTGGGTGTTGGCAGCCAGGCTGGGAAGGCAGCTGTGTCGGAGAGGCTCTGGACCAGGATGAGGGCAAGGGAGTGGCTGTGGCCTTGCAGCAAGGGTGGCCAAGTGCCTGTCAGCTGGGCTGCGGGACTGAAAATACAGCCTGAGGCACACACTCCTGGAGTGCCCCTCTCCTGAGGGGTCCCTGCCATCTCTGGCGGCTCTGACAGTCCAAGGTCTGGCTTGGGGCTCCAGTCAGGGGATTTTGGGTGCCTGGAGCCAGCCTGGACTATGCCCAGTGGCCTGAGGGGACAGTGTCTGATGGGGAGTCAGAGATGAGCACATGGGGAAGGCAGTAGCTGTTATCTGGGTGAGGAGAGGGATGAGGGAACTGCACTTTTTCCCAACACATTGTAAGGGCAGAGCATGGCAGGAGGGACATGGCAGCAGGGCAGAGAGGCCACATTTGCTCCCCACAGCTGGGAAGGTTGCTTGGAAAGGCTGTGGACCCTCATCCTGGGCAAGTGCCTGCTACTGTTGGCCTGGCTGTGACACAGCAGCTTTGTCAGCCACCTCCAAAGGTCCCTTCTGACATAAAGTACTTCAGAACTCAGTGACTGTCACTGTCTGGTACAGGACAGAAGTTTTTATGGGTCATCACTTCACTGCCCACCCAAACAGGGCCCTACACTGAGAAGAGAGACTGTGTCATCCTTAGGCACAGAGGCAGAAGGTTCATGGGGTCAAGGAGCAATGCATGCCAGCTGCTGAAGGAATGGTGTGAGGCAGTTACATCCTCAAGACAAAGCCATTATGACTGAAATTCTAGGGAATTCATGAAAAGCTATGGGGTTTTGTTAAATAGAAAGTTATATCTGGGCCCAGCAACTAGCCTGAATGGGGCAGCAGAGGAGCACTTGTAGCTTTACATTGTGTTCTTTGTTCCTGCCTTATGCTTTCAAAAAGAAACAGTTCAATACACGCTCATTAGGTCAACAGGGAGAAGACATATCACAGCCTTGTTTACAGGAAAAAGCCCTGACCTTCTCCCTTCAGGAGAATGAAGGTTTCAATTTCATCATCTATACAGTAAACTTCCAACATTTTAAAATTAATTTTTAAATGATAAATTGAATTATATAAATGAGAATTACTACCAATAATGCCTGATAATAACAATTTGGGATATTTCAATTAGTTCGTTGTTGTTGTTATTGGTTTTTTTTTTTTTTTTTTTTTTTTTTTTTTTTTTTTTTTTTTTTTTTTTTTTTTTTTTTTTTTTTTTTTTTTTTTTTTTTTTTTTTTTTTTTTTTTTTTTTTTTGTTTTTTGTTTTTTGTTGTTGTTGTTGTTGTTGTTGTTGTTTATTTGTTTGTTTTTGTTTTTGGGGTTTTTTTAGTCAAATAATTGGTGGGAAACACTGGCATTTAACTAATTATGATGATTTTTCTCTATTTTTAACTGTGTCTCAATAACTATGAACAGTATTTCAAAAAGCTTTGAGATAACTATTTCAAAAGGAATGATAGTTGTCCTTCTTCCTTGTTATCAGAAATGGCACAGGAACCCCACCTTATGTCAGGGAGAGTCCCAAACTTTCTTGTAATCCTGTTGGATCTGATGAATCCAGTGGAGTGTGGCTCTGGGAAGATTCAAAATCCTTTTGCCAGAGCAGAATTAAATTTCTGCCTCCTATGTATTGGGTGGCTTATGATGGATCAGGGGTGTGCTTCCTCAAACCTGGGATGTTTTCCTGTGATGGTTTTGGTCTGTGCTGAGCTGTGAAGGTGGCAGCACTCTGCAGGCTCTTGTGGAAACAGCATCAGCCTGCACAAAAGCCCAAGGAGCATATAAGCAGAATAATGATTTTTCTCTATGACCCAGATGTGCTGCTTCATGACAGCCACTTCTCCAAGTTGTTTTAGTGGTACAGGGCTGAGGCAGAGCTAGAAAAGAGGGCAGGAGACAAGTGACACCGTGGGGCTGCTGCTGACCACCAGCCTCTGGACACTGTCCCTGTTACTCCTGTTGGACTTCAACCTCTCTGGCACTGGTTGGGAGGGAAATGAAGCAGGGCAGGAGCCATCAGGGGACTTTTGGAGAGTGTCAGGGATGGAGTGTGTTCAGTTCCTGAACCAAGCGGGGACAGGCAGAGCTGGACCTACTGGTGGGCAGCAAGGAGGGGCTGCTGGGGAGGTGACTGTTGCTGGTTACAGTAACCATGGGGCATGATGGTCAGGGTCCAGGGAAAGTGAGGATTTGGAAGCAGCAGAGGACATGCCTCAGACTTTGGAAAAAGCAGGAAACTTTGGCATATGCTGAGGAGAAACTAAAGTAAGGGGGCAAGGGAGTGCATACAAGACATTGCCTCAGCATAAGAGCAGATACTTTTTCCATGGGGCAGAAACTCCAGCACATTGGTAGCATCACTGTAAAAACCAAATCTTCAAAGGGAAAGCCAACTATTAAACAAAAAGCACAACCACACCACCAGTTCCAAGTTCTGTGCTCTTTTGTTTTGCAGCGCATACTAAAATGTATTCCTCACAGGGATTAGAGTTCATGTGATTTATCTCTTCATTGTCTCCTCTGGGCTGAGCTCCCTGAATAACTCACTTCGACCTTGACACAGGGCCAGTAGGGGACTCCCACTACACACCCATGTGTAGTGTTTGAGTACAAACTCCATGTTTGTAGTCAGGAGGTGTTTGAAGTGCAGCAGAAGTGGACACAAAGCTAGACAAAGTCACTGCCACTGGAAAAAAGGAGGGGACAGGTGTACAGACAGCCCCACAGGTGTTCAAGGTGTTTGCTTTAAAAGGGAGATGCACTGTGTAAATTACTGAAAGGAAAAATCTCAGGCACAGCAAAAGTAAAAATCCCAAACAAAACCTCCCAGCAAAATGTTTCTGTTCAGATCGATCTGAACAATGAAATTTTTTCTCTAGTGAAACTAACAATTTTGGTCAGGGAATTTCTCTTTTAATGGCACTGTACTTCCTACCAATGTTTTTTTTGGCTAATAGCTCCCAGTGGTCTTTATTAGGTGCTAATTTGCTAGAAATTATTCATAAGACACTGGTAAATCACTTAGGTCATGGTGAAAAATCTCATTGGAAATAATGGCAAAATCATTTTCGTTTCATATGTATATATACACTGGGAAGAAATAGATACACCTCTGGGGACCATTGTCAATCCAATTACTTTGAAGTTTCTCAAAACAATGATTGAAGTTGCTCTTACCTACAGTATTTTGTCTACACCTTTGTGAGTTGCTAAACTAAATGCTGATGATACACTCTAGTACATTAAATTTTTTTTTAAACATGGCATTAGATCCAAGTTTTCACTGATGGTACAAGCTTTGGTTTGAAACTGGGGTATTAACTGATAAGTCCATGAATTGGTAGATGCAGAAACCAAAGGGTTTTTGTTCATTTCTAATTTTCACAAGACTGCAAAGTGTCCAACCCCATAGAGGGTATGTGCTGTGTAAATGCCATCTTGGCTTTCCTGCTCCAGCCACAGCTCATCTCTCTGCCCCCAAAATCAAGTCCTTCTTTAAATACAATCCTCATTTTCTGTGTCTCTTGCCGAGCAGCTCCTCAGGGCAGTGCTCACAGGAAGGGTCCTGTTTCACTCCGTCTCTCCAGTCCTGAGCAAAGCCCTCCTGCCACCCACAGGGGTGGGGCCAGGGGAGCTGCAGGGTGGGGCAGGACCACCTAGCCTGGGGAATCCTGAGCATGGACCATCCAGGAAGGGGACACCTAACTCCCTGGGATCCCCCTGCCCTGGTTAAACAGGTTTCTCCACAAGTGAAAGGTCCCTTCACTCTTGGAGGACCTTTCCTGGTTACTGGGACCTGAAGCATCCAGATGTTGTGGTATGTTTTTGTTCAATCCAACTTGATTTGTTATTCTGGCTTGATTTGTTATTGACTTCCCTAGTTTGTTGCTTCCCAGTTTCTCAATGGTTTAGCCCTTTCTCCTCTGTTGTATTGTGGTATTCCCCTCAATTTTCCCCTCCCAGGAATTGTATCTTCCCCTGCCAATCCCCAAAGCCACTCCCAGGGGCGAGAGAGGGTTCCTCTCTCTTCTCTGGCCAGTTTGCCTTCAGTGCCTCTCATCCTTCTTGAAACGTCCTTTGGAAACTGTATCCCATTTGTCTGCCTAGTCTGGCTACTCCCCCTTCTCCCTCAGTTTGTTCTTTCAGCTGTCAGTTGTTCCCAAAGGCCTCCCCTGTCTCTGTCCCATTGGTCCTGCATGACCACTCCCCCACCCTACTTAAATCCCTGCACTCCTTTACTCGAGGTTCTTTGGCTCCGGCTCCTTTCTGGATAGTAAAGTCCAGGAACACCATCCACAGAGTCTCTCTGAGTCTCCTTCTTTGTTCATTGCTGCCTTGGGATTATAGCTTTCTGAGCTAGCATAACCCACAGGACATCTACAGGACAGCCAACTCTGTCTCCTTGAGCTTCAGGCAGCTCGATTTCGCAGGCCATAAACCCAGGCCAGCAGCAACACCCAAAGGAAAGAAAAATAATTAAAAAACAACATTACTAAAAGCCTATACGTGGTCTCTGCATTACTATTTGTGACTGACTGGTGGGTTGAGTATCTCATTTATTGTCTTTATTTTCTAATTAGTCGAACTATCAGCAGGCAAAACAAACCTGATTGCACAATTTCTTTCTTTTATTTTAAGATTTGGTTGCAAGGTTGCCCAGGGCATTTCCCTGCCTTCAGTGCAGGTGTGTTCACTGTGGATTGATGGAGGTCCAGAAAAGTGCAGTTTTGTTTACCTGGTTCCATGGCAGCACTTTTTTCTTTAAAAGGCCCCAAGCTACAGTAAAAACTCAGGAAGAACCCTTTATACCTTTTTGTAGAACAACTGCAATCAGTGTGCCATCAACAACTTTCATGAGCTGAGTGGTATTTAGAATTATTTGATAACTAAATTGCTGATGGTACATCTAGTCCAACCATTTATTAAAATCATTGCGCTGTTTTCACTAGCAGAAAAACCGAATAAAAGGTGCAGTAGAAGTGTTTTGCAATTACAGTGCATAATGCTAGTTTTAAATAACTGAAATAACGTGTTTTTCCTATCAATATCCTTACACTGAGTCTGTTTTGGTTGCAGCTGCCTGCTTAGTGAAATTAGGTGGATCTAGTTGCTAATTTGCATACTCTAATATTCTGATAAACCACCTGGCTTTTGCTGCCAAACAGCTCTTACAGCCAGGCAAGGTGGTTCATTTGGGTATTTCTTAGCTCTGCCTGGGTCTGCAGGCACGTGAGTAATTGGTGTTCAAACCACTAACCCTCCTAATGACGAAAACATTTTTAAAAGCTTGGTTTGGAACAAAGGAGAGCTGATTAAAGCATCATGTTTTGCCACAGATTTAGAAAACATCACAGATGCCTCTGTTCTACTTAAAACAGAAACACTGAAGTAACCACAGGTCACACTGTGAGGCAGAAAGCTTCTCTCTGATGTTCTGGCGATCTGGAGGAGGACCAGAAACACTCTGTCTATAGCTAAGGTCTGAGGGAGGGTAATTAAAGGGGTATTAAAGCCCCTTCCTGGGGCAGCCAGTAAAGGCTGTGGCATTTTCAGTAGCCTGAAAAGCATTTGTTTTGATGGGACTCCCTCAGACACACATACCAGGAAGACCAGCATCCCCAAGGATGTGTAAACCTTAAATTTCAAACTTCGACCTCAGCCCTAACCCCTTCCACAGCCAGTCCTCCCTGCCCTGATGCCTTTGTTTTCATGCACAGAAAGGTACCAGACACTGATTTGAAACCTTTGTGTTTTGATTCTTCTCCAAAAGCAGCCCCAGGCAGAGTTACGGAGATTTTATTTAACCTGTCTTAACTGCTGTTGAGGGGGCTGTAATTTGACTGCCCTTGGAAGAGCAGATGCAACTGGGAATGTTGAAAATTTGCAACCTGAGAGATAAAGTGAATAGGCAAAACCAGTTTCTAATGGGTTTTCCTAAATTAACTTTTCTCCCTCTCAAAATATGCACACAAGGATAGTTATGTAAATGAATGCAATTGGATGACAAGCACAGCAATGCCAACCTAATTTAAAAATTAAAATTGTCTGAAATGGAAAGTTAAATTGAATGCAATTAGTGCAGCCTAAACAAAGAAACTTACTTAGAGCTACACTGATGTAACCTTACCAGATCTCCTAGTGATGGAGCCTGATGGTCCCTGCTAAGTCTGCTGAGCATCCCCTGGACCTCTGCATGGCCGTCTTTCTTCAGGGCTGATTTTTTCCAGTTGCTTACTTCTTGTTGTGTGGGAAGTCATGACCTGTAACACCAGTCTAGTTACAGAATAAAAAAGAAGACATGGCAGGCAGCCTGGTGCCTTCAGTGCCAAAATATTAGTTTAGAATTACTGGCTGGAATTCGATTAAAAGAAAAAAAGAGGGCTTGGTATAAGTGGGGAATATTGCAGGAATTTAACCCTTCCTGTTTGACAGTCCTCCTTTTAGCCTGGTTCCCTGATGAAATGCAAAATAAACAGTTTGTATTTGTCCTTCTCCCACCACCACTCAGTTTCTGAACTTAACAGACTGAATTTGAAAGAATTACTCGAAAGGTTCCAAATATTGCCTTTAAACCCATGAATTTAGGAGAAATAAAAAGAGAACAGGAAGAGACCCTAACTCTTCAGTAAAAGAAGAGATGACAATAACTTCTCCCTAGGGGATTGGTCAGAGCACCAAGCTTGCCAGAGTTCAAGAAGTATTTGGACAATGCTCTGAGGAACATGCGGTGTGTTTTGGGATGCCCTGTGCACAGCTAGGTTTGATGATCCTATTACAAAATCATAGAATTACAGAATTAACCAGGTTGGAAGAGACCTTTGAGATCATCAAGTCCAACTGGACACCACCTTGTCAAGCAGACCACAGCACTGAGTGCCACGTCCAGTCTTTTCTTAAAGAATGGTATTCCGTGTTCCTGCCATTCTTTGTTTCCTGTGCTCCTCACGTCCTGCTGCAGACAGACCGCCCTGAACCCTTCCAACAGCTCAGCCTGTTTGGTGCTGTTCTCTGTGCCCAGGCTCCCTGTGTGACTCCCAAACATCTGGGACACCCCAGGAGCTCCTGGCAAACTCACTGTGCCCCTATAACCTAACGCTGGTACCCATACACCTGTGAAATTAAAGTTATTAGTACACAAATGTGCTTCTGATAGTTCTATAAACAGTTTATTGTACTTCGTTTTCCTTGGCACAATTTCCAGGTTTGCAAAACCTGGCAGTTTTCAGGAGACTCTGGGCAACTCTTTTTGCTTCTGGTGTCTTAGGGTCACTTGTACTTGACTGGTTTCCTGCTCTCTTGAGCCTTCCCCCCCTTTCTCCTGCCATTATTTTTCTCCTCCGCCCTAAACAGAACTCAATTAAGTACAGAGAACAAGGAAGATGATACATTATTGGATTTTTTTTTTCTCATTCATGTTGCTTTATGCAGTTTCATTGCTGTACTGTAACATCTTGTGTTAGGAAATATATGAATGGATAATTACAAACGAACACATACAAAACAGTTCTAAACCAGAAAACATCAACAGGAAATAAAGGGAATTTTCATTTTCTACTAATTGCTTTAAAAGCTGATAAAAGGGCACAATTTTGGACTGACTGCGAGTCAAACCTCTTATCTTGTTTTTAACTCATATACAATCTTACCTTCTTTCTTTAAAGGAGTGCTAGCAATGCTGTTTCAGAACAAAGACATATTTCCTTTTTTACCCTTTTGCAGGGAAATGCAGGAAAACACTGATGTATTTGTAGATTGTCTCTCCCCAAGTGGACTGAATGTCATCCACTCCCACCTACTCCTCCAGTTTTCTTAATTTTTTAAGAAATGTTCTTTCTATGAGAAGTCTTCAGTGATTAATAATATATATTGTCATGAAAAGTCAAGCATTCTGAAAATTTTTCTGGGTAAGGCTTTCCCATGTATGTTTAGAATCATAGCATCACAGAATCATGTAAGTTGGAAAAAATCCTTGGGATATAATGCCAAATTTTTATCGAAGCACTGCCAAGCCTATGTCTGTAAGTGCCACATCTCCATGTATTTTAAATCCCTTCAGGAATGGTGACTCCACCACTGCCTTGAGCAGCCTTTTCCAGTGTTTCACTCCGTGGATAAATCTGGGCTTATATTTCCTCATGATATTTTCCTACTTCAACATTATTTTTTACAGATGGTGGCAAATGCTTGTATTGAGTTAATACCCTTTAAAACTTGCTTCGTGAAAGGCAACCTCAGAGTACGTAAATCTGTACTGAATTTGGTCTTTCCTCGGAGTCATTTACTTCTCTTCTAGTTTATAGAAAGACCTCAAATGCGTTTGTGGGTTTTTTTTAACCCTTTTCTCTTTTGCACTCAGCCTTTTCAGTTAAGAACTCAAAATGCCTCTGAAAATATAACAAATTGTGGGCCATGTTGCTGAAAAGAAGAAAACCACCTCAAAAACAAGAGGGAAGGTGATGTTCAGCGTAGTCTGTGCTCAAGATCATTCATATAAAAAGGACAAAAAGGTGATTGAGAGATTGCAACCTGCTCTGAAGAGGTAATGCAGGCAGCAGGGGGATGTTGACATGTGCAGAGCAGTGAGGAAAGTTCTTCTGGTTGTATGAGTTGTTCTGCCTGGTGTTGATGTCACCCATGACAAAACTGTTCAAGCTCCAACGAGAGTGAATGGAACTCCGTTATTTTCAATTTCTTTCAGTTCCTTTTTCAGTATGTATTATTTCAAACTCTCCAATTTTCCCCACCATATCCTTGATCCTTTTGCACCCTTTTTTCTGCCTGTCCCCCCAGTAGTCTGTGTGCTTGGCTGAGGGCAACACACTCCATCTATTTTATTAATCCATCAACAAAAAGAGGCACACGACTCCTGTAGTTTATGTGAGGTGGGTTTGCACTATCCTCTTTCACTCACAGGCTGATGTCTTGGAAGGAGAAAGCTCTTTTAGTACTTTCAGCACATTAACAGAGGGGCTGGAAGCTGTGCAGCAGCAGCAGCAGCTCAGTTGTGCATTGGCAATGACGAAGCACTGAGGTCTTGAGGTTAAAGCACCAGACTGAGACCTGTACTCTAAAGGATAACCCCCATTAGCGGGCGAGGGGACCTCTCTGGAATTCTGTTTCCTCAGCAATAAAATTATTCTGGTGGTGTGTGCTTGCTTGATAAAACATCTCCTGCAGAGGGAAGGGGCTATGTAAGAGGCAGGTGACCTTGCTGTGGAACGGGTCCTAGGGACACATCTGAGGGTGTTTTCAGTTTGCATGATTTGCGTTTGCCTGATCCAAAGAGGACGTGTGTAATACTGCTTTGTGTCTGGAAATCTATGTTTTCTCCCAGGGTAGTGACAACTTTGAAAAGTATGTCAAACTTGGGTGTATGTGGACTGTGGAAAGGACAAGTCACTTTGCAGAGGTTGTGGCTAAATGAACTTAAATCATTACTGATTTAAGTCAGAGCCCTTGATGGCTGCCAGCACAACTCTTTTTCTGATTATACTGTAATGGACCTAAATATGCTGCCTTTTCATTGTCTACATGCTAAATCCCACATTGAGCTAATTACATGATAACCTGTTTTCAGTTTAGGGGGTTTTTGCATGTTTTTCTCCTTTTTTTAACATGTCAAATAATTTTTTTTTCTTTATGCCCCATCACACCTTCCTATTTTTTTGTGTTTTGAATGATTCACAAGGACTATTACTTCCAATATAGAGTACACAGGACACTTTTACATGTGATTCACTGAAAATCATAAAAAAGTCAAAGCCACTGTTCTGAAATAATTCATGCCAGAAGAAAACGTGGTGGTTTTGTTTCTTCACCTGATTTAACTTAGTATTCTGGGAACAAGAGTTGCCATTATTCTCTGCATTCTCAATGGGTTAAACAACTCATTCTGAACAAAAATCACAGAAGTTGTTGTGTAAGCACAAACAGCCACACCTGCTCCAGGTGTGCTTGTGTCCTGCTGCAAACACCCCTGAGAGGGGCAAAGGCTTTGTGCACAGTTTTGGAAGCCTTCCCCTTCTTCCTCCCCAGTCTGCCTCTCTGGATTCCTTGCACCAGGCTAAAGCAGCTCTTACTCCACATAGAGGTAAGAGTTCAGCATTCTCCTCTTCTTCACATGGACACTCAACATCCATCCTCATCCCCTCCAAGCAGGAAATGCTCCCTGATTCTCACCACATTCCCCTGGAGAGGTGTTGGGGTTTGGGTGT
>VZTR01024336.1:0-10121 GCA_013400775.1 Chaetops frenatus
TCAGCAAATATTTTTATCTCCAGCAAGGGGAAAATGGGAAGTTAGTGTTCTTCCAATTGTCTTTCTGCTTCTGGTGGGGGTACTTTGGTTTGCTGTGAAGGGAGAAGGGAAAAAGTGGAAAATAAAAGCTCATAAGCAAGTGTTGCCAAATAGCTTTTGCAAAATCAGGCAGGAAAAACTTAAATATTCCCATACGCTAATTAGTCAATGACTGGCCTCAAGCCTACAAATGTGCCGATACTTAACTGTACCCTCCACTGAAGTGAATGAAATTGAATCTCATACTCCAGTTGCTCCAGAAACTCAAGGCCTCTAGAAATCATAAGCATGGCTTAGTAATGCAGTAATTAAGGGCTTATCCACATTGGGAGTTTCTTTGGAGCGGCTTCTCTTGCATAACTCCCCTTCCCTATGCTGGGCATGCATTTCACACTACTACTGCTTTATTCTGAATTAGTTTGCCCTAAACAGGCTTTCAGTTCACAAACTACATTTGCCCACATTGATGGACTCATACAAGGTGAGCCTAAATTTCATGTTCTGTTTTTACCTTGTGTTTGAGTGTTCATTTAGGTATTTGTTCCCAAAAGCTAGGCATTTCTTTTGCAAACTAGAGGTGAAGTTTCTCACACACTCACTGCTGCTCTGAATTTGGGATATCAATAGAATCCCTAAATGCCATGAGACTCACTAAAAATCCCTTTGGGAGCATGGCCCTATTTGCCTAAATGTGAATATTTATTTTTCTAACACAAGGCTGTGCAAAGGAGAGAAAGTTCTCCTTTCAGAGTAAAATCTGCTCTTAGTAATTAGTCCTTGTGGGTAGCAAGTTTTAACAATACTTCACAGAGAATATAAAATTCATACTCTGTCCAGAATATAGCCAAAGCTTGAAAGTTTTGCCCAATTTTTTTATTAATTGCATGTGCATAAAAATTTCAACAATATTAATGTACAATGAGCCAGAGAAGTTCTACCAAGACCAGTAGGTATTAAGCCCATGGATATATCAAGAGGACCCCTTTACCTGAGGTGAAAAAGAGAAGGAAAGGTTCTAAGTAACAGGAAATAATAATACATGAGTGATGCAGGAGGTTTTAGTGCCCAGACAGGTGGTACCCATAAAGACTTCTTAGCTCCTGTGCAGTACCATGCCACAGCCATCTCTGTGCAGTTGCATGGCAACATTTCTAAATGAAAAAGACTTCCCCGATGAGGAGGACGTGATGTAGAGGCAGATACTGAGTCCTGCCAGAACTGCAGAGGACTCACACTGGTCTGTGACTTTCAGCTCTGCAAGGGACTGAAGGGAAGCTGCAGGACTCCTGCACCCAAATCAATCAATCAAATGGCTTCTGGATTCCATCTGGCCCAGGGAAGTGTTTATCTGCTTTGCAAAGGCACTACAGCTCATCTTGTACTTCTAGAACAAATTGGCAGCACATGAATAGCACACTTAAGCCATAACCCGGATAAGCCTTCCAGGATAATTGAGATTCTACAGCATGTGACTTTTTAAAGCAAGTTTTCATAGACTTGCTAGAAAAATGTGAGTTTTGACCTAGCACTTTTCATTCCAAGAGTTCTGAATAATCTATTTTAATGCAAGTTTAGAAAAGAAAAAGGGGAGAAAAAGTATGTTCTTTTGACTTCAAGTTCAATTGATAAAGATTTATTAATCGCCATCATGCAATTTATATCAGAATGCCTGTATTAAAGCAGATACATGGAAGAGCTGGAATGGATTGCTTCCCAAAATCTTGTGGCATTAAGGGTGGAGTTACGTTTGCTTTATTTTTTTTGTTTTGAACTCTCTAGCATTTTGTTGACTGAGGCAGTCTCTCTTATTAAAAATGAGATGTAAGAGAACTGCTTCTGTGAATGCAAAGGGTTATTACTTATTCCAACAGGTATTTTGGTAGTTTCTGACTTGCATAACTACAAACACCATGAATAAGTCTATGGAAACTGCTAAGGGGCATCTCATGTTTTCATCTTCCCACTTCCCAGAACAATAATGGTCTCAGTCATCCATTATTTGCAAGAATTCACAGATAATATCAGGATGAAGAGGAAGCATGGGTAATACAGAACAAGACCCTCCTATTGTTTCACTGGAATAGGGAAATCCACTGGAGACTAAACTTTCTGTAAACATTGGTCCGATGCTGGCTGCCCTTCTTCCCTCCTCAGGGGGCCAACTGATGTGGGGAAGCTCAGCCCACCCCTTTCACCTGACTGCCTGTAACCTAGAGCTGAAAGAGTTGCCATATGTAAGGACCACAGCAGGATGAACATGCTTCTTTCCCACATGAAAAAGAGACACAAATTCCAGGTGCAGATGATTTCCCAAAAGCAGAAGGCAGGACAAGAAGGAAAAGCATTTAACACCCATGGTGCCAGAGCTGAAAAACCCTTTCATGGGGAGCTGTGAACACCTTGCATCTCATTGTACAGAGAAGAGTGAGCCAAATTCACAATACCATGCAGGCTCATACATGGCAAAAGCTTTCCATGTTGTTTTCGTATTTTGAGAAAATCAGAACTTTCCTCAGCATGTTTTATTAAACACCTAGTAAGCAAGGGAAAAATGGAGGCAGAGCAAAAACAATACCCTTGCAAAGTGCTGAGCAGCAAAGCAAAGAGCCAGTGTCGCTGTTGAGTTCAACACAACACAAAATAGACTCTAATAATTCAGAAAGGCAAAAAAGATATTTTATTAAGAAATTAAACACAATATATAGAGTACTTTGTGATAAACAAAACTCTGTTGGATAGAATTTCAAAACTGTTATGCCATAGGTTGAAAGATATAAATAATTAACTAATTATAAAGACTTTTACGTTTGCAGGTATAAGTATTGTTTACATTCTTGTTTTGATGTTGACACAAAGAGTGCTTGAGAACTATGGATTGTTTTGGTTCAATCTATGAGGATTTCNGACTCATACAAGGTGAGCCTAAATTTCATGTTCTGTTTTTACCTTGTGTTTGAGTGTTCATTTAGGTATTTGTTCCCAAAAGCTAGGCATTTCTTTTGCAAACTAGAGGTGAAGTTTCTCACACACTCACTGCTGCTCTGAATTTGGGATATCAATAGAATCCCTAAATGCCATGAGACTCACTAAAAATCCCTTTGGGAGCATGGCCCTATTTGCCTAAATGTGAATATTTATTTTTCTAACACAAGGCTGTGCAAAGGAGAGAAAGTTCTCCTTTCAGAGTAAAATCTGCTCTTAGTAATTAGTCCTTGTGGGTAGCAAGTTTTAACAATACTTCACAGAGAACATAAAATTCATAATCTGTCCAGAATATAGCCAAAGCTTGAAAGTTTTGCCCAATTTTTATTAATTGCATGTGCATAAAAATTTCAACAATATTAATGTACAATGAGCCAGAGAAGTTCTACCAAGACCAGTAGGTATTAAGCCCATGGATATATCAAGAGGACCCCTTTACCTGAGGTGAAAAAGAGAAGGAAAGGTTCTAAGTAACAGGAAATAATAATACATGAGTGATGCAGGAGGTTTTAGTGCCCAGACAGGTGGTACCCATAAAGACTTCTTAGCTCCTGTGCAGTACCATGCCACAGCCATCTCTGTGCAGTTGCATGGCAACATTTCTAAATGAAAAAGACTTCCCCGATGAGGAGGACGTGATGTAGAGGCAGATACTGAGTCCTGCCAGAACTGCAGAGGACCCACACTGGTCCGTGACTTCCAGCTCTGCAAGGGACTGAAGGGAAGCTGCAGGTCTCCTGCACCCAAATCAATCAATTGAATGGCTTCTGGATTCCATCCGGCCCAGGGAAGGGTTTAGCTGCTTTGCAAAGGCACTACAGCTCATCTTGTACTTCTAGAACAAATTGGCAGCACATGAATAGCACACTTAAGCCATAACCCGGATAAGCCTTCCAGGATAATTGAGATTCTACAGNGCATGTTTTATTAAACACCTAGTAAGCAAGGGAAAAATGGAGGCAGAGCAAAAACAATACCCTTGCAAAGTGCTGAGCAGCAAAGCAAAGAGCCAGTGTCGCTGTTGAGTTCAACACAACACAAAATAGACTCTAATAATTCAGAAAGGCAAAAAAGATATTTTATTAAGAAATTAAACACAATATATAGAGTACTTTGTGATAAACAAAACTCTGTTGGATAGAATTTCAAAACTGTTATGCCATAGGTTGAAAGATATAAATAATTAACTAATTATAAAGACTTTTACGTTTGCAGGTATAAGTATTGTTTACATTCTTGTTTTGATGTTGACACAAAGAGTGCTTGAGAACTATGGATTGTTTTGGTTCAATCTATGNCCTCAGCATGTTTTATTAAACACCTAGTAAGCAAGGGAAAAATGGAGGCAGAGCAAAAACAATACCCTTGCAAAGTGCTGAGCAGCAAAGCAAAGAGCCAGTGTCGCTGTTGAGTTCAACACAACACAAAATAGACTCTAATAATTCAGAAAGGCAAAAAAGATATTTTATTAAGAAATTAAACACAATATATAGAGTACTTTGTGATAAACAAAACTCTGTTGGATAGAATTTCAAAACTGTTATGCCATAGGTTGAAAGATATAAATAATTAACTAATTATAAAGACTTTTACGTTTGCAGGTATAAGTATTGTTTACATTCTTGTTTTGATGTTGACACAAAGAGTGCTTGAGAACTATGGATTGTTTTGGTTCAATCTATGAGGATTTCNAGTAAGCAAGGGAAAAATTGAGGCAGAGCAAAAACAATACCCTTGCAAAGTGCTGAGCAGCAAAGCAAAGAGCCAAAGGACTCCCTTTTCCCCTGAACACCTTTCACAGCTGCACCCTGGTTTCCTGGGCACTTGGCTGAGGCAGGAGCTGGTGCTGCCATCTCACTCCATTCCCATCAGCATCCCAATGTGCAGCCTCATGGGACTTGCAGGGTATTTCCACTGGGTTTGACTGACCAGAGGTGAGCAGGGAAATCAGCTTCCCAGCCAGCAGATCAGATAGCAAACACACGGCATGCACAGTACTTAGTTTGTAACTTTGATGACATTTTAGAGGCGAAAATAGAGGGAAGCTCATGGGAAAGCAGGGATCCAAAAATAAGGGTTGTTCTCCCTCCTGTGTCTGGGGAAGGCTCTGCTCTTCTCTCCCACGGCACGTGTGGCAGATGAAATGAAGACGTGGAGAGAATCTGGGCTGGGGAGGAGGACAGGAGGGGCTGGATCCCGGCGGGCAAAGGCCAGCGGCTCCGCATTGTTCTTGCCAGTAGTTGGAGCAGGGCTGGCAAGGGAAGGGTGAGCGATAGGAGTGAAAGGCCCTCCTTCCTCTGTCCATGCCTGCCCCTCTCCCAGGAGCTTCTCCTGAACTAGACGGTCTTCCCTTTCCTGCAGGAGGTTTTCGTTCCCTCTCCTGGCCAGCAGATTCCTCCCAAAGGTCTCTCTCGATGAAGTTAAACTTCTGCNGAGGCAAAAAATAGAGGGAAGCTCATGGGAAAGCAGAGATCCAAAAATAAGGGTTGTTCTCCCTCCTGTGTCTGGGGAAGGCTCTGCTCTTCTCTCCCACGGCACGTGTGGCAGATGAAATGAAGACGTGGAGAGAATCTGGGCTGGGGAGGAGGACAGGAGGGGCTGGATCCCGGCGGGCAAAGGCCAGCGGCTCCGCATTGTTCTTGCCAGTAGTTGGAGCAGGGCTGGCAAGGGAAGGGTGAGCGATAGGAGTGAAAGGCCCTCCTTCCTCTGTCCATGCCTGCCCCTCTCCCAGGAGCTTCTCCTGAACTAGACGGTCTTCCCTTTCCTGCAGGAGGTTTTCGTTCCCTCTCCTGGCCAGCAGATTCCTCCCAAAGGTCTCTCTCGATGAAGTTAAACTTCTGCCAGGGCTGCCTCCCTGCAGTGATGCCTGCAGAGAGCTGAATACAGCAATGAGGGCTGAGTATAAAAGCATCTATTCCTACTTCTCCGCTGGTGCCTGCATGTCCATGCCCACATGTCCACACACACCCACTCTTTTGCTCTTAAAAGGTGGACTACCTTGAGTAGACAGAGACCTTCTACATACCTGTGACCATCTTCCATTTCTCCTGAACTGGTTCAGTCTCATTGTCTCTAGCTGTCAGAAGGGTTATTTTCCACTCTTTTGTTTCTCCTGAGTTTAAGCCAGGATCAACATGACAGATGGATATGTTCATGTCAGGTCAGCAAATTAAACCTAGTGAGCTAAGAATAACCAGATTCCAAAGGCGAAAAAACAGAGATAGGGTGGAAATGGAGAAGTACTGTTTCCCTGCTTAGCCCTAGACACAGGAATTAATAGGAAAAAAACCCATGCAACCCTCCATCTCCTGTTAGAGCCCCTCTCCAAGACCAAATCCTCTTAAGCCCAACACACATTCCTTCATTCCTCTAACTTGCTTTTTGGGTGAGATTGTGAGACACAGGTCCATCTCACTGTGCTGTGTCAGAGGGTCAGTTCTGCACAGGTAACTCCTCTGCAGATAGCAGGCCCTCCCCATGGAAAACTGCCCTTCTATGCACTTACTGTTAAGATGCAATGCTTATTTTTTCCACAGATAATGGTAAATATCTGTAGTAAATGTGACAAAGTAGGTGATCCATATGTCATTTTACAAATATTACACATGCACTGGCTTGAGAAAGGACAAGCAGGCTCTGATGGGTGGGTAGTGCTCAGTGAGCATCATAATCAGGCAGTTTACTACAGATGTAGTGCTGCTAATGTGGGCATCATTCAGTGCACATGAAAAGAGAAGGATACAGCAAAATATACAGAATAAATATTTCCTGCTTGGCAATGGGAGACATTTGCAGGTAACTCCAATATTTACATCACATTCTTCCTTCTTTTGCCTTTCAGTGTTCATAATTCTACGTTTTGGAATCAGTTCATTCTTTCTCAAAAGAGTTGGGATATTTTGTTCTTCTTTTTTTATTATTTTTGTTAAAAAGCAGCTCTTTTGTTTATGTCACATATATGATCTTTGCCATCATTAATTAAGACATCACCCAGTGCTATGCCCATAGGGGAAAATCCAAGCTTTGTAAATGGAAAAGTACATCAGTGTCTCATTTGCTTTATAATAATCTACATTTGAAGCCAAATGGTAGTTGTGTAGCCCTGGTATCTTCCAAAACTGCCATTCTTGTGTAATTTATTTTAGTCTGTTATAGAATAAAATAGAGATGATTGAAAATCCTAAAGCTCATACCTGAGAAAGGATACCAAGATATCAGCCTGGATAGTAGTCTTTCTCACACTTTTTTGGGGGCAGAAAGAGATCCTGCTGCAGAAAATGCCTTTGACATAGATTTCAGTTATCTGCTACATAGACAGTAAGGAATAATATTTTATAAGGCTTTTATGGGGTATTAAAAATCCAAGGTGGCCACGTTTCCTAACGGAAAAAGCAAAATATCTCAGGGTTTGAACAGAGGCACCATCTGCACCAGAGCAACCCCAGACTAATTGATTGTGAGTGTTCATGTCTCTGTGTGTGTGTGTGTGTGTGTGTGTGTGTGTGTGTGTACACATGTGTCTGTGTGCGCGTCAGAGAGACACNNNTGTGTCTGTGTGTGCTTCAGAGGGACATTCTTTGCTTCAGTTCCATTATCATTCCTTTAAATATTTATTACTGGAATGTAAATTCTCCTGAAAACTGAGGCCCTTTGCTTTGGAAAAACCAGACCATCACCTACCACGGGTGTTGTCACTCAAGTGAAATAGACAAGTCCCTTTTGGAGAAACAAAAGGATTTTTTTATATAAACAAGTGACTGCATTGAATTATTAGAGTGGGGGAAAAAAACAGAAGAAAAACCTGCTGACTGCTGGTTGAACTACTCCTTGGCTACATGTGAACTGAGGTTCTGCAGATCTAGCAAGAAGCAGGAGCAATATTAAAATGAATTGGTTACTAATAGTGAAAATAGTCCAGCAAGCACATTTACAATATGCAGCCCTAAGGATGGCTTTGTTTTCAGATTGGTTGTCTTTATTTTCAATGTAAAGCATGAATAAGCTTCTTAAGGACATTGGGGATGGGAGAAAACATTGTCTGATCACCTTAAAGCACAGGAAAACAAAAAAAAAGTTCTCAGGTTGCTGGATGAAATAACAAACTAGAACGGGTTTATACTTCTTACACTGCTATGAAAGCTTTACTTCTAGATCATTTCCAGACACTAGAAAGTTATTAAAATCCACAAAGGGAAAAGAAATTCTACATTTATATGAGCTTTAAAACTTATTTTGGGACTTCTGCTTGATACCAGTGTAACGGAGAATAAACCTGTAATGCAAAAAAGATAGTAAAAAAGAGGAACCAAGGACCAGTCTAGCATTACAAACACTTGGAAAGGGATTTATCAAATAATATTTGGGGTTGCACTTTATTCTGAAGGGTCAAAACTGGAACAGACTGGTAAGGATAGTACCAGCACTTAGGCTCAGGTATTTGTATAACTTTAAACCCTACTGTCATTTTAAGGATATAAATAGGCTTAGAAAAATCAGATTATTGGAAGGATTAAATTAGGATCAGTGTCAGAAATAATCTATTCCTTTGTGGTGACACCAATTGAAACAGGGAAAGTTTGGGGGAGGAGAGTAATGCTATACAACATTGCCTATGGATTGTGTGGGAATGGGGACTGTAAACAAGGGGAAGGTGGGTTGAATAGCAGAGTTCCCACGTGTCCAATAGGCAGGGTATACATAAGGACAGAGAAATCTTCTCTGGAAATAGCATTGGCCAAAGACATTGTCTCACCAAAGGCTAGTTACAGTGAGTGCCAAAACACACCAGTCTTTCTCTAGTTTATTAAGCTAATAAAGTCTGTCTGTGTGCTGTGCTTCCACACTTCCAGTCCCACCACCCAGTGTGCTCTAAGAGCAACAAAATCATCGAGGAATCATAAAGGATCTCTATTTCCTTTTTTCAATCACATTGCCTAATCTTTTCCCTACAGTGTCACTCCAGTTATCTCCTAATCGGGCTGGAAAAACAGACAGCAGGTACCTGGCTGCCCTGTGTCTGGAGATTCTGGATTATCCCAGTCTGAGGAATGTCATTTGGTGTCCAAGCACCAGCCCCTCCATCACCAGCTCAGTGCAATTATCCCATCCAGCCCTCATGCAGCCATCCTTAACTGCAATCCATGCAGGTGTTGCCTACATAAGAGCTAAGCAAGCAGCAGCTGGCCCAGGCTCTTTATCATTCCCCAAAATACACTTCTACAAGTACAATCACATTTATTTGGCTCTTTTGGATCCAGAATGATTTTGGTAGTGGTGACTTTAATTTGGTGACAAATTGCCCACTGAATTTTCTTTCGTCCAGGAACACGAGAGCATATTTGGATTTATTTTCCATCTTGTCTTTCAGAGAAAGTTAAAGACTGGATTTTCAGTCTGAAGTTCTGTAAGTGAGATCCTGGATCCCTGATAAGCCATTTTCTGCTTAATCTGAAGATGATCAGAGGACTGGAGCACCTTTTCCATGAGGAAAGGTTGAGAGAGTTGGGGTTGTTCAATTGGACAAGAGAAGGCTCCTGGGAGACCTTATAGTGGCCTTCCAGAACCTGACTTTTTAGTAGGGACAGTAACAACAGGACAAGGGGGAAGGGTTTTAAACTAAAAGAGTGGAGATTCAGACTTGATAAACAGAAGAAACTTTTTACAATGAAGGTGGTAAAACACTGGCACAGAGAGGTGATAGAGGCCCCATTCTTGGAAACATTCAAGGTTAGGTTGGAGAGGCCTCTGAGCAACCTGATCTAGATAGATATGTCCCTGTCTGTGGAAGGGGAGTTGAATTAGATGAGGTTTAAAGGCGGCTTCCAACACAGAGCAGTCTATGATTCTATGGGGAAGGGTATTTCCCTGGACAGGATTCTTTTCTCCTTCCACTGACCACTCAGTACTGGGAGACTGATGGCAATGCATCTCAGGGCTTTGAGCAGGTTTCTATAAATACACCTGACTGTAAGCAAGATAGTTGTGAGAAGAAAGGAATGCAATGTTTCTTGGAGTAAGTAACACTTCACTTACACTACCCAGTGACAAGAGCAAAAAGCATAGGGTGGGCAACTCCCAGCACTGTTCCCAGATGCTTTTCC
>VZTR01024338.1:53575-77932 GCA_013400775.1 Chaetops frenatus
GCAGACAAGTTTACTGACCTACAAACTATTTGCATATGACAAAACATTTCTGTACCCTCATCCCTGTATTTTGCAATGATCATTGCTCCTCAGATAAACTAGATCTACCTCTTTTCTGCCTTTGTCTTCTCCTCTTCTCCTCTAAACATCCCATAAGAAGTCTTGTGCCATCTCAAAATGCTCTTCCCCAGTATCCCAGAATGTGTCCCATTCTTCTCAGCAGTAACTCCTCTCAGTCAAAAAAGTGCTCTGTTCACACATCTTGATGGATTTCATCTCTGGACACTGGGTTTAAGGCTCTCCTGAGGTAGCTCTGGGAAAAGCCCTGACATACTATCTGTTCCTCTGAGCCTTTAATTTGGATTTCCCACATCTGCCACTGAACCCCTGTGATCCTATGTAGAAATGTGGTTTACCTGATAGGCTGATGGCTCCTGTGATGGACCTGAGAGTAACCTGGAAGGGTATTCTTTAAGTTTCCACCTGCTATTGTCTCTCTCAGTGGGTGTACAGATGAGCTTTTCTCACATAGCCTAACACATTCCAATTGTAGCAAATGACTTCAGCCTTTTGGGGTTTGTTCCTTGTTATTGTCCCTAGGGCACTCTTTCTATTATAATACAATTAAGGAAGATGAGTTTCAGGGGCCTTTATCAACATCAAAGCTGAAAAAGAGCTATTAGATTAAGTAACACAGACCCTGCCCAAAGCAGCACCTGAATGAATTACAAACTACTGCCAATCCTCTTAACTAAATATGATCAATTGGAAAGGGACTGTTCCACTGCCTCCACTGGAATACATTTCCTTCTGGATTACTATTCAATTAATTAATCTGCCAGACACTACTTACCCCTTGGGCTATAAAAACTGTGTATATTTTATTCTTATTTTGCATTGAAATGGATATATGCATACAGTATAATACATAGGATCTATAAAAGATCATCATGTCAGCAGTTACATAACTCAGGTATTACAGCTTCCACCACACGAACAAATGCAGGCACTAAGATATTAAAAATAATATCTCACAATTTTTCAAGAAGTTCTGGATAATGTTGGCTCAGTATGCAGGAAAACATTTTCTCTGAGATGTTTTGATCTATTTTTTTACACCACTGTGACATCAACTTAAGGAATTCTATGAAAAGCAGATTTGGGTTGCACACTCATAGCAGAAATCTCTCCTAGCAGTAAGAACAGTGAAGCAGTCAAATAGATCATCTAGAGTCAGTGTCTAATCCACATCACTGGAAGTTTTGTGAACATTTTGATAAAAGCAACTGTCCAGAACAACATTGGCACCGTCGCTACTGCCTTTGGACAGAAGTAAGGCAGTCAAACTGTCAAGACCTATTCTCATCTTTTTGTCAGAAAATGGTATCTCTGATCCTTGCAGTTGTACCATCATTTCACAAAATAGTGACTGTAGGACGGTACTGGAAAATGACACCTTGAATTCTTATAAGATGAACTACAGTGGAGTTCAGATAGAACTTGAGATTTTTTTCCACATGAAATGGCAAGCAATTTAGACTGGTCCTACCAGTAATTAATTTGCCTCAGAAATCTAAATCCACCAACTGAGTGTTTGTCCCCAAATGGAATTCCAACTCAGCAAATGAATTCAGTTAATCAGAGAATATAGATAATACTTTTGTGTTGATACATATTCTTTCTTGTAGGATGCCTCTCCAAAAAACTGAGATGACAACTTCCACGCCATCATAATCTTGTGGTGTTTATCACTGGGCAGTTGTAAGAGGAGAACCAGAAATAACCTAAAAGACAATACTTCTAGTAGCACATTGAACTTTTCTGTTAGAATATTCCTTCATGTTTAGTATTGTTACTCTCAAGCTACAGACTGTAAGTATGTGGAATTGCCTCTGTTTGTTGTTGGGTCATCCACCCAGGTGCATAGTGCTGACACCTATGTCAGGTCTGAAGACTTGGAAAATCTGTATATATAGTGCTATTTATTAATGCCAGTTAAACAGAACTTTCACAAATGTTAAATAGTTACAATAAAAATACTGGCATCTAAAACTTAATAAATGTATGGATGAATACTGATGATTTTTTTTTTCCTCCTAAGAATAGCAGAAGTACAATTACAATAGAATTTCACTCAGGGAGGCTTAGTGTAACAAGGGATGCAGCTGGGTGTGGAGCTGTCATGCATAGTGTGAAATCACTTCTTCTCTGTCAGTATTTTATCACCTACATACAAGAGAACAACACCCCAGAAGAACCTCTGTTTCTCTGTGAATGAACAATTCCTGGAAACCAAGCTGGCATTGTCTTATGCAGGTACTCTGATGTAGGATCAGTTTCTGAGTCCTGAGTATAAGCAGAGAGGTTTTGGTAACAAAGAGTCTAATATCCACAAAGGAAGGGACTCCAACCCTGTTGGGGATATTTGAACTCGTTTTTTGTTGTGAAAGATGTTCTTTAAGCACTGGGTGTGGAACACGGATGTTCACTTTAAGGCTGGACATTGCACCTCAAAGGGCAATTGTGGACTTCTTCCTCTAGTTCAGCAACATCAGGAGTCTTCACTGAAAATGGGCCTCTGCAAAAGAACAAAAGGTAAAATGGGGGAATTTTGCAGAGTAGAAATAAAGATAATATATACTGTACAACATACAGTATACAGTATACATGACATAGTGTATAATGTATAATATATGTTACGTAAGGTATATTATGTAATGTATTGAATGCATGGAAATGAAGTATAATAGGAGAGAACTGGATTCACATCAATTAACAATGGCATCCTTTTCTTCTCCCTTGCCTGTTCTGTGGCTCCTTGTAGTGTCTTTGAAAATTAGGGCCATAATTTTTCTATATTTCCGCAGAAAAAAACAACTGATTAAGACCAAAAAAAAGTACAGCTTTGGGATTTGTGCTTTGTGTGCATGGTAAATCCATAAATGAGGTGCTTCAGGCAATGTTTGATTTTCTGGGCTTGCAAAAAGGTGTTTAGTCACTTATGTTTGGCCAGTAGGGACTAGATACATTGTGTGCAAATGCATCCTTATATACACAGATAAATGTATGTGTATGGCAGGCCTTTATTCCTCCAGTGATTTTATTTGACTTGTTTGCAGGCAGGTACATCATTCCTCTTACTTGTCTCTCTTGCTTTCAAAAAAATTACCGTTTAAAAAAAATACAACCCTCCAAAAACCAGTACATTTAAATCAGTCTATCATTAAAAAATCATGGATTCTAATTAATTATTAATTATTGAGAGGAAAGACAACATGCAGTAGCCTCAGGCTTGACAAGCTGTCAAGAATGCCTGCCAAAACTGCCAGGCTCACCAAGCTCCTGGGTCATCGCCACATTAAACACAGAAAGTTAAATGACTTTTCCTGGGATCTGGAGGATAGCAATTGGACATAAAAGTATCTTTTTTCTTTTTTTTTCTTAACACTGATGTCCTTGATTGTTTCGTATTCTTGACAAAAGATAGAAAACAATGGAAATTTTGTCAAGCAGACAACACCACATAAGTGGTGGAGCAGCTAATAAATACCTACAACAACAAATGCAGAAAAAAGTTTGTAAAGTCAGTTACCACAAAGGGATAAACTCCTTCCTCATAAGTATATTTTGTTTAAATATAAAAGATAAAGTGACTGGAGCCAAATAAAAACAGAAATCACAGGGTGCAGAACAGGATACAGAAGTGTCATCAATTCAGTTTACAGAACAACCTAATTTTAGCTGTATATGTACCTGGAAATAGTCTTTACCTAAGCAAGGAAGAGGGGATGTATGGAAATCTTTGACCTGTTGTAGTGTTTCATGCACTCTGGTAAAATGGCATTAAAACACTGTGAATGACTAGGGAGAGACCTTTCCTTTTAAATCATAATAAAAACAATCATTTTGAAGAAAACTATAAATTCTGTGAATATCTTTCAAAGGAAAGGCATGCTAAAGAAGAAGAAAAATTGTGATACCTCTCATGTTTGAACACCCTTATCAAAGAGATTTAATAAACTTTCCAAAAATTTATTGGTCTTGGGGAAATGTCACTCTAATCATGGAAAGAATATTACTGTAGAAGTAAGCAAATCTATTTGAATTTAAAAATGATTTTTTTTTCAGTTAAAAACACATATTAAAAAAATCTTGTAAGGGAAACATGTTCTTAAGTTAATAATAAAACACATAGATATTTTGAAAATTGGAATTTTTCATAATTGGAACTTGGAACTCTTTAAGCCATAGCAGTTAAAAGTATTTCTTAAAGTAGCATTTGGAGGATCTTAGAATTTCTCTGGCAGAGAGCTCAGTCTTGTGAACCCTTTCTTGAATGAAAAAGAAGAAAGGCTTGGTTTTTCACATTCTCTTTTTTTTTTTTTTTTTCCCCAAAATTTTTAAAACATTTTTTTAAAACACCATGTCCATGTAAAAGATTTTTTTGGGAAATTATGGTTATTGATGGATTATTACAGAAAAAAAATGTCCTTATACAAGCACGTAACATAAATGAAATATCTTGTATGAATTTCAGTGATATCATGCCTTTAATTTTTCAAATTCTTAGAAAAAGGTAAAAACAATTGAGGGAATGTTGTAGTAGAAGTCAATATTTCCCAGATTCATTGGTCTAGAAATTTCTACCTGCACTGAGGATGTAAAATGGAAAATATTCTAACCTATACAACACAATATTTTGTCCTCTATTTCTTTAGTACACTCAAAAAAATATTATCATGGGGAAAAAAACCCCCAACTAAACCTACCAACTAAAACAAAACAAAAGAACATAAGTAAATCTGGCAATAAACATACTATATATTTATTATAGGTGCAGTGTTATAAAAAAGATAAAGATGAACTAATTAAACAATCTCTTTAAAAATAATTGCATACATTCAAAACTAAGTTTCTGTTCAGCATATAGCAAATAATTAAAGCAATACAAAAAAAAAAAGCCATAAAAGACCTAGAAAAATCAAAATGGGTGTATATTCTTCAGAGTATTTCAAGAGTAAAGAAAAAGTTTTAATAGAATCTGTGTTAGGGCTGATATACCAGGAGTAAAATTTCAAACCAACATGGCCTGTATTTTATATTTGTTTGAGGGTTTTCTTGTTAGGGATAATATGAATTATTAGTAGATATTTTTCCATACTGTATCACAATATTTATACAGAGAATAGTCAATAAGAGACCAAATTCAGCAGTGCAACTAATTTTTGGTAAGATTTTGCCATTCACAGTACTGTATGGTATTCCCCCTAACCCTGACAATGCCAAAATACATTATCATGCTACAGTGCCTTCCTGAAAGGCACATCTCTTTCATTGTTATCTCCCAAGTATCGGTAAAGTAACAATGAATTTGAGTGGATTTGTATTTTGCCACAAAAGATTTAATATGGGGTGCACATTTTCCCCAGTCTGTCTTCTTTTGCTTTCCTGTCTTTCTTGATTTCCTGTTGAGTTATGCTGTGAATTTTCTATTCCTTAGGAAATTCCTCCATTTCAAAGACAATCCTAAGCCTTCAGCTCTGCGTTTTAACCTCTTCCAGAGCCATTCAGATTGTGTCTGTGAAACATGTGCAGGACTACTTTCTGGCACTGTGGACAATTGGCTTGGAAGATCGTATATCCCCACTAACAAACTCTTACACAAGAGAACAAGGTGCATGTATCCAAACTGCTTACTGTGAATGATTCCACTTCCATGCAAAACAATGAGCCACAGCCAGGAATCCTTTGGCACAAGATGAAATCATGCTGACAACTACTTACAAAATTTAACAGTATAAATTCTTTCAGTACCTGGGAATGCTGCCTCACATTGTTCAATTCTCTAGGATGGTTATAACTTCAGTTTTCATATGATATAATTAGACAAGACTAGGTTCCCAAAGGTATTTGTGCACCTAGCTTCCATTTCTTTCAATGAATTTATGTCCCCAAACCCACTTTAGGATGTGGGCCAACGTGCACAGAATAAGCTCATACACCTCTGCAAATTTAAGTAGATCCAAGTCCAGTTTGGTGCAGAAGCAGATTTCTGGAATTCTGAACAATAACACATGCACAGCCTTAATTTCTGTAAATCAGTGTTACTCCTCACTCATTTTGCTTTGCTTTTTATACAGTAAAAGATAAGACAAATGAGAATATTTCTGTGAGAAAATCTACCCTCTCATTCTTGGAAGTTCATGTCCTACAAGTGGCGGTAACTTATGTCACTAACTAGATTGATAGATTTATTTACCATTTTGAAAATGTTTAAAAGCACAGTCCTTTCAGCCAATTTTAGGTGTATAAAAATGGCTGGCTATAGTTTCGACAGAACAACGTGCGATTAACTATTTCTGCCATGCACAGGCATTTGAGAGTAGCAGTAATGTAGAAGGCTGTGCTATGAACTGCATAACGTGTACCCTGGTTTGTGTGTGGACAGCGGTGTCCTGAAAACCTCTCTCATCAAATTCCCACACTCTCACTCTGTTGTGGCTGGCTGGACCTGCCAGCTGAGATTACTTCTCATGTTGTCTTTGTCTCACCTTCTGGCTGTTGTTTCTCTCCCTAGGCATTTCTGGTTTGACTCTTTGTTTTGTAAGGAGCTTTAGCAGAAGCTAGCACATTAAGCAACAAAAAAGCCACAAAGCCCTGTATGCAGCAAACGCTAAGGATTTGAATAAAACCCACAAAAGAAAACTCAGATCCACAACAAGGATTCAATGTATGTCTATCTGAAATTACTTCCAAGATGACAATTAATGTTATTCATTCATGATATTTATTATTGTACCTTATGGTTTGAAACATACTATACATCATTCATACGCATTCACAGATGTATTCTTAGACACATACATAGCAGACCACTAGTGGCATTTGTAATGTAGAGGATGCACTCACTGGAGAGATCACTTGGACCCCAGCGTGTTTCTCACAGTGGATTTACTTTTACTGAGAGGACACTGACATGGCTGATGGTATTACTGACTCTAGACAAGTCACATAAACTCTCAGTGTGAAAAGTTTAGCCAAACTGGCAACAAATTTACTTCTTGAAAAGTATTTTGCCATCTGTGGACAAAAATTATGGTACCTTAAAACAGTTTGTCCCACTTGAAACCTTGGGGGTTATTCAGATAAAATGCATTTCAATGTGAACAAAAATGTGAGCTGCAAATAAAGATACACCACATTACTACCAGAGCATATTTATGTTTTATTAGTCTTTTACTGAATGTGAGAAAGGCTAATAAACCAAATAAGCCTAAGTTGTGTGCAGAAAACATGAACAGTCATCAAATAAACCAAGCATTACTATGAGAGACAGAATATTTGAAGGCTTATATCCTGTCACTTTCCTGCTTTTAAAGTTTGGAATAGGAGTTTTCTGCTGCTAAAGTCACTTACTTAAGTCTCTCCTCCAACAGATGTTTTGTTTCATAAAACCAGTAGGAACTTCAGGTCTATACTTGTAATTAAAAGAAGCTTCTGGGAATAAGTTCTAGTATTGGATCACTGATTAGTTAAATATTAGCTCTCCCAAGGCTCTGGTTTGCATTGCTCCAGCTAGCTCTCCCTACTGTACAGATACACACTTGATAAGGTTTTTTATTAACACTGTATATATGAGTCAGGGCCAATACAACTTGCAGCATGGAATTAAATTCTAGCTTTTAATTTTTTTTTTTATTTCACTGTATAAATAAAAGAGAAAGCCATCATCAGATTTGCCCTAAATTGATAATCCAATCAGAAATAATACTGCAGATTACTTGCAGAAAAATATAGAAATATTTGCATTTAAACATGTAGACAATCTTCCTGTATCACCATTATATTATGTAAGCGGAACAAAAGGTGATTCCTGAATGAGCAATATTGTTGCAATAGTAAAAACGTTGCTGTCACATATAAAGCATCTTAAATTCATGGGAGAAATGGAATTCCCATCCTTCCTCCGCCCAGCCCCCTTCCCAAAGAAAAGTAAGAAGAAAACTTTGAAAGGACACGTAGAAAAAGAGAAGTCTTAACTCACATTATGACCAGAAGGGCAGGACAAAATTCCTATTCTTTTAATTTGTTAATCTAAAGAAGGATTCATCTCACTAAGTTTTGAGCATCTAAAAGTCATTAATTTTAGTCTACAGTCATCACACAGTTTTTTTCAAGAGTCAATGGCGAGGAATTGGCATTATCAGAAAGTGATAAATCCACTCTAATGTCAGTGTAAGAGTAGGTGAAAGAATCACCCTCTGGAGAAACCTGCTTTTCTGTATCAACTGCGAAGACACCTCAGGTAAGTCACTAACAATAGGCATCTAACTTTGAAAAGCTTTCATTTAAGTCTGATCAATGTCTTCTCACCTGATTTTTCTTGTAACAAACCATGATTACTTGAACAGTATTTCCACCAATGACTAGGATAAAGTGCTCATTGTTTCAGCGTCAAAAATCATTCAGATTCCCATTCTGCCATTCTGACCTACAAAGAGTCATGCTTTATTTGTAGTGGAGAATGATGCTCGGCATTGAGGAAGGGTGGAAGAGCTTGATGTGAGGTTAGTAAGTCCTTGTAAAGGAGGCTGAAGCATTTACCTGCCAGAAGTTCTTTTTCACTGTTCAACTGCACTTTACTGATTGGCAAGTGCTTGCATTCCTGATTGCTTTTGATTCAGATTGCCACACAGATGATGATTTTTTCCTTTTTCTTTCCTGATGTTAGTGATTATNCTTCATGGCCTTTTTGCCCTGTGTTCAGCTTCAGTTCTTGGAGTTTATCTGTGGAATCCCCAGATTACATATATGATACTTTCTGTCCCATCTTAGACAAAATACCCTAAATTCAGATTTTTTTCCAACATGCCTCTCTTTGTGACACTCACTGTTTCTGTACTACTTTTCTACAGTTACATCTTTTGGAACCTAAATTCTGCCTCAGTGCATTTTGCTAGTAATGTAAGTGCCTTTTTTCCTGTTTATAATGTATAAGAAATTCCTGGCATACACACATGGTTTTAAGCACTGAAAGTGAGAGAGTGGGTGTCTGCTTAGAAAAATCCTTCTGCCTTTCTCATCCTTGTTCAAAGTACAGCAAGCACACCTACTGCCTTCTCTAAACGCTTCTTTCATCATGATGGAGATTATTTGTTTATCTCATTTCACATGGGATCTTTTTCCTATTTGTCAGGTACATCTAATACCTCAGGCAGTTTGTTTTACCTTTCCAGCCATATACATGGTTTGCAGTTCACACTCAAGTCCTCTGTAAATTAATTTCGACCTTGTTCATCAGCTTTATGGTAAATTGTACTAAATTAGCTCATGGTGAGTGCTAAATAGAGTTATATATATTTACATATTTGATGCTGTGGAGTTCATATATTATTTAAACTTTTACTGCTTTGGAAGGTTTTCTTTTTTAATGCAGCCATTAGAGGCTGCAGTCATCTTAAACTCATTTGATGATGTGGAGCTTCTGGTTTCTGTTGCTCTGTGGTCAGCCTACTTGTAAAAACATGATGGTTTAATTTTGCTAGAAATGTGGGTCAGTGTCATGCCCCTGAGTCCCCTCCTTCCCAGGGTATAGCAGTTTGGGTTCAGCGCCAACTAGAGAGAGTGTTGCTAGTGACCACAAAAGAGAGAAAAGGAAGGTGTTTCACCAACTTTCCCAAATATCTCTGCTAGGGAGACTCAGAGGGGCTTCCTCTCCTGCTGTGAGAGATGCTTTCAAGCTGAAGTTTCTGTGTGCAGTGTCCAGCTGAATTCCCACCCCTGCCATGTCACAGCCATTGCTCTGCCATCAGCCTGATCCCCCAGCAGCAGGCCTGTGTCCCAGCCTGGCTTTGGTCTGTCCCCATCCCCATGAAGGGGCACATTTCCCAGAACTGGGGCTGCCCTTACTCCCCAGATGCCCTGATCCTGCCTGGGGCTGTGGGACAGCCCTCAGTGCCAGGGTCTGCCCTTGGCAAACTTCATGGAGAGATGCCTCTTCCTCCTGGAGCCTCCAGCCTCCATGCTGCCATGGGAGCCAACTCCTTGAAGTGAACACTGCCAGGCCCTGGCCCATCCCACCTCTTTCTGATAATCAAGAAAAACTCTTCTGCAACACTGCATGCATCAAAACAGAGCAGACACTGTGACAGGATTTTGAGAAAGTCCTAAACATGCGAGCACTGCAGAAGTTGAAATATGAAAATAAGGCAAAAGTGAGGAAAACGTAGAAAAAATATTTCCTATTAGAGGCATCACAAAAGAGAGGATTTTTAGAAAAATTAAATAAAAATAGCTTAGCCTAAACATACTTTCATTTTTTTACTAATTTCAGGACTTTGTAGTTCAACTTGCTTTGCTTCAGTGATTCACTTCATTCTTGATGGTTCATTGAACTGGGACAATAATAGACTGCACAATAAATGTTCCTCATGTGTTGTACCAATTTCATGTGTGGGGATGCTTATGAAAGGAATCAATAGGCAGTAATACCCTTAGCTGGGCCTGGTACAGGGAAGAAAAATGCTATACAGATTTTCCCAAGTAGGTCTGCTGATACATCTCTGTTACTTGCAGCAGCTTGAGTCTTCTAGTCCAAAACACGCTGGAAAGAGTGTTAGGGATCAATTTCTGATTGTTAAAATGCCAAATACAATCCAAACCTTAGAAGCCATCCAGTGAACAAATCTGACTCTTGGGATCTTTAAGACCCTGCTCAACTAAGTGGTAGAGCTGCCCTATTCACATTTTCTAAACAGATAATAGAAGCTGCCCTAGTCTTTGATGTTTTCATTCTTTTTTCCCTCCCAATTATACTGAATGTTTCTAATTAATATGCATACTATGCTTGTACGTGTTCGTGTGTGTGTCTGTGTATTTGTATAAATATGCATATGCAAAGCTTTCTGTATGGGAAAATAATGAAGTAAGGTTGATACTTGGTAAATGTATAATCCTACCAGTCCATTGCATTCATATGATGGTCTTTGAACTTGAAAATGTATTTAGGAGCAAAAGTCATGAGCAATAGTAAAAATATTACATCACATGCAATTATTATTCACTAAGGAAATATGAAAAGAAAAATATGTCTTCCCTAATTGGTAAGAACAGTCTGAGAATGGAGAGAGATATTTTACAAGGGCATGTAGTGATAGGATATGGGGGACTGACTTTAAACTGAAAGACAGTAGGTTTAGTTTAGATACTAGGAAAAAAATTCTTTGCTGTGAGGGTGGTGAGGCACAGGAACAGGCTGTAATGCCTTCCAGGCATTACGGAGTCACAACTATGTAGTAACTGATGGAGCACTTGGTTTTGCAGAAGTCAAACTCTTTAAAGTGACAAGAGATATCTTAGAAATACAAATGAATAAGAATCCTTACAAAGAAGAAATGCATTGAATTCTGTTTTTTCATTTTTCTGTTTTGTGCTTGGTTATGGTGGGAGAAGAAGGCATTTGACTTCAAAGGACATCAATCAGACATTTTTGTGGCAAGTGAAAAGGCTTAACCTACAACCTTGCAATGTATGAGAGGCAAAGAAAAGCAATTATTAACAGGCTGCTCTGATGCACAGAGAAAACCAAGAAATATGAGGCAAATATGGATATAAAATGGGAATAAAGTTTGCCCTTCTAATTCCAGCCACTTGTACTTTGGGGCTATTTCTAACACACTGTCAACCAGAAAAGTCTGTCTGTCATAACCTTTGCTGATGAACTACATACATTGTGCCAATTTCTATGTAAGTATGTCAAGAATAAATAGTTTAAAATTATTTGTTGGTGAATCACAAACGACTGTGGAGTGAAATTTATTTTTATACAGAATCGAAATGAATCCTAACTTTATCAAAATATGTGACCTAAGAGTTTGCTTGCTGAAGGAATTAAATGAAAAAACAGTTATCTGTACTAGAATCACAGCCATTTTGTGGTATAATTTCTCTGCATCTACTTCAAAATGTAGTATCAGATTTTATAAGTTGAAAATTTTGCTATAATAAAGCAGTGGTTTGTTTTGTTTGGTTTTTTGGTTGGTTTTTGTTTCGTTTTGCTTTGTTTTGTTCTGACTTTCAGGGTTTTAAAGCTAATAAATTTTTTAAAAATTTTTTTAAAGAAAATCACAGGCCTTTTATTTCACAAGGAGTAGTAAGACAAAATGAGGGACTAGCCTGGCACAAAGTTTGTACCTAAAACACATGCTTGTTTTTAAATTGTCAAACACACACACTTGTTCACAGAAGAACAACGAAGCTGGCCAAAGGTCTAGAGAAGTGAGAAGTGGCTGAAGGAGTTGAGGTTGCTTAGTCTGGACAAAAAGGAAAATGGGAAGTTTCTGGTGCTACGTTCCATGACACCTTCTCTCAGAGCCTAATCTTATGATCATCCAATTTGTATAAGTTTCTGCTGCTCATCAGTCACTTACCAGATCCATTTGGTTTCCTCACAACAGTAAAAAATAATGCAGAAAATGAGATGTCTGCCATTTTGATGAATCATATTAAAGGTACTAATTTTTTTGATTGAAAAATATAAAAACGCTACTGAAGCTTTTTCATATATAGGTTTTTGTGAGATATCAGTATTAAAGACCTATGGAAATGACAGTTCTGCAAATGAGCAATTAGTAGTCCACAATTGTATGTTATGAATGTTTGAAAGGTATCTGTATGAAAAGCAAAACATGTGGAGAGGATGGTTGAACTGGTAACAGTTTTCTTCATGTTTATATTTGCAACAGATTTATTTTCCCTAGTTTGCTTAACACTGGGATCTTTTTCAAATACTTTCATAGCCATTCCTGCATTTTTAAAATTCACATTTTCTATTGATTTTACTGGCATGCTAAAATGCTAGCTGTGTAAAAGGCTCTACTTTCAATCAGTTGCAGGATTCATATTCTTAGAAATTATTAAAATGTTCTATTAAACACCTGTCTGCTTCTGAAAATAAAATAGTGTTCATGCATATAAATGTAATGCCCAAAGGGAGATGTTTTTGCAGAAACTCAGATCATATCACTTCTTGCATAATCTCACAAATCTGTCATTGTTGCCACCAGTACTTCTGCTTTGAGTCTTTCATAAAAGAAGCTAGTTCTCCCTCCTATATTTTGTTGCCTTTTTTTCCCTGTTTGTTTGTTTGTTTGTTTGTTTAGTTCTTTGGGGTTTTTTGTTTGTTTGTTTGTTTGTGGTTTTCTTTTGTTGTTTTGGGGTGGTTTTTTTGGTTTTGTGGGTTTTTTTTGTTTTGTTTTTGGTTTTGGGTTGTTTTTGTTTGTTTTGGGGGGTTTATTTGTTTGTTTTGTTTTGTTTTGTTTTGTTTTTGTTTTAAGGATTTTTTTGGTTGGTAGTTTTTGTTTTATTTTTGCTTTTTTTGTTATTAACTTCTTCATTTGTTGGGTTTGTGTTGTTTGGGGTTTTTTTGTTTTGTTTTCATTATTTTTTAGTTAAGCTAGGGACAAAAAAAAACATTTCAATATTCAACAGTATTAAAGGTCATTTTCCCATCCAATTTGCTGTTGGTAAACCCAGTCCATGAATCTTACCAGCAATCATTTGTTATATCTGTAGTGGCATCCTCAGATTTATACGAAACCATTGACAGAGACCCATTCACTGGGAAGCAACCAAATGGTAGAAGACACTGTGCTGCATGTCAAGTAAGGGAGAATTATGCATGTCCACTATCCTTAAAGCAGATTTTCCATCTCATGGTCACTAAGGTTCAAAGTTATCTATCTAAAGGGCAGGCCTTTACTGATAGATGCAAGGAACTTCTGAACTCTAAGCTTTGGTTGTCTCATCTCAATCCCAGGGCAAATTCAGGGATGCATCAGCATCCTCCTTTCATTTCACTCTATCTCATGATTTCTGAAGTAAGAAAACAATAAGTATGAGCTGAAAGAGAGTCTTTTGTACTTTTCTCAGTTCTCCGGTCTGGATGGATAAATATTGCTAGGCAAGGGCACACATTACTGCCAATCTCTTTGTCTTTAACATACTAAAATAAATCAGTGAGAAAAATCCTGATGACTGCTTGTATTTGAGAAGAAATATTTACAGAGTAGCTAAGTCAAGACTAGACACTTCTCATAACAAATATGGCTTTATTTTTCCATGAAATAAAACAACCAATGAACTATCAGTTCTCATGGGTTTGATGTAACATCCGCTTTTAATCTAAACTAAAACACATACTGAAAATAACCTGGTTTTTTTCTGTTTGTTTTTTTTCTCCAGAGAACCTGAAGAGGGGAAAAGAGAATGACAAATAAGTTATTAGGTTCATATTTATTTAAAAATGAAGTCTTCCTTTAAATAAAAAGGCCTAGAACTACAAGATCAATATTAGGATGTGAATAATATTCTGTCAAGACTTCCAAAAAGAAAGAACTTTACTTTGATCTTTATATTCCAAGGTCAAAAGGGAGTTTGTGCCTCTCACACTCTTGTTCTGTAAATAAACTGCCATCAGGATCTTGCTTCTCTAACCAGGATGATATGTGAGGTTTTTCTGTCGAAATTTGGTACATCAATGGAAATAACACAGAAGCTGTTAGGAGAGGAGTTTGCTGATCTCCTGATTTATGCTGTCATTTATTTTTCAAGATCTTGTAATTGTAATGAGTACTGTAGTACAGACACAGTATAACAACAAAAGTAGCAGCCTTGCTGTAAAGGAAGTGGAAGATTATTTTGGAAGAAAAGAATACTGAGAGCAACCTAATAGATTTCTTTGTGGCCTCTGAAAAAATCAATATGTGTCCATATTTCTTGACCCAGCATATCTATCCAATGATATTGGAGGGGAAAAAAAAGCTAATCCAATTTTTACCTGTGTACAGGACACTAGTTACTGGATATGTGAACTAACTTATGCAGAGTGCTAACAATTTCAGGATCAAGCCAATGAAAGTACATTAAGAAATGTAATGTATTGGTGTTGTCATGGAGGATTTATCTACACTGATGTTTGACTGTCATAATCTGTCCTGCAGCCATTGCTCCTGCCTCTAATTATTGAGAGGAAAGAAAGGTCCACAGAAGATGGATAAAAAGGGGAAAAAAGTGATAAATGAGAAGTCTTACACCTGATGCTGAGCTGAGGAAGCATCTGTGGCAGTGTGGAGACAGGTGGAACACTCACGTCATTGTGGTGGCCTAGCTCTTTCCCAAGGATCTTGATGGTGGGTAGCTTGTCACTTCCTCCACTCTTTTTTGGTAGTCTGTAAATGGAGAAGGGGCAGACAAAGAGTTCTGTGAGTCCCGAGTTACCTTTTCTCTCTCTTTACAGCCCAGTGAGGATGTTCAAGTGACTGTGAAATACTCAGGTACTGTCCATCAGTGAAGCAGAGAGCAGCAACAGGGGATGGGACTGGGCAGGCACTGGTGAAATACCTCTGCTAATTCTGCACAAGAGCTGCCCACAGCCCTGAAGGTACCTCTCCTCAGCTCAGGTGCAGCATATTTGCATTTGACTGCTCCTGGGGCATGTGCTGGAAAATCAGAATACTTTTTGTCTGTTGGGTCTTTTGCTTTACTAAAAGGAATTTTTGACTTTTAGCACCTTCTGCCTGTATCTGTCTATTCCTTTTGAACTATAGTGCATGTCTGTAGGATAGGAAAGTGTTATATTTCAGTGATTCTGCTTTTGCAATGGAGGTGGAGTAGGTGGAAAAAGTACTCCCAATTGTCACCTGTAAAATTACTACACATACATATATAATACACAGAATATAATACGTATAATATTCTTTCTCAAAACAATTAAATTTGGTAATAGATACACAAATGAAAGCACCTATCAAGTGTTTTTTGTCCAGGTGACATTGTTGGTTCACCTGCAGAACATTTTTCTCACTGGTATTTAAGAGGAGAGAATATTTTCATCATTTAGAGGTTAAAAAATACACAGCAAGAGCCATTGAAGAACTGTTTTTGCTCACTTGATGCCCTTTTATTTGCACTTCTTATACCTTTGCTTTCTTTGGGAGATTTTTTAATTTGTGTGGTTTTTTCTCCATCTTACAGCAACATTGCTGACTGTTGACAAAACATTGTATTTTGTAAATAGGCCCAGGCTTTCACTTCCTCGTCTGTGGAAACACTGTCTCTGGACTTTGTTGCCAAGGTACAGCCTCTTTCTCCCTGTCCCCTAACATGAGAGACCCTTTCCACTTGGGCTACTGCTTTGGCTGGAGAAACCATGACCTTTTAAACATCACAGTAGTGGTACAGGGAGATCTGCAGACAGAGAATGAGACTGACTGCAGGTGGCAGAAAAATATTCACACATATTTGTGTCCAAAATCAAGTTGATAAAACTGCTGGAAAGCAGTTTGACAGAAAAAGCCCTGGGGTCCTGGAGGACATGAAGGTGAACATAGGTCAGCAAGGTGACCTTGCCTCAAAATAGAGAGTGGTACCCAGGGCTGCACTAGGCAAAACCTTACCAGCAGCTGGAGGGAGTTAAGATTTCAAATCTTCTCAGCACTGTGCACAGATCTGGGTTCCCAGTAAGCCACAAATACACTGAGGAGAGCTCTTCAGTGTCTCTTCACCACCCCACCACTCCCAGAATGATTTTTGAGATCAGGGCTGACCCGGTGCTGTCCTTGCAAGAGATCTAATACCTGCAGGGACAGTGCTGCACCAAGTCTCTCCCTGGGGACAGCCAGACTTTTGCCAAGCAAGGTGACCCACCTGATCCACCTGGACAGTATCCTGAGCTCCACCAGCATGTCCCATGTGGTGCTGCTCCTGCCCTCGACAGGATGGGCCAGGTGAGCTGTTGCTGCACTTTCAGGTGGGCCTCCCCCGCAGCTCCCAGATGTGCTGGCACATTTGACTCCATCAGCAGCCAACTTTCTCATGCATGATGCTGTGTGCTCTGCAGGGCTGACCCTGGCCCTGTGCAAGGATGCACATCCATCCTGGCTGGCAACGCCTGGGCTGCTGCTCTGTCAGTACAGGTGGGTGACCCAGGGCAGTTTGGCAAGGAAGAGAGACCTGCTCTTCTACAGGGATACCATAGTCATCCTGGAGCCCCAGGAAGACATTCAGACTCCAGCTGCCTTTCTTACCAATCACTGGCCCTGGCACCAGGGCAGGGACACCGAAAGGACTCCCAGTCCTGGATGCACCCATGTGCACACCCGAGGTACCATAGCAGAGAGTGTGTGCCCCTGGGGCAGTGACCATGGCTGATGGCTGCCACAACAGCCTGGCATTCTCCCTTCCTGGGGTTCTGTGCAGGGGATGCAGCTCTGCTGGATGAAATCCCCTGGAAGAGCCCAAGGAGGCCACTCTGAGGTCATTGGCTGCTGCTCCACTTTGCAGATGTGACAGCTCCCACTGGCTCCAGCTCTGCTTGACTCTGGACCAGACTGTAGGTGCTGAGCAAAAAGAAGAGGATAGCAGGAGATGCAGAGAAAGGGAAGGAAGGCAGAAAGCACACTACCTGGCTTGTCCTAGTCTGGCCCTGCAGTTTCTTCACTGTCATTTTCCAGTGAGTCTCAGTGTCCCATCTCACAGCAGAGATGCACAGTGCCTCTGTCCTGTCCTACAAGACTTTGTCCTGCCTCTCTGACTGTCCCCTCAGGACAAGGCTGTGCAGGTGCCTGTCTCTGCCCACAGACTGAGAAACTGTTAGGGCTCTTTGATCCTTCTGGCTGCTGGAATGTGTTTGCTTTAGTATTTGAAAGTAAGGACTGAGGACTCTTCACCTAACAGAGCAGTTTTTGCCTCAAACTGCAGAGGCCCAGAGGAAGTAACAATTCCTCTTTTCTTCCTTATCTATACCTGTGGGCAGAAGAAGAGTGGAATAAGGGCACAGCCTGGGCTGAGATAAGCACAATAGGAAAAAAACATAATTTGTCATGAGTCAAGCAAACATTTTCTCCCTGTAAGGGCTCTTGGTCAGAACTACATTTTGTTATTCTGGGGCATGAATCTTCCTCAAAACTACTTAAATTAGAATTATATACATCTATGGACCGTTCTTCACATTCCTTCCCAAGACAGCACACTTTTACATCTTTGCTGAGCAGAAAGAAGGGCTTAAGTTTTTCCAAATCAGACTCCTACTTTAAACAGAAATTATATAAAGTCTCATATTCTCCTACAGATTTATTTATCAGCTGTGCACAGGTCCTCAGTACTTCTGTACAGGTGGTAAGAAAAAAGAGGTGAAAACTTTGTTTCAGTGTAACCTGACCGTATCTTTTAAGCTATGGATGTAAGCAGCTAGAAAGATGACCTGAATGGAAGGGAATAGTCATTGAACAGAAGAAAATGTCTGCTGAAATACAAACAGAGAAAATGTCTACCAGCCTGGGAACTAGGCATGTGAACCAGAACCCTCCTTGAAAATTGCAGCTGACATCTTTGAAGTAAAGCTGAGTATCTAGAAATCAGAGACACTCTGGGATAATATAGGTAATTGTAAAAAAATGGAATTATAAGGATAATTTACCCTGTGAAATGCAGAAAGATAGTCAAATAAAAGGGAAAAACATTGTGATAGAGTCCATTACTACCAGTAACTGCAAAAGCAGGAAAAGAGCCTGGAAACATAAATATTGGTCTGCAAGAATAGAAAATATTGTTACCTATTTGATATTCCAGGTGAAAAGCAGAGAATAACATTTTGTACTGGCTGCTGAATCAGGACATTTGATACTATTTTATGTCTCTGTGATATAAAAATTACTAATTTTTGCCCAAAGTAGACTTTTTCTCCCTTAGAACTTCTCATGCTGCATATACTCTACATAAAAAGTCGAGAAATTTATAAGATAAACTCCTCTGTGTTGGTGTGCATCATAGAACCCTGTTAACCAAGGGTTGACACCCACAGGCTGGGAAGCCTCAGTCAGGTCATGACAGCTGCTGTATCCAAAGCCAAATATTTCTGCATTCCTAGCTAAGATAGCTAGCCATATCAGTCTAAGGAGAGGGGAAGATGATGGAGCTTGGGCAGTATGATCTGAGACAAAATCTTTGATGATTTAGACATTATTATTTTCTTTTGTGCCACCTAGAAATTTGTGAGAGCTGGGAGCAGGGACATCTTCTGCCCACAGGGATAGCCATGCCTCATGTGCTCTGATGTCTCACAATGATGATCATACCAAGTGTTCAGGGCCCTGGACTAACAAGCTGAGCATAGTCCATTTTTTGTTTTCCTCTGCTCAAAGAATTACATTATTTTGATGATGCAAACATCTGGGTTTCAACTTTGGCCCTATCCAAGTCCAAAGTATTTTTAAAAAAACTTTTCAGCCTGAGCAAGGCCACATGGCATGGTGTGAATTAGCACAGACATACCTAAGTGAGCTAAACAGGTATGGATAGGTTGACAGACATTTTAAGCAATAGGAAAACAGTAATACCAATAAAGAATACAATATTCATTATTTTTGAGTTTTCAGAAACTTTAGAAAATTTGAGTATAGTGAAAAATATCTCTGTTATGAAACTGGTAGTTTTCAAGATGTACCTGGCTACATTGCAAACATATACATGATGCACAACACAAACCTTCTTGCCAGATAGATAGAGAGAAATAAGTAAATTTAGGGCAACTGCTCATAGGACTTAGCTCAGACAAATGTTTCAGAATTAAAAGGACTTTGCTGTAAAACTTATTTTTCTCTGCACACTAGGAAACTTAATATGGCTAGTTTATATGTGAACATTTGCATCCTAGGGATGATTTCTACTGACATGTAAAGATTAATTAATATCGAGCCTTTCAGTTTACTGCCAGTCCATTCTCACAGATGGAATGTGTTAAGCCAAATTATGAATTATATGTTGAGAAATTTGACCAAACATGCCTCTGGGTCCTGGCTCCAGAAAGAAAAGTCATGAAGCCAGTTTAGTTACCACATTAAGTATTTTATTCTTTCAGCAAGAAAATACTCAAGGTGTAAATAGGTTTAAACATGCACTTAGAGTGGCATTGTCAAGTGTTCCAGATTGTCCTTGACTTTCCATGATATAAAAAAGTAAAATTTGCATTGTCTTCCAGAGATGAGTTTAGGACAACAGGAAGCACTTAGAAATCTCAGCACTAATGTAAGTGATGTGTTAAAAATTTCAAGTTCAGTCTAAAATGAGATTTAACCTTGGGAGCTGAGCTATTATAGTTTGAATTACTATAATAATTTGAATTTTACACCTTCCAGTTACTTTGAAAATGCACTCGAACTATTCTTATCACATTTCTTACCTTATTATGAAGTCATGGGAACAGATTAATTTCCAGAAACTCAAATGCTTTCCACCTCTCTTTTAATATTGAATAGCATTTGGTTATCTAAGCTTAGATCTGTACTTGTAAATTAAAAGGGCATGTTCTTCAGCTTTGAGAGTAAATGTCAGAAAAAGACTGAGTCCAGAACAATTTAGTATAAATATTTCCTCTCCTACAAAGAAATGTCCATATTATTGGCTGAAAAGAGTATCTATATTAGCCATTGTCAGTGACAAGATTATTTGGAATAAGGTAAAACTTAAAAAAAAAAATGTTAATCCATAAGCAGTTGTTTTTGTAAATGATAAAATTATCATCTTTGAAAAGACTTGACTACTTCAGAGCCCAATCTGCTGTATAGGAAGATGAGATCTTGCATGTTATAGAGGTTGTATTCTAATCACACTTAAAAACTGAATTTACATATTTACAGTATTTCAATGACATCTATGGCTTGACATTCACATAATTTAGATGTACCAGGTCAAGTGTCAATGTTTAGGCCAGGCTTATAACACATTTCTGTAAAACACAGCCAGAAAAAAACATTCTGTGAGACTACATATGAGGCCATATTAAGTCCCAACTTTCTCTGGCTGGAATCCCACCCTGCTCTGAAATTCAAACTAATTAGCCAAATTGGTTTAGTAATCAGCAATTTCTCATGTCTATTTGTGTTTTGGATGGTCAAATATTTTGAACAAGGAGTGTACTTGTTTGGGTTTTTTTAAAGGTTAATTTTAGGTCAATGAAAATACTTTAAATGAATAAACATATTTTTAGAGCAAATAATACTATCAATCACATTGCCCATGCTTTGTATTAACCATGAAAAAGATCAAAAATACAGTCCAAGCCAATAAATGCTCAACCAAATAACAGAGTACTTATCCTGCTACTATGAGACTCACAAAGTGAAAAAAAAAATCCATATTTATCAGACTGATATGAAAATTTTTAAGATATTTAGATCCCATCTAAGAAAAATATTCCTATAATTGATATCAATATTTGCTACATTTGCTGTTACTTTTTCTTTTAAGTGCTAAGCCAAGGATCTATGTTCAAGCCATCCATTTATTTTTTCTTATTATTGATAACATCTCTCTTAACTCTACCTTATAACTCAGTAACAATCTCTAATATTTGAATCTACATAATGCATTAGAAATCAAATGCATTATGTTCTTTTTTAAGGTTGATTTTTATGCCAAAAAAAGCTCTTCTGTCAGCAGGAAATATGTTTTATTTAAGCTTTCATGTCTCCTGAGTGTGCTTCTCAAAAGCGAAGAATGGGTTATTTATTATTTGAAAGATGAAGGTGGTATTAGAAGACTTGGCTATTACTCTTTTCTGCTACTTCTATATGGCAATAAAAATTACTTCTAACATCTTTGATGTTTCTCTGTGTACTTTCAGTATCTTTGATACTTTAGGGAATATCTTCCTAGCTGCATGCAAAGTATTATGTTATATACAGAGAAAGATAATCTGATTTGCCTGTATTAATCTTTTCCTTTATGCATCTAGGTATAAATTATTTTGATAGAGTTAACTGCCCATCAGTTAACTCATATTTTGGTGTGATACTTTTGTTTCACTGACTATATTATTGCACAAATTATTTAGCCTATTCAATTAAGTTATCACAGCATGCCATACAAAGTAAATCTATTAAAAAAAAAAAAATCTAAAGCCTCTTTGAAATAGAGATTTCAGAACCTAATTCAATAATGTAGGCAATTGTGCATCATTAAATGGATGACTGAACNTACAAAGTAAATCTATTAAAAAAAAAAATAATCTAAAGCCTCTTTGAAATAGAGATTTCAGAACCTAATTCAATAATGTAGGCAATTGTGCATCATTAAATGGATGACTGAACAGCTACATATTTAAAAGAAACTTAAATTCAAAATGTGATATTCATAACTAGAGATTTTGTAGGAGATAATTTTACATATTAGACTAATGGAGTGAGTAGCAAAAGTGAATGCTTTGTCTTCAAAGTCTAAATCGGGGTTATTAATAGAGAAAGAAAGAAAGGAAGAGAGAAGAGAAAGAAAGAGAGAAGAGAAAGAAAGGAAGAGAGAAGAGAAANAAAGAAAATAGTTTCGGACCTTCATGACTAATAAGGGGTTATACCAAATAAAGATAGGTAATCTTTAAAACTATGATTAAAAATGAAAGAGAAAAATACCAGGTTATAAATTAGATATATCTGGTGATAAAATTTTAGATAGCTATTTTATTATTTGTATAATAAATATTTTGTATATATATATATTACAAATATGAGATTATACAGTAGAGAAAAATATCAAGTTAATAAAGAAGCTTTTACGATTTTAGTAAATATCTTGTATAAAGTAACAGAAATTTTCCTGTAAGTCATGTGATGCATGTTTTACTATCTGGAAAAAAATGCATGAAAATTCTGCAGTGAAAGATTATTTATAGCTTGAAGAATTTATCTTTTTTTTTTTCCTTTCTCCTACTAAAATACTGGAAAACGGACTACACAGGTAATTTCATCCTCCTGAAAAGCAGGGCATGCCAAGTAACAGAAAACCATAAGCAAATATTTCAGATGTCATGGTATGGCTTTTAAATAAGAAGTACTAATTTGTTCTCAAAAATTCATGGGCCATAGTCTATGCTGCCACAACCTGCACTTGAAATTTACTGTTAAAAAAGAGTTAGTACATGCATAATCACAATAGTGTCAGAAGCCGAAACAAAACATATTCTGTATTGGCCCAAGAGTGAAGAGCTAACTCATCTATTTTTCACTGCAGAAAACATGTTAGAAAATGCCTCAGTTAGGGTGAACTCTTTTCACTAATTTCAGGAAAAATTATTTCCTTATGTGGAAATCGTCTTTGGCATGAAAACAGCCTCTTCCAAATTTCAAGAATAAACTGATATTATTATTCATAGCAGTAACTATTATTAAGACTGTTCAGTGAATTCCAGTAGCAAACTGCTCTGAAATAATCTTACCTATCCTTTATTTAAATCTTACCCAAGTCTGTGCTCCAACTGGATTAAATATTTTTCTTCCTTTCATGAAGAAAAGTATCTACTGTCACATCCGCAAAACTTTCAACCACAATTGGTCTTTGGGTGCTTATCTTGCAATTTTCTAACTGTATGAAAACCTGAATTGGAAAGACTTTATTTAAAAAAATAAAACAAAACAAAACAAAACAAAAAAACAACAACAACAACAACAAAACAACAAACAAACAAACAACAACAACAACAACAACAACAAATCCTCCTGCCAACATTTTCCTGTTCTGGCACACCTGAAGAAAAATAAAAATACTTATCTTCGTTTGAAGTGTATCATCTTGCCCTCAGTGATTCATACATTCTACTTTCCAAAGTGGCAGGAAACCTTATGTGACATCTTTTAGCCTTTCAAATCTGCCTGACACTGCTTGGCACTATCTGGTTGGGCAATAATTTATCTTATGACTGAGAATTTTATGTCTTGTTACTTTTAAAGGTTTTCCATTAGAAAATTAAAATTTGTCTCACTGGCATTAAAAGCATTATACCTTGCTCACAATTTAGATTTGGTTAAAATCCACAAACTACAACTATGCAAAATTCATACCTACCAATAACATGACAGACTAAGCAACTTATTTACCAACATAAGATGGGAAATTTGAGGTTTGTTTTATTTTTTTGTTCATATGAACATTACAACAGGATGGACATAGTTGAGGCTAAGTAGTATCAGAGCACAGACACTTCTGAATTTTAGTGAAACCCTCAAGGACTACAGATAACAGTGTGAAATCCTGTGATTTAGCTCAATTCTTTTTAATATACGATTGATGTACAAAACTCAAAAAACAACGAGTCTCACACTACTTCCATGAACATGCCACAAAGTTTTAAGAAGGTTTCATTTATTATTAGATTGTCCTGAAGTAACTCAAACTTATTCTTGCTACTGTGTAGTAGTGCCAATTCCAGTATCTTCTAGACCTGCTTTGCCTGTTAATGTACATTCTCAATTGCTGGATAAATTGAGTTTGTCATCAGCTATCTGATAAGTTGTCACAATCCGATTGTTATTA